>CM067174.1:32343765-32406265 GCA_034093135.1 Erigeron breviscapus
GGTACGGCTATTACGTGTACGTTTTTATATAAAACTATTTTAAAATAAGAAAAGTACTTAGGCTATCCGGAGTGGTATTGCCGGGGGTTGGGCTACTTTCACCACAGCGCGCCATGTGGCATCCTGGGTTGCTGGGGGTTGCCTGAGAAAAAGATGGGGAGTGGTATTGCCTGGAAGGTGGGGTAGGGTAATGATTGATTTATTATTTTATTTTTTTTGTATGTTTGACTTTGTTTTTAGATAAAAAACATTATTATTTATTTAAAAAACATTAAAATTCTGAAAAAAACTTAAAAATACATAAAAATTCCGAAAAAAACATTAAAAATACTAAAAAAACATTAAAAAAAAAATAAAAAACATTAAAAAACAAAATATAAAAAACAAACATTAAAAACATAAAAAAAACAAACATTATATAAAAAACATTAAACACACATTAAAAAAAAATAAAAAACTAGGCGTCATCGCTAAAATAATCTTCCACAGCAGGCGGCACGTATTCTTCCACAGGTGCATGGCGGTTCTCCCATAGATGATCAACCAAATCCGCCAATAGTATGTTGTGTGTTTCCCTGCTCCTTACGGCGAGAGAGTTTATAATTCGTTGATCCATTGGAGTTTGTTGCTTCCAGTAATCCGGGTCCATAGTCGGGTCGTGCTCGTTGAAGTCTTGACAATAGGCTTTATCTTCATCCTCCAAAATCATATTATGCAAAATAATACAAGTATATATCACGTCATGCATTCTCTCCTTGTCCCAATATCGCGAAGGGAAACTAAGAACTTTCCACCTTTTCTTCAAAACCCCAAAAGCTCTCTCGATATCCTTGCGAGCCGACTCCTGTTTCTTCTTGAAGTACTTTCTCTTTTCGTCAATCGGATCGGTGAAAGTCTTCACAAAAGTAGCATACTCTGGATAGATACCATCGGTTAAATAATAACCGGATTTGTAAAAGTTACCGTGAGCGTAAAAAGCACCTACAAATTATGAATATAACACGTGTTTAACAAAATAATATGTAAGTATATGTAATAATATATAATAATAACATTTATAAAATAATAATTTACCTGTAGGTGCCAATCCGGATATTATCTCTTCAAGAATGGGCGACGACTCAAACACGTTGATGTCGTTGTGGGAGCCTTGCGTACCAAAATACGCGTTCCAAATCCATAAGTCAGCTGAGGCAACGGCCTGAAGTATCATACTAGGCCTCCCAATATCCCCACGTGTGTGCGTACCGCGCCATGCGGTAGGACACATCTCCCACGGCCAATGCATGCAATCAATACTACCAATCATGCCCGGGAAACCGTGGAGCTGCTCATGCACGTCGTATATGCGCTGAAGGTCAGTCCAAGTCGGTCTACGTAGGTATGTCGGCCCATATAACGCGCGTATACCTGATATGTAATATAGATTATTATATAATATATACTAGTACGTAATATACACTAATAATTCACATAAACTAATACGTAATATAAACTAATATGTAATAAAACGTAATAATAAAAAGTTGTACCTTTACAAAAGTATGCTAACGACTCGCGCAACGTCCTTTCAGACATTTCAAAGTTCTCGTCAAATGAGTCGACGGTTGAGCCATATGCTAACTGACGAAGCGCGGCAGTACACTTCTGTATCGCGGTGAATCCTAACTTCCCGCGACAGTCGACTCGCTGTTGAAAATATCTATACTCGGTCTCCAAATCATTTGTTATCCTCATAAATAAACCCTTGGTCATACGATAGCGCCTCCTAAACTCCCTCGGGGGATATACCGGGTCGTCGTTAAAGTAAAAACGCATCAGACGTTCGTTTGCCTCATGACGCCTACGATGTAGGACCGCCCTCCTCCTAAATATAGGCGGCTCTCCCTCATCGTCATCCTCCTCTTCTTCCTCTTGCGCGGCTTGTAACATAGTACTAATGGTCAAAGCAACCGCACTATCAATTGCCTCGTCTAATTCCGTAGAACCATTTGAACTAGAATCGGAACTAGACTCAAATAAGTCCATGATATATAGAAAGTTTATGAAAGTGAGATAAATTTGTATGAAAGTGTAAGTGTAAGTGTGTGTGTTGTGAAAAATAGTGGAGTGATTTATGTATATATATAGGAAAAAAGAAAAAAAAAAATGTTTTTTTTTTTTTTAGTCAAATAAAGCCGTTTACAACGGCTAGATTCCTCGAAAAAACAAGCCAGTCAAAGCTCTTCAAGCAAACCGTGGGAGTTGCTACATGTGTGGGTTGCTACCACGGGGTGGTGTAGCCGGCGACTCTTAGGCGAAATCCACTGGGTTGCTACCCTTATTGCTACCACTCCGGTTAGCCTAATATACGACTTAAACAACAATTATTCAATCATAACAATTTCTCGTTTTCACATTCAATTAAAGTACTCAAAGGCCAAGCTTGAAATCTTTGAAAAAAATTAATTAATTAATCTAAATTTCTACAATAGCGTAGACATTGTCTTCCATATCTTTACAACTTAAAGTCATATCGGAATAATATATATCGTGATAAGTGAGATATCAAATGAGAATATGACTAAAGGAAATAATGGATTAAAGATAGTTTTTACTTTTTACTTTTTTTTTTTTTTTTTACCTTTTTATATTTTTTATCTTTTTTTAAATATTTTTAGTTTATTTAATAGAAACCCATTCATGTAAAAATAAAGTTTCCCTTTATTAAATGGTACCTTTATTTTAAAGTTTGTAGTTTTAAGCTCGATCTACAGCCTTTTGAGTTTTGCCAAACACATCCGTTGTATCTAATTATCACCGTGTTCATTTTTGTATTAAAGATATAGAGAATTTTCTTCGTAATAGTTTTCTTAGGAAAATGATATGTATTAATGTATACAAATGGTTCTATTATTATTATATACACTATATACCTTTTGTATTTGGTGTGTAAATATATATCAACTCCCTATGATTTATGCGTTTTTTAATTCCCTCTCAAAAAGTCTCCTAGTAGTTATATAATTACTATGCAATGCATTCCTCCAAAATTTCTAAGCTTCCCTATAAAAGAAAGCTACAAAGTGCAAGTTTAGGCCAAGAAGTTAAAGAGAGATGGGAGAGGTAAAGCTTTTAAGGACATGGTCTAGCTCCTTTGCACTAAGGATTGTTTGGGCCTTGAAAATGAAAGGTATAGACTATGAAATCATATATGAGGATCTTCAAACAAGAGTTCTTACTTTTAAATACAATCCTATTCACAAAAAGATACCTGTGTTGCTGCATCATGGAATACCCATATGTGAATCACTTGTAATTATTGAGTACATCGATGAGGTATGGAACAAAACTATTCCTAAGTTCTTACCTGAAGATCCACTTGCCAGAGCCAATGCACGATTTTGGGCAAACTTCTGCGACGAGCAGGTACATTAATGAATCACTCTAGTTTTATTCGACTATTGTCTAGCTTCCACTTTAATTAAGGTTAAATGGCATGCAATACTTACGATTATTGATAATACAAGCATGGTTTGGTTTATTTATCAAACTTATAATATTAGTAAAATCAGAGATTTCAAGCACATAAAAAGGAACTACAATAATACCCCGCACAATATATAGTAGTTGATAATTTTTACAAAAATATGTTAATTTTGATGTTAAATCAAATTAAAAAATAAAATACATCGTGACGGGAGGTCGGTATTACCCATGTTAATTTTGTGTTATCTAACACGCTGACATATATAATTGTGTTTTTTTTGTTGGTTGAATATCCAAATATAGAAGTAATTCATCAAAATAATTTATATTTGATAGAGAGGGTAATATAGTAATTTCAGCGTTCTTAAAGAAAATTTCAATATTTAAAACTTAGTAATATTATCCGTGAACGTATTGAGCAATATAATAGAGAAGTAAAGATTGTAAATACCGGTACCGTACTTCAAGTAGGCGATGGGATTGCTCGTATTCATGGTCTTGATGAAGTAATGGCGGGTGAATTAGTAGAATTTGAAGAAGGTACGATAGGCATTGCTATATTTGGAAGTGTGTAATAAATAAGAAACAAATAAAAATAAAACAGTTGACACTTATGTTATGACGGTGAACAATAATTTTCACATTTAAAGTCACACATATAACTTCAACATTATAATTCATACGAATTGAAGTAATTTCCTTTTTAACGGTAAATTTAGATTTCTTACAACACCTACATCTTATATCAAATTTTACTAAACGAAACTCCAAGGCTTTCGTTAATATGCATTAAATAGTTGTACTACTTACCATAAAATTCAAGGGGAGCTTTTGATATGAAAATATATAATTTTTTATACACACGTAGGGCTTAAAAACTTCATTTAAATTTTATTATTTATATTAATTTGTTGGTAATCCAAATATAGAAGTAATTGAACAAAATATTTACCATTTGATATAAAGAGTAATATAGTAATTTTAGCGTTCTTAAAGAAAATTTCAATATTTAAAACTTTGGATTATTTATGTAGTACCTATGTTGTAGTCGGGGGTGGTGAACCTTCGTAGGGACCGGGATCCGGGACGAATGAAAGAATTTAATAGAAAACAAGTCTAGTCTTTAACTTGTAAAAAGCACAAAAAACATGATAGCTATGTTGTTGAATCATCCTCCTTTTATTTTGGAACTAGACAAATGTCACGAGTCGACGGGTGGTGGTGGTGGCAGTGGTGGTGGTGTGATTATTAATGTAAAAGTAATTGATGTAAAAGAGGTAGTGTAGTTATTTTAAAGGTTAATGATGTATGTTTGTAAATATTATAGTATATTAAGGGGGTGTTTGGTATTGCGATTACAAAACAAAATCTGCGTTTTCAAAATAGTTTATGCGTTTTCAAAATTGCGTTTTGAAAAAGCATGTAGGTACATGCTTCTCCAAAACTGCGTTTTCATAGCCAATAATCACTTTTTCATACAAACACTTTTTTAGATTATTTGCGTTTTACAAACGTAATAATCAGATAATCACTTTATAACGCAATCCCAAACACCCTCTAAGTAAATATTTATATAATTGTAACACCCCAATATTTTAAGGTAATATAAAATTAACCCTTATCATAGTTTTGACATTTAATTAAATTCCTAGTATTTTGTTTTGAGATAAGAGGTTAATTTAGTTGGAGCTTTAGTGGCTAGCGGGTATAATACCCACTAAAATAAAATAAAAACGTGGCATGAGGGAAGAGTGTCCAGCCACTTCATTTTGATGAATCATAATTCCACCAAATTACTTTCCCCTCAAATCCTTCTTCCACCCATTCTTCTAATTCACAAAAAAATGATCTAAGATATTCATCCCCTAAAATTCTTCTATCTAAATTGAAGAGCTAAGAAACTAATTGAGAGTTGTGGTGGCTTGGTGGGGATCAAATTTGGCAAGGAAGAAAGGAATGAAAATTTGATTTCAATTGTGTTATTGTTCTTTTGAGGTAAGAAATTCTTCCAAATTGTTAAATTAAGAAATTAGGGTTCTTGATCATGGAATTTGGGTTCTTAGTTGGAATTTGGGAATTTGTCAATTTGGGGATTTTGATGGTGAACCCTAATGATTTAAAAGGAGAAGCTTTGGGTAAAGGCAATTGAGTTGTAATGAAACCCAAAGAAATCAACTTTATGTTTTGGGTGTTTGGCTAGATTGTGATATGAAATTGATTATGGAAAATTGTTAAAATGTTTTGTGAATGCCAAACACCATGTTAATAGAATGCATGTTGAACTCAAGCAAATGATTTCGAAATAGTTGAGTTTATAGAACTCATAGATATATGTATTGTATTATGTATAGGTGGTGAAGACCTTTTAGTTGAGCCTATAGCCATAGAATCGATTAGCCAAGTTCAAGGTGAGTGTATATGCATATAATCATGTTCTTGTTATTTGGGGTCATAGGTGGGTAAATTCCTATGATCCATTTGTGATTATTGCTAGTAGGTGGGTAAATTCCTACTAGCCAAATTGTGATTTAGGGTTAGTAGGTGGGTAAATTCCTACTAATCCATTTGTGATTATTGCTAGTAGGTGGGTAAATTCCTACTAGCATATTTGTGATTTAGGGTTAGTAGGTGGGTAAATTCCTACTAATCCATTTGTGATTATTGCTAGTAGGTGGGTAAATTCCTACTAATCCATTTGTGATTATTGCTAGTAGGTGGGTAAATTCCTACTAGCATATTTGTTATTAGGGTTAGTAGGTGGGTAAATTCCTACTAATCCATTTGTGATTATTGCTAGTAGGTGAGTAAATTCCTACTAGCATATTTGTTATTAGGGTTAGTAGGTGGGTAAATTCCTACTAATCCATTTGTGATTATTGCTAGTAGGTGGGTAAATTCCTACTAGCATGTTTCCATGGCCATGTGAAAGAGAAATTATGTCATGATTGACTTTGCTATCGTTGGATAGGCTATATGTGGTGCTTGAGGCACATTGCTTGGTAACTTGATTATGATTATATGTATATGCATTCACTAAGCGTTGCTTATGTTTTAGTTGTTTAATTCTTTTATAGGAGTTGGTAGTAGTAGCAAAAGCAAGGACTTGATCTAGTGAAGTGATCATTGACGAAGTTAGAGTCATCTTGAAGGTTGGCAACTTGGGTAATTCCGGTAGATAATTCCCTTTTGACCATTCGGCTCTTGATACAAGTTTGTTTTGGTTGATCAAGTCTTTTGGTTGTAAAAGTCTATAAACATGTAAGAATTTTGGGTCACCTGGTTGTTTTGGTCATAACTTGGTAACTAGGTCGTTTTCTTTCTTTAGGTCAAATCGACCCGTTTGATGACATTTATCGTTTTGGCTCAAAACTTTGGTTGTAAGTATTATCTGTGGTGTCCAATATTATGTTGAAGTATGAAACGTTCTGATTTAAAGTGTGGTTTAAAAATTTGGGTGTTGAAATGTTGATATTGTGTTAAAAGGAAATGTTGGGTTGCTGGTTTTTGGGCAGGTCTGGACCAGAAGCATTCCACTGCGGCGCAGTGGAAGTGCTTTAACCCCACTGCGGCGCAGTGGGGGATTTCGACCCGCTGACCAGTAACTTTCCACTGCGACGCAGTGGGAGGAGTCCTACCCCACTGCGGCGCAGTGGTATGTTGCTGTTAAAAAAAAAAAAAAAAAAAAAAAAAAAAAAAAACTTTAACTTTTGTACTCTTTTACTAAATGAGGTTTGGTTGTTACATTTTTGGTATCAGAGCCATGGTTCAAGGGATTTAGGTATTCGATCTTTGCGAATAGGATGCCTAGACTTGAACCATTGGATTGACTTTGACCCTAGGATTGGGGTGTTCACGTTTGAAAGTGGAAATGGTTAGTAAGATTGATTTAAAATGAAATAGTTTATGAGCTTAATAGAGCCGGCCTATTATTGGTCATAAGCTATTACGTTCTAAATCAAACTTACTAAAGATGGAAACGATCGGATGTGAACGTTTGGGGTATTAGAGGCAAATTAGTGTATTGAATGTTCATTTATAAGTTGTTAAATTTGTAGTATGGAATCTTTTCAAAACGAAGACGAATCAATTCGGATTAGGGATAAAGTTATAGAGAATGCAGAATCGTCGGAACGGGAAGTCCTCACCGGTGATTTTATAAGTGAGCAAATAGGCAAGGCCTTGGAGAACTTCTCTCCATTTATCACTAAAAAGTTGAATGAGACTCTAGAAGGAGCAATGAGTGAAGCCATTGCTAACAAAATTAGGGAGGAAGTAGCTTTGTCGGTACAAGAAGAGTTCGATAAGCGTTTTCCTAAAGACAAAGTACCAGAAACACAAACAAATGAGAATCCTCCAAAGAACACCAATGAAAAACCTTATGATCTCAAAAATTTCACCATTGCAAGTCCTCCTACATACAATGGGAACCCCGACCCCATTGTAAGCACCAAGTGGGTGTATGAGATAGAAGGAGCCTTCCGCATTACCAAGACTCCAATTGAAGACAGAACGTTGTATGGGTCAAGCATGTTGAGAGATCGGGCTAAGTTATGGTGGGACAGCTTAATTGTGACAAAGGGTGAAGGAGTGATGAGTATGGAGTGGGCAGATTTTAAGGCGGCTTTCTTCAAAGAATTTCGATCCGAGGCCGATGTGACTAAACTTAGAAGTGATTTCATGAATGAATCTCAAGGTTCGATGAATGTAAATGAATTTCGTGTGCGGTTTCTTGACAAAGCACAGTTTTGTCCCGAGTATTTGAAAGATGATAAGTTGTTGAAGGAACACTTCTATCGGAAACTCCGCAAGAATATTCGTGAGAAGATCACTCTTCTCCAAATCGAATCTTTCAATCAATTGATTGATGTAGCAAGGTGGTATGAGGTGGAACAAGGCATGCCGGATGAAGACTCCTCCAAAAGGAAAGCGGAGCAAATTGATTCGCCAAACAAGAAGTTCCGACCAAGTGGAAGCTCGGGAAATAATACATTTAGGAGAAACGCCCCCGCTTGTAACAAATGTGGGAAATATCATTTCGGAGTTTGTCCTTCATCACCCAAGAAAGGGTGCTTCACTTGTGGCCAACCGGGTCACATTAGTCGTGATTGCAAGTCCTCTCCAAACAAGCCTACCGTGTGCTTTAAATGCTTTAAAGAGGGGCATATGAGAAGTGATTGCCCATTGTTGTCAAATGAAGAAAGGCAAGCGGAAGTAAGAAAAATGAATGAGAGAAGGATGGTGAAACAAGTAGGAACTCCTAAAGGGAGATCTTTCCAACTCTCGATGGTGGAAGCTAAGGAATCAACCGATGTTGTGTCAGGTACTTTTCTAGTCCATGACACTCCCGCTAAAATTCTATTTGATTCCGGGGCAAACCGTTCCTTTGTAGCTACTCGGTTCACTAGATGTATTCCCCTGCAAGTATCTTTGCTTAAACCTCCGTTATTAGTGGAAGTAGCGGGTGATCAAACTTATGTGATTAAAAATGTGTATTTAGATTGTAGCTTGACCATAAATTTTGAAAATTTTAAAGCCAATCTTATACCTATGGGTTTGGGTGAATTTGATGTGATTTTGGGCATGGATTGGCTCGGTAGACATAGGGCGAGTATTTGTTGTAGTGATAAAGTGTCAGACTCAAAACTCCTAGTGGCAAGGATATGGTGGTTTTCGGGGAAAGAAATCAAGACTCTTTACCGCTGTGTACTTATGCTAGAGCTCGCCGACTTATTTCCCGTGGATGCAAAGCTTTTCTTGCTCATGTTCTTGATTCCGATAAGGAATCTAAATCAATTCCTGACATTCCGATTGTTAACGAATTTGTTGATGTTTTCCCCGATGACCTACCGGGTCTTCCTCCTGATAGACAAGTAGATTTCAAGATTGATCTCATCCCGGGTGCTACACCCATCGCTAAAGCTCCATATCGTCTTGCTCCAACTGGAATGCGAGAAATGATGGAACAACTCCAAGAACTTCTTGATAAGGGCTTTATACGCCCAAGTAGTTCTCCTTGGGGTGCTCCTGTTCTGTTTGTTAAAAAGAAAGATGGTAGTTTGCGGATGTGCATTGATTATCGTGAGCTTAATAAAGTTACCATCAAGAATAGATACCCTCTGCCTCGTATCGACGACCTTTTTGATCAACTTCAAGGAGCATCGTATTTTTCGAAGATTGATCTTCGTTCGGGTTATCATCAACTAAAGGTTGGTGAAGAAGACATTCCAAAAACTGCGTTCAGGACCCGTTATGGTCATTATGAATTCTTGGTCATGCCTTTTGGGTTGACAAACGCTCCTGCAGCCTTCATGGATCTTATGAATCGTGTATGTCGTCCTTTCCTTGATAAATCCGTTATTGTTTTCATTGATGACATTTTGATCTATTCAAAGTGTCAGTCCGATCATGAGAAACACCTTCGTGAAGTTCTTGAAACCCTCCGCCGCGAGAAATTGTATGCCAAGTTTTTCTAAATGCGAATTTTGGTTACGTGAAGTCCAATTCCTTGGACATGTTGTGAATAAAGAAGGAATTAAAGTAGACCCGGCAAAGATTAGTGCAATCACAAAATGGGAACCTCCCAAATCTCCGACTGAAATCCGTAGTTTTCTTGGGTTGGCGGGTTATTATCGTCGCTTTATTCAAGATTTTTCTAAATTGGCCTCGCCTCTTACTAAATTGACCCGAAAGAACGAGAAGTTTGAATGGAAGAATGAACAAGAGAATGCCTTCCAAACTTTAAAAGAGAAGTTGAGTCAAGCACCCGTTCTAACTTTGCCAGATGGAGTTGAAGACTTCTCGGTATATTGTGATGCATCTTTTAATGGTCTTGGTTGTGTTCTTATGCAAAAGGGGCAAGTCATCGCTTATGCATCATGACAACTAAAACTTCATGAGAAGTCTTATCCTGTTCATGATTTAGAACTTGCTGCGGTTGTTTTTGCTTTGAAGATTTGGCGCCATTATCTCTATGGTGTTAAGTTTACCATTTATTCCGATCATAAGAGTCTTAAATACTTCTTTGAGCAACGAGATCTTAATAATCGTCAACGACGATGGCTAGATTTATTGAAAGACTATGATTGTGAAATCTTGTATCACCCCGGAAAAGCCAATGTGGTGGCCGACGCCTTAAGCCGAAAAAGCTCTCACTTTTTCATTCGTGTTTCACCCTTATGGGTGATGATTACCAATGATTTCTTGGAACGCATAAAAGAAGCTCAAGATGAAGCTTTACAACGTGATCCTAAACGAGAAAGAATTAAGGGTCAAATGAAGCATTTTTCTAAAGACTCTCGTGGTCTTACGGTTCGTTATGGACGAATTTGGATTCCTTTTTCGTGCCCTTTGAAAGAAATTCTTCTCGACGAAGCACATAAGTCCAAATATTCTATTCATCCCGGTGCAACGAAAATGTATTATGACTTGAAGGTTGATTATTGGTGGCCGGGTATGAAACGGGACATAGTCAAGTATGTGGAAAATGTTTGACTTGTTTACAAGTTAAAGCGGAGCATCAAAAGCCATACGGGAAGCTCCAACCGCTTGATATACCACAATGGAAGTGGGAGCACTTGACTATGGATTTCATTACCAAACTTCCTAAAACGCCCAAGCATCAATTTGACTCTATATGGGTGATCGTAGATCGATTGACGAAAAGTGCCTTGTTTTTGCCCATTCGTGAGTCATCATCTTCTGAAGTGTTAGCCGATGTTTATTTGAGAGAAGTGGTAGCTCGGCATGGCATTCCCGTTTCTATTGTTTCGGATAGGGATACACGGTTTACTTCCCACTTTTGGAGAAGATTTCATGAAGACCTGGGTACTAAGTTACACATGAGTACCGCGTACCATCCTCAAACGAATGGGCAAAGTGAGCGAACCATCCAAACGTTGGAAGACATGCTACGTGCATGCATTATTGATTTTGGAGGACCATGGGACGCGTATTTGCCTTTGGCAGAATTTTCGTATAATAATAGTTACCATTCTAGCATTAAGATGCCTCCGTATGAAATGCTTTATGGTAGAAGATGTCGAACTCCCATTTGTTGGGGAGAAGTGGGCCAACGAGAATTAGGTGGGACCGATATTGTCCTTGAGACTACTCAAAGGATAGATGAGATTCGTGAAAGACTCAAAGCGGCTCAAGATAGACAAAAGTCGTATGCCGATGTTAGAAGAAGACCCATTGAGTTCATGGTTGGTGACCGAGTTTTGTTAAAGGTATCTCCATGGAAGGGCTTACTACGATTTCGCAAACGTGGAAAGTTGAGCCCACGGTTCATTGGCCCGTTTCGGGTTTTAGCCCGTATTGGCAAAGTGGCATACCAATTAGAGTTACCCGAAGAGCTATCTCGAATTCATGACACTTTTCATGTATCTCAACTCCGAAAATGTCTTGTTGATGATGCAACGTGCGTCCCATTGAATGAAATCGAACTAGATAAGAAATTGACTTACGTTGAGGAACCGGTTACTATTGTGGAAGAAGAGTTGAGAAAGATAAACAATAAGACGGTACGAACTTTCAAGGTACAATGGAAGCACCAAAGGAGCTCGGAATATACTTGGGAAACCGAGCATGACATGTTGGTGTATTACCCGTCTTTGCATATGGCTTGGATCACGGGGACGTGATCGATTTTGAGTGGGGGAGATTTGTAACACCCCAATATTTTAAGGTAATATAAAATTAACCCTTATCATAGTTTTGACATTTAATTAAATTCCTAGTATTTTGTTTTGAGATAAGAGGTTAATTTAGTTGGAGCTTTAGTGGCTAGCGGGTATAATACCCACTAAAATAAAATAAAAACGTGGCATGAGGGAAGAGTGTCCAGCCACTTCATTTTGATGAATCACAATTCCACCAAATTACTTCCCCCTCAAATCCTTCTTCCACCCATTCTTCTAATTCACAAAAAATGATCTAAGATATTCATCCCCTAAAATTCTTCTATCTAAATTGAAGAGCTAAGAAACTAATTGAGAGTTGTGGTGGCTTGGTGGGGATCAAATTTGGCAAGGAAGAAAGGAATGAAAATTTGATTTCAATTGTGTTATTGTTCTTTTGAGGTAAGAAATTCTTCCAAATTGTTAAATTAAGAAATTAGGGTTCTTGATCATGGAATTTGGGTTCTTAGTTGGAATTTGGGAATTTGTCAATTTGGGGATTTTGATGGTGAACCCTAATGATTTAAAAGGAGAAGCTTTGGGTAAAGGCAATTGAGTTGTAATGAAACCCAAAGAAATCAACTTTATGTTTTGGGTGTTTGGCTAGATTGTGATATGAAATTGATTATGGAAAATTGTTAAAATGTTTTGTGAATGCCAAACACCATGTTAATAGAATGCATGTTGAATTCAAGCAAATGATTGTGAAATAGTTGAGTTTATAGAACTCATAGATATATGTATTGTATTATGTATAGGTGGTGAAGACCTTTTAGTTGAGCCTATAGCCATAGAATCGATTAGCCAAGTTCAAGGTGAGTGTATATGCATATAATCATGTTCTTGTTATTTGGGGTCATAGGTGGGTAAATTCCTATGATCCATTTGATTATTGAGCTAGTAGGTGGGTAAATTCCTACTAGCCAAATTGTGATTTAGGGTTAGTAGGTGGGTAAATTCCTACTAATCCATTTGTGATTATTGCTAGTAGGTGGGTAAATTCCTACTAGCATATTTGTGATTTAGGGTTAGTAGGTGGGTAAATTCCTACTAATCCATTTGTGATTATTGCTAGTAGGTGGGTAAATTCCTACTAGCATATTTGTTATTAGGGTTAGTAGGTGGGTAAATTCCTACTAATCCATTTGTGATTATTGCTAGTAGGTGGGTAAATTCCTACTAGCATATTTGTTATTAGGGTTAGTAGGTGGGTAAATTCCTACTAATCCATTTGTGATTATTGCTAGTAGGTGGGTAAATTCCTACTAGCATGTTTCCATGGCCATGTGAAAGAGAAATTATGTCATGATTGACTTTGCTATCGTTGGATAGGCTATATGTGGTGCTTGAGGCACATTGCTTGGTAACTTGATTATGATTATATGTATATGCATTCACTAAGCGTTGCTTATGTTTTAGTTGTTTAATTCTTTTATAGGAGTTGGTAGTAGTAGCAAAAGCAAGGACTTGATCTAGTGAAGTGATCATTGACGAAGTTAGAGTCATCTTGAAGGTTGGCAACTTGGGTAATTCCGGTAGATAATTCCCTTTTGACCATTCGGCTCTTGATACAAGTTTGTTTTGGTTGATCAAGTCTTTTGGTTGTAAAAGTCTATAAACATGTAAGGATTTTGGGTCACCTGGTTGTTTTGGTCATAACTTGGTAACTAGGTCGTTTTCTTTCTTTAGGTCAAACGACCCGTTTGATGACATTTATCGTTTTGGCTCAAAACTTTGGTTGTAAGTATTATCTGTGGTGTCCAATATTATGTTGATGTATGAAACGTTCTGATTCAAAGTGTGGTTTAAAAATTTGGGTGTTGAAATGTTGATATTGTGTTAAAAGGAAATGTTGGGTTGCTGAATTTTGAACAGGTCTGAGACCAGTGGGATTCCACTGCGGCGCAGTGGAAGGTGTTTAACCCCACTGCGGCGCAGTGGGGGTTTTTGACCCGTAGACCAGTAAATTCCCACTGCGACGCAGTGGGAGGAGTCCAATCCCACTACGGCGCAGTGGTATGTTAAAAAAAAAAAAAAAAAAAAACCTTTAACTTTTGTACTCTTTTACTAAATGAGGTTTGGTTGTTACATAACTTTTGGTATCACTATTTCAATAATATATCGGGGGAAGTGAATATGGGGTTGTCCCCCATCTAAGCTTAGATGGGGAACCCCTCACATTTGGTTTTTATAATCATAAAATTCATGGGGGCCCATGTATTTATTTAAAATACATGATCTGGGCACCCCGAAGGATCGAACCCGCGTATTTAAACTTCACATATGGGTCTAGGCTTCATTGGTAACGGGTACCTTAAAGGAATTATTTTTTTGTTCCCAGCGGGGATCGAACCTGAGACCTTAAGGTCATCAAGTGTTTGCCTTACCACTAGGCTAATTCCTTGTTGGTATATATATATATATATAGGGGTTGGTATTGTAAAACAAGTATTAAAGTAAAACAAATAGGACAAGATCTTGACCCTTAGATCATGGTTAAATTGATGCACGAAGATTCACGAAGCAACTGATGCACGATGATTTTCATGATGCACGGTGATTTTCAGTGAAGAGAAACCTATTGTTTTATTTGTTTTACTTTAATACTTGTTTTATTTTACCTAAAACCATATATATATATATTATATTATATATATAATGTATAATATACGATGTACGGATACTTAATACTTCCATCTCAAAAATAGACTTGTTATGTGCTTTACCGCTTTCAATGAATTTGAAAAGACGGTTTTTTTCCTCCATAATCCAATTATGTGACATACATATATAGATTAATTAATTATTGCTTTGGTATTTATATTCTATATCAAGAGATTAGAAGTTGTCATTGTTATGTATTTAGATGACAAAACACTAAAAATAAATAAAATTAGTGCTAGATTAAATATTAATTGTAAATACATGCAAGAATGAAACAATAAAGAGCAAAACACAAATACATATAAACAAAACATACCCTTTCATACTATTATTGTAATACCATGCACATAATTGGAGAATTGTTTGTTTAAATAGAATATAGTTCATAATGTTTAAATAAAATAACGTATAAAAATAAATATACAAATATGATCAAACTAATACAAAACATATGTGAGTAATTATAGACTACATGATCTTCAAATGATTGCCAAATTGCATTTCCATTCATACTAACTTTGTAAAAGTTATATCAAGGTAAATGGTAAAATCATTCAATATGCTATATTTGGAAGTGTGTAATAAATAAGAAACAAATAAAAATAAAACAGTTGACACTTATGTTATGACGGTGAACAATAATTTTCACATTTAAAGTCACACATATAACTTCAACATTATAATTCATACGAATTGAAGTAATTTCCTTTTTAACGGTAAATTTAGATTTCTTACAACACCTACATCTTATATCAAATAATCTTAAATATCTGTGTCAAAAAATTGATTTCTGAACTTATACCTAAAAATACAAAAATCTGTAGTTCTGTACCAAATAAGCTAACCTCATATCGTTTCATACGGTGTAATTGACACAATGGTTCCAATGTGTGTATAGGCCTTACCACAATTCCTCCATTATTGTATGAGCCCGTTGACTTTTTGTGTAATTTGACTAACAAACTTGTTGAATGAAATAATTGGGCCCATTTGTGATTATATGACTATGTGGTATGTTGGTCGGGTCGTTGTATGTGTAGTCGGTATTTAAATGTGTAATTAATTGTATTGTTTGATGGTGTGGGAAACGGGTCGGCCCGTGGGTAGTCCAAGACCCACCAGCCACCCATGACCCATTTCTCCCCCTTATCTCTTTCCCCCTCTCATTTTCTTATCTATCTATCTCTTTCTCCCTTTCTCTCAAAAGCAAAGCAAGACCCATTTCAATCTTCTTCACCATTTCTTGCATCAAATTAGTGTTGGATCGATTATAACATAGAAATCATAGTCACTTTCACCTCACTTTTGTCTTATCAAAGAATCAAACCAAGTTCTAGCATCCTTTTTACCCAATTAGGTCAAATTTGGGTTTGAACTCAAGAAGACGTTTTGGTAAGTTAAATTCATCCCATTTACTCCTATTTATGCTTGTATTTATGTTTCTAGTCGTTTTTATGGGATTCCAAGACTTAAAATGGTAAAAATGGAAAATTAGGTTTAAATTAGGGTTTGAAGATTTGAGTATGATTTTGATGTTTTGGGTCAAGTTTGTGGTTTGGGTTATGTTTAGTTATGGTTAGTGGTGTTTATTTATGATTCAAATCAAGTTACAAGGCTTTACAAATCGATTTGGGTTGGTTTGGGTCGTGTTTTAGGGTTTTTGGTATTGTCTTGCTGCTGGTGCTGCTTTTCTGGTCCAGTATGGGGCTACTGCGGCGCAGTGGCTTAGGCTATCCCACTGCGGCGCAATGGCTAGGGCCTGGTCAGTTTGGGGTTAGCTCACTGCGGCGCAGTGAGCTTGGCAAAGGCTCACTGCGGCGCAGTGCCTTAGTACTGGTCCTGGTGCAGTTTAGCCACTGCGGCGCAGTGAGCTTAGTCCTGGCTCACTGCGACGCAGTGGATAGTTACTGTGATTAAATGCGTGTCAATTTTTAAATGTTAATAACTTCTAATCCGTAACCCCAAACAAGTCGTATGACCTATCGTTGGAATCATAAGAGAGTCTATTTTCTTGTAGTAACACTCTTTTTGTTGAACCTTCTCCCATTTCTAAAAAGGTCAAGTCAAATGCGTCTTGTTCATACTCGTTTAAGTTGTGAATGTGTTTAGGGGCTTATGGCTTGACTTAACGAACTCACCAACTTGTGTTGACTATGCTTAGTACACTTTTCAGGTAATCAGGTTCTCCCAGGGCGTGGAGTTTAGTTGCTTTGCTTGCTGTAAACCCGGACTATGGACTTCATGGATCAAGGATTCATTGGCCTGCCCTTTTGCATTATACTTAGGATCGTTTGCCATCTTTGGATGTTATTATGTAAACTTTGATGGCTATTTGCTCCTGTTGTATTTTGATACTTGTTTCGTTATGTTTTGGATTCACCGAATCTATAATTGCATTTAGATTGTTCTATTGTAATTCCACCTGGTGCTATGTGTTTTCCGTGATATTTCGAGCCTCGGCTTGGGGTGTTACATAGGCCTTACCACAATTCCTCCATTATTGTATGAGCCACGGGAAAGATCAAGTGGAAGCCAAAAAGAAAATAGTGGAGAGCCTAAAACTATTAGAAGAACATCTACAGGGAAAGAAATTCTTTGGTGGAGAATCAATTGGATTTCTAGATCTTGTTTTCGGGTGGCTAGCTTATTGTCCTGATCTCATGAAGAAAGCAGTTAATCTTGAGCTTTTAGACGAAGAGACATTCCCGAACATATGTATATGGAAGGGACGATTTTGTGACATTCCGGTGATCAAAGAAAACATGCCCGATGAAGAGGCTTTGATCCTCTTGATTCATAAAATGGCTAGTGCAACAAAATGATCAATTATAAATATTAATCCTTCATGGTATCATGAGAGAATGAGAATCTTATAAGGATTAGAGGTAATATCGATCATAATGGGCAATAATGGCTGTATGTATGTAATTCGAATATATATTCAATAAAATTGTTTTTTTCGTAAATGGTGTTCCAACAAAAATCGACAACTATCAAAGGAAAAACAAATCAAAGAATTCAATCTTTTCTAAGTTCACGAATCAATCTTAATTAGGCTATCAATTTGATATGTCTGATATGAAAGGCTCCATATATATTTGATCGATAACCAAATTTTCCTAATAAAATAGTAAAGAGTTGTGAATCTTAAGAAATGCAGAAACCAACATCCTTTATATCGAATTAAGATTTACCACAACTCCAGCCCATCATTTTTATTCTTATTCTTATTTGAAGATGTGCCCATCATTATTTTTAATTGTATTATAATGTTCAAAACTAGAAATTGCTTTTTATAATCATAGTTTTTATATGTTATTTAACAATCACGTACGTTTTTAAATTTTTTGTGTGATTTTAATCATTGTAACTCAAAATCGTGAAAACGACTAAATATATATGCTCAACATATCACATATGCTCGACATAATTTACACCAGATGTCATTTTTGGTTAAAAAGTTACATATTTAGTATTTAAATAACACGTAATAACACCTTACATGTTTCAAAAAATAAAAAAATTTTTTTTTTTGTCGAAATCATATCAAGGAACCATTATAGTATATTGGAAAATTTGTTTGTCCAATGATAACCGTCTTTATTATAAGTTTTTTTTTTTAACGTTCGTTTTTTTGTCAGAGCTTGTTCACCCCATATGTGGTCTTTACACCAACCGGGCAGTATGCTATCGTGGTAGTTCACAGGGAAAACCCCCGGATAGATCGCCAAACGGCACGACATCTACGACATTGAATGCCATTTGGGGTAAAACATGCGCCCCCTTGGATTTGAACCCTGGTTGCCCAAGAAACAAACATTCATTGGAGGTCTGGGATGTCACTGGACTATCAACTAATATTAAAAACTTACATAAAATTGAGTTTTAACCAAAACTCAAAACCGTTGATCAAAACAAGATTAAATTTAAAGATAGGTTCCTGATACTTGAATAACTTATATTGGTCCTAAATAAACGTATATATATATATATATATATATATATATATATATATATATATATATATATATATATATATATATATATATATATATATATATATATATATATATATATATATATATATATATATATATATATATATATATATATATATATATATATATATATATATATATATATATATATATATATATATATATATATATATATATATATATATATATATATATATATATATATATATATATATATATATATATATATATATATATATATATATATATATATATATATATATATATATATATATATATATATATATATATATATATATATATATATATATATATATATATATATATATATATATATATATATATATATATATATATATATATATATATATATATATATATATATATATATATATATATATATATATATATATATATATATATATATATATATATATATATATATATATATATATATATATATATATATATATATATATATATATATATATATATATATATATATATATATATATATATATATATATATATATATATATATATATATATATATATATATATATATATATATATATATATATATATATATATATATATATATATATATATATATATATATATATATATATATATATATATATATATATATATATATATATATATATATATATATATATATATATATATATATATATATATATATATATATATATATATATATATATATATATATATATATATATATATATATATATATATATATATATATATATATATATATATATATATATATATATATATATATATATATATATATATATATATATATATATATATATATATATATATATATATATATATATATATATATATATATATATATATATATATATATATATATATATATATATATATATATATATATATATATATATATATATATATATATATATATATATATATATATATATATATATATATATATATATATATATATATATATATATATATATATATATATATATATATATATATATATATATATATATATATATATATATATATATATATATATATATATATATATATATATATATATATATATATATATATATATATATATATATATATATATATATATATATATATATATATATATATATATATATATATATATATATATATATATATATATATATATATATATATATATATATATATATATATATATATATATATATATATATATATATATATATATATATATATATATATATATATATATATATATATATATATATATATATATATATATATATATATATATATATATATATATATATATATATATATATATATATATATATATATATATATATATATATATATATATATATATATATATATATATATATATATATATATATATATATATATATATATATATATATATATATATATATATATATATATATATATATATATATATATATATATATATATATATATATATATATATATATATATATATATATATATATATATATATATATATATATATATATATATATATATATATATATATATATATATATATATATATATATATATATATATATATATATATATATATATATATATATATATATATATATATATATATATATATATATATATATATATATATATATATATATATATATATATATATATATATATATATATATATATATATATATATATATATATATATATATATATATATATATATATATATATATATATATATATATATATATATATATATATATATATATATATATATATATATATATATATATATATATATATATATATATATATATATATATATATATATATATATATATATATATATATATATATATATATATATATATATATATATATATATATATATATATATATATATATATATATATATATATATATATATATATATATATATATATATATATATATATATACAACATCTACGACATTGAATGTCATTTGGGGTAAAACATACGCCCCCTTGGATTTGAACCCTGGTTGCCCAAGAAACAAACATTCATTGGAGGTCTGGGATGTCACTGGACTATCAACTAATATTAAAAACTTACATAAAATTGAGTTTTAACCAAAACTCAAAACCGTTGATCAAAACAAGATTAAATTTAAAGATAGGTTCCTGATACTTGAATAACTTATATTGGTCCTAAATAAACGTACTTATTTCAAACCTACAAATACCATATAGCTATACTTTTTTAATGTGTATAAAACATTAATCAATAAGTTTACCCTTGTTAATTGTCGTGCTTTCAGACGAATTAATAGGGGGTTTTTCTTCATACTAGGTATTGGGTGAGAATGCTATCTAGCGTTAACCGGGTTAAGACAACATGATCTAGACTTCTGGTTATGATATTCGATCCGGATCTATTAAAAAAAAAAGAAGTAAAAATAAATACAATACTCAATTTTTAAATATCGTTGTTGACCCATAAACTATAAATTGTGGGCAAAAAAAAATTAAATATCAAGTTAAGTTATAAAAAAAAAGAGAAAAATTCTAGGTTGGCTAGATTTTTCATAAATCTACGAGAGATTCAGGTGAAGTTCATGTGCGGATATACCTGAGCGAGAGCATGAGTTCCGCTTAACACATGTGCATATGCTGTAAATGTTTAATAACAGCTTGGATGTTTCACTAAGGTTTCATGCCTTCTCACATTGTCCTACATTTTTATTATTATTCATTTAACAGAACTATTAGTCCTAACTCAACATATTACGTCTAAACGTAGTGTCTAGTTGCCGAGTTTCAGGATGTAGCCTACCAGGTGTAATAGGCTTAGATTAGCACGCGTGTTGCAAGTTGTAAATGTCGTCTTAGCAATCAGCTAAGTCGCCTGAACTTTCAGTTTTTTACTGGTTTATATATAAAGCTAACCAGGGTAAATTACCTTTTACCCAAAAACTCAACATATTACTCGTCGCTTCCAACATCAATGAACAAGATTGCAAGTAACAACAATAATACTCAATCTTGTTTCTGTTAAAGACAATGTGTGAAAAGATGACAAATGACTTAAAACGAAGAGCCATCCCGAAGATGGGGGCTACAAACCATGGGTGAGGTGGTAAATTTGATGTTTAGCGCTACGTCAGACAACCAGAAAGGGTGAAATGGCAGCAACCCACCTCGTGCTTTAAGTAAACTGCTAGGTTTTACTCTGTCCCACTAGAATATGTTTTGAATTTTTAATGTCTAACTTTTCTAAATTTGACATTGTGTTTTAGAATTATTTTCATTAGTATAATTTTCATCAAGTTTCATATAACATAAAAAAATATATATTTAAAGTCAAATTTTAAAAAAATAAAAACTTCAAATATTTAAAATAGGACATGTCTAATAGGACATGAATAGTATATATTTTTTTATTTAGATGTAATGGTATAATCAAGGTGATTTTTCCATGATTCCCTCAAAATATAGCCTAAAATACTACCCAAAGCAAAAATTATTTATGCCCAACTATACTTTTATGTTTTCTCTACATGTTGCCGTTGCTATAGATTATACTTCAGTTTATTAAAAGTAAAAAGTGAAATTTTGTGTATCATACCAGCAAATCCATCAACTACAATTAGCTAGCAAAACCTTACTTGACCTTTACTCGAAAGTCCCACTTGCAAAATATTATATTTTTATTCGCAATCTCGAGTTCTCTACTTGCATGCACTTCCCATCCCCTACCTTAAAGCAACCAATATCAAAATCACCATCACGTACCAAAATCCCAAAAATGGATCCATTACCACCACCACCACAACCCACCACCATTATCCACCAGCACTACCAAGATTCACTCGAATCCTCTTCCGTCTCGTCCCCGACGACCCGTCAATGGGACGACACTCTCCCTCCACCGAAACTCAGAATGATGTGCAGTTACGGGGGACATATTATCCCCCGTCCACATGATAAATCTCTCTGCTACATGGGTGGTGAAACCCGCATTGTTGTAGCAGATAGGCATACATCTCTACAAGATATATGTTCTAGACTATCGACCACACTCCTTCACGGTCGACAGTTTAGTCTAAAGTATCAATTGCCAAGTGAAGATCTCGATTCACTCGTGTCAATTACAACAGATGAAGATCTTGAAAACATGATTGAAGAATACGACCGGTTGAATTCATCTAATCCAATAACTAATAAACCTTTACGTTTACGTTTATTTTTGTTCCTTACGAAACCAGAAACTGCTGCATCTATGGGATCTTTACTCGATGATGCAAAATCTGAAACATGGTTTGTAGACGCTCTAAACGGTGCAGGGCTACTTCCAAGAGGGTTTTCTGATACTGCTTCCATAGATAACTTACTTGAACACAAAGATGGTGTTATACACGAAGTTGTAGACAGCAATATGATTGATTACACAGACGAATTGGAAATACAACAAAGGCGTCCTGTAGACGCCCAGTTAAACTTACCTGATCCTCCATTAGTGGAAACATCGTCTTCGTTTGGATCAAGTTCTTCATCTCCTAGCATGTCAAATTTGCCACCTATTAAGGTGAGGATGGTAGACCATATGAACCAGATGGCTGGACTAGACCAACAATTTTCTCAGTTGAATGTACCTGTGGATGAAGAGAGATCTGATCATGGAGCACCTAGTGGTGGTGCTGGTGGTGGGATGAGGAAGCCGCCGTTGCCACTTCAGCCGGTGCAAAGAAAGTTTGCTCATGATGCTTATAATTTGCCTTCACCTGATTCTTCCAAGCACGGTTTGCAGTCGCCAGATTCCATAACAAGGTACCTTAAAAACTTTTGTTACTCGTATATATAGAAAATTAAAACATAAGATTTCACATTCTAAATTTGATGTATGATTCAATGTTTTCCAGTGATACTAGCAATGTGTCAGCATCAAAGCCTACCTTTACTCAAGATCCAAACCCTCAATCGAACAGAGACACAGCAACTCCACCGATGACCACCCAATTCTACCCGACCACAACCACAAATTACCATATCCCGATTCAACAAATCCCTGAATCTAGTGACGCGCCACCACAACAACTTAACCAAGATAATCATCACCATCAACAGCAACACCACCACCAACACCAACAACCGCAACCACCACAACAATTCTATCAAACTAGACCTAATTATATCCAACATCCTACAACAAGTCAGCCACCACAACCGGTCCAATCTTACTATCAAGTTTACACACCACCACAACAAATGGACCATCAACAATACCCACTGTACTTTCTACCAGTATCACAAAACCATCCATACGGTGTGCAACTACAATCAAACCAATCTGACGCTGTCACCACCAATCCCACAACCACTGCCTCACCACTTTATCCGAATAAAAACGCGATCCCGTTGAGCAAACCTGACATGGTCACAAATTCTTTATACACAACCGCAACTCCAGGAATGACTCCAGTTCCTAGCAATCAGTTTCAACAATATATGAATGTTTCTCAAATCCCTCATCACCCACCTACGCCGATGCCTACATCTAATGGTGGACAATACGGGTATGAGTATGCCAATCCAACCCAAGACCAAGTTTATTATACACAGCATCACTCTGTAGCTGCACCACCTCCTTCCCAGTACCAAACCATGACTCCATCATCAGCGATGTTGTTAACACAAGCGTCATCGGCTCAACAACCAGCTCCAGAAAGTGTCAAACAATAGTCAATGAACTCGTGATCCTAATAATGAATTTGGCCATCTTTGTGTCTATTTAGTTTTGAGATATGTTATACATCTCAAGGTGTTCTATTTGAATGTTATCTTTATAATTGTATCTTATAAGATTTGTAAAACATAAATATCCGAATTTTAAAATAAATAAGTAAATTTTACAATTATGTTTGTTGTGTATGTTTTAATCCAATCGTTTCTATATAATAGTACAACGAAAATAGCTTAAATATCATAACTTGGTTAGTATTCATCACTACAATCACAAGTAGTAAACAACCCATTTTTTTTTAAACGGCAGACTATCGTATTCCTATTCCTAAACTACCTGTATGCCTAGGATGAAACCCATGAATTCCGAAAATACCTGAAATAACCCATTTGTTATTTTGAAAGAATCATCTCACATAAAAACTACAACAGGCTATAGATATAGAATATCAAAAATCAAGATAAGAGTCTTTCAAAGATTACACAAACAAACAATTACCGTTAATTTTCTAGGTTCAACTTTCGAGTTAATGCCCAAGCATAGAGATTGGTCTGATAGATACTGGTTTTACCAGAAGTCCCAACATTACAGGTCTTTGGATATAGAGACTAGTTGTAGGATCAGTAAAGTCACTCGAGGGATACTAAATGCGTTCTTTTTAACCTCCCACTTTAGTCTCCCTAATGGTTGAACTCACTAAGAACTACTGGTATCTTCAATGATTACTAGGCTATCTTTCCTATTTCAATCTTTTATTTTACAAAAGTTTTTGAAAATGTCACTGTTAAAGAATTACTCGCGGCATGGGTCATGCATTGTTTGTAAGAACATCACCCCAGATGTCAAGATTAAAGACCATATATGATATATCCGAGCTTATTTCCAAAACAAAACGAAAATGGTAATCTCGACCACAAGAAATAAAACTCGTGGTTAATTCTGTAATTCCTTCCTTGAGTGTACGGTGCAAATTCCTAATATGATCAGATATGTTATTTGATGCTCTGACTATATTAAGTAAATACTACGGTTGTTTCCAATATCTTTTTGTGTATAAAACTCAGGTTTCAAGTTGGTGCCTTTGCCAGAATGTTATTGTACATGAAATGAGAAATATTCAATTCTTGCGCCGTTTTTTTCATTAAACAGAAGTTATGGTTACATATAAAAGATATATACTACGATAACACGTGTGGTATCGCTTTCATAGCAACGCAACGAATATTACAGATACTGTAAACTTTAGTATTATGTTACATTTCAGCAGCAAACTCAAATCTAAAAATTGTGTTTATATGAGAACAGAGCGTTTTATCATCAAACGGTTAACAAATAAAAACGGTAAATCTTGATTCAAACCATGTTGAAGGTGGTTATAACTGCTTATAATATTGTACAGCATTGGTTCGTCTTCTTTGCCTGCTTGTAGAACATCTGTATTGACAATCAGCAACATGGTTCTTGTTACTTATCTAGCTCTTAAGAAAGATCTAGCTCTTAAGAAAGATTATGTAATCAAAACATATATAACATAGATGTAGAAATTAGTATATATATACATTTAAATATATATATATATATATATATATATATATATATATATATATATATATATATATATATATATATATATATATATATATATATATATATATATATATATATATATATATATATATATATATATATATATATATATATATATATATATATATATATATATATATATATATATATATATATATATATATATATATATATATATATATATATATATATATATATATATATATATATATATATATATATATATATATATATATATATATATATATATATATATATATATATATATATATATATATATATATATATATATATATATATATATATATATATATATATATATATATATATATATATATATATATATATATATATATATATATATATATATATATATATATATATATATATATATATATATATATATATATATATATATATATATATATATATATATATATATATATATATATATATATATATATATATATATATATATATATATATATATATATATATATATATATATATATATATATATATATATATATATATATATATATATATATATATATATATATATATATATATATATATATATATATATATATATATATATATATATATATATATATATATATATATATATATATATATATATATATATATATATATATATATATATATATATATATATATATATATATATATATATATATATATATATATATATATATATATATATATATATATATATATATATATATATATATATATATATATATATATATATATATATATATATATATATATATATATATATATATATATATATATATATATATATATATATATATATATATATATATATATATATATATATATATATATATATATATATATATATATATATATATATATATATATATATATATATATATATATATATATATATATATATATATATATATATATATATATATATATATATATATATATATATATATATATATATATATATATATATATATATATATATATATATATATATATATATATATATATATATATATATATATATATATATATATATATATATATATATATATATATATATATATATATATATATATATATATATATATATATATATATATATATATATATATATATATATATATATATATATATATATATATATATATATATATATATATATATATATATATATATATATATATATATATATATATATATATATATATATATATATATATATATATATATATATATATATATATATATATATATATATATATATATATATATATATATATATATATATATATATATATATATATATATATATATATATATATATATATATATATATATATATATATATATATATATATATATATATATATATATATATATATATATATATATATATATATATATATATATATATATATATATATATATATATATATATATATATATATATATATATATATATATATATATATATATATATATATATATATATATATATATATATATATATATATATATATATATATATATATATATATATATATATATATATATATATATATATATATATATATATATATATATATATATATATATATATATATATATATATATATATATATATATATATATATATATATATATATATATATATATATATATATATATATATATATATATATATATATATATATATATATATATATATATATATATATATATATATATTTTACGTATCGTTATATTTCCCGGGGCAACGCCCGGGTTCAAAAACTAGTTACTTCCATATAATGAGTATTAAAATATTTTCATTTTGACTTGAGTGAGTATGAAACATTAGCAAGCACTGAGTTCTAGAAGTTAATCATTTTGCTATTATAGAAGATCATGGTCTGCAATCGTTGTTAGAGCCCAGATTATAGAGTTTGTTCCGTCACAAACTTTCCCAACACTATCCTTCATGTTTCATAAGACCTGTCAAATAATCCATTTGCACAATTACATCATGTTTTATTCTATCTACAAGGCTTGGCCAACATTTACATGTTCTTCCCAGACTACTTTGTTGCTCGTTTCATATACCGATCATATGCTTTCCTTCTAGTATCTGTATCTTAGATTCTTAACCTTTAACTTCTTTAGTTCATACTTATTTATGTTCTCTAATTACTTATATCACTTGGTAAGAGTTTTTGGCATCCACTTTCTCCTTAATTTGTATTCACGAGATGACAAAAAGGGTTGATCGGTTATGTTGGGTAACAGATCATCACTGTTAATGTTGTACAAGTTGAAACGGATCATGTGGGGCTAGTTTGGCTAGAATTCACTCTATCTATTTTATTTTATCTTTTTTAAAATTTGTGATACATATGATCCAAAAAGTATATTATTGCAATAATAATGTGATTTCGACTAAACGATTCCGTGGGTGGCATCATCACATCGAGGCACACTTATGGATACGTATTTGGCAGCCTGTTCAAACTACTTTTTTTGGCTATTTTTTCTTTTTATCAACCAAACTGTCCCATTAGAAGCAGAGCCTACCCCAGTCAACCCATTCACACGTAAATGAGTCGAAATGACCATCTCTAGTATGTATAGTTCCAATGAGTACCACATAAATGGAGCCAACCCATTCATTACTATCCTTAGCCTTAGTAGCCCATCAATATATTTCAAACATTTTAATATCTTCTTCGACCACGCAGCAATATACTTTTCGGTTCCGACGAAAGTAATTATTTCATTATAGAATTAGACTTTCTTAACAGTTGCATTTCACTTATTTCTGTAAATTGGACTACCATGGCAAACGTGCTGAAGGATAGGTTCAATTGTGTTTACATCTAGTTAAGTATGATCAAATATAGATATAGTAAAAGAAATATTCAAAAAAAGCAATAGATAAAAATTTTAACAGAGAACACTGGTGTTATGCTCTCAGCCTCTCAGGGGATCAAATAGCAGGGAAATAAAAGGTCAGTGTGGACTGTGGAGTGTGGTGTGGCCACATGGAGAAGTTAGTGGAGTGTGGCTACATGGAAAAATAACAGAGCAGTTAGTGGTGATGATCAAAAAGTCAACGGACCACAAGTGTGTGTAGTTTTCAAAGAAAGGAAAAAGGAGATGAAGATTAGAATGGAGACAATTTAATGAATTGCATGTTGATGATTACCCGTTGACGACTACAGAAAATATTTCTTCAGCTCTGTACTTGCATTTATTTCTTTATTCAATTCTTCTACTTAACTACTTCTAGAAAATGCCACATAAAACTACTATCCAAACTGTCTTGGTCCACCTTTTTCCCTCTTAGACCTACTGAATGCCCAACACACTTTCTGTCTTTATTTAATTATTTATATTATTACTCTTTTGGGTATTTGTTCTAGTGATTATAGGTTCGATTTTAATTTTGAAGGAAACAAAACCCAAACCCGACAGGCCGATATCACTTGGTATATTAAGGCAAGCTAATCCATGTCACAGAAGCAACATGCAAGGGATGTTTGTAATTGTAAAAATAATAATGTTTGGTGGAATCAATAGATTTTTATATGTACAGTCAACTTGACAGAACAAAAAATAAAGATGTGTGTTTGCCTTTCGCTTGAGAATATAAAATTTATTTTTTGCCATACATTAATGGGTCTCCAGGAAAATAATTAAACAACTGGAAACTATGAAGCATCGACATTGAGAGTGTTGTGAGGAATGCAAAGTTAAATAAAACCCTATAGATTCATTTGTCTAAAAGCTAGCACAAAAAATTCAACGTGAAGAAAACAGAACTTCAAGTCATGAGTCCAGTACTATACCCAATAGAGGCACACTTATTAACGACACTAAAACCAACTGCACCCAGGTAGTTTTTGCTAATAAAATACTGTCTGATATCTTATTCTATATCTTCATATTCCAAGTGTCAACTATGATATCTATGTCATGTTTAATTATACTATCTTTTCCTGCATCTCATAGCTTTGGAGTTTCGACAAGTGTTATCTATTTCTGTGCAAAAGTGTAGAACAGTGGTAGTTTTATTGCCAGTGGTCAACAAACACAATAGGTATAAAAAAAGATTATCCCTAAAGAACACTAATAAAGTATCACAAAAAAATAGAGATTCAATTGCATGCAGATATGTTGAAATATGCACCTGTGAAGCTGCGCTGAGATCTGAACTCTTCTCAACTAAACTGTCCAGCTTTTCCCCTCTTTCAAGGACACTATCAATGGTTTTATGCTGTGAATAACACAAACACCATAACATATCATTAGGTCACATGTAAAATAGTGTCTCAATTATGTACGGTACAAGATTAATAAACCTACAATAAGCTAAATCCAAATTTCTGAACATAATAGGTCCCTCGTACAAACATATATACATTTCGAGAGACTGAACCGAAGAGGTTTCCGAGTTGATTAAGTTACACAATGCTATAGAAGTGTGCATGCCCATTTAGTAGTCTCTTTTCCAAAGAACCAAGAAAGAAGGATTGTCTAATTAGTTATCTATCAATTCAAATAAAAAGTCACTATGGGGGTGTTTGTATTAGCTGATTTGAATAGTTTATTGCATCTAGATAAAGCCATAAAGCACGTTAAGGATGTTTGGATTAGTTTTTTAAAAAGCTTATCAAATTTATGGGATAGAAAAGCTAATAAGCCGAAGCTAACATTTTGAAGTTTTTGAAAAAATTTAAGTTTTTTGGGCATCTGTTTATGCTCTTCCTCAAACAATCATAAAAGATATTATAAGATTTTAAAAATGTTTTCTATGGTGTCAAGGTCCTATGCCCAAGAAAAGACAAAAGTTGCATGGAAGTTGTTTGTAGGCCAAAAGACCAAGGGGGTTTGAGAATTAAATCATTGCAGCATCGGAATGAGATGTTAATGGTGAAGCAGTTGTGGAAGATAAAAAATTGTTGTTCAAAAAGAATTATTTTGGGTCAATTTAGTTATACTTTAAGGCATAAGCATTTGGAAAGCAGAAACTGGTTCAACAGACAGTTGGGGACCCAAAAAACTGCTTGATATAGAAGATAGGGTGAGACCTCATGTGTTCCATAAATTGAGTAATGGTCAAAAAACATCCATGTGGTTAATAGATGAGAAGAAAATGGACCATTAGCTAACTTCATGTCACATAGGGACATCTATGAGGCCAGCTTATGTGATAAGTTAAATGTAGCTAATATGGTTCAGGAAAAAATTATGGACATGGCCAACTGGCCAAGTGATTGCCCAAACCAATTTCTAGTACTACAGAATGTTAGAGTCCCAATTTTTATAGTGAATATAGATATAATAAATCAGATTGTGGAATATTCAACAAAACAGATATGATTGGATTTAAAAGAGAATTAGCCATATGTAGGATGGTATCATGTGGTCTATTTCCACAACTTCACCCAAGAAATGCTTTTATTCTGTGGCATGCAATACAGGGCAGACTGACTGCTCATAATATAATGCAGGTATTGGCAGCGTGATGGAACATATAAATGTGGGTTTTGTGATAATTGTGTTGATTTACATGAGTATTCGTTTTTTCAGTGTAATTATGCTCTAAATATTTGGAGTTAATTGAAGGCAAAGCTTGTATCTAGAGTACTGATAAAAGACTTGCCGAGCATTGTTACTACTCTTTCTAGAAACCCGTCCGAAAATAATATTTGGAGCATTATTAACATGTTGGTAATTGATGATGTACTGTATTTTGTGTGGCAAGAAAGAAATCATAGGCTATTTAAGAATGCAAAGGTCAGCAGATGAATAAATCAAGATCATACAGGACAATATTATGTTCAAACTCATGAGTTGAAGAGTAATAGAATCAAAGGCAGTGAGCATGGCTGCTGGTAAATGGGGATTGAAATGGGTCAATATGTCTTTACACAGTGAGTAGATAGAAGTCTGTGTGAGTATGGGCCTAAGTGTAGCGAGTCATAGGATGGGACCGCTTATCTTTTGTTGTTAAAGAAGCCTAAGTGTAGACTTACTATAGGGCTCAGATTAGATAGTATATGGTGTTGGTTGTTTCTGGTGAGTATGGTAGTTGAGTTATATGGCTTGTTTGGTTGCGGAAGGCATTTCCTGGTACTTTCTTTAAATTCTTTGTAATTTTTTGTAGTTTGGTAATAATATATTTTCTCCTATTCAGGGGGGGAAAAAGTTAGTAAACTAGCCTTGTAACCGCACAAAGCGGCAGCGAAAAAACTGTGAACAATGAGGGTTTTATGTGTGCATTATGTATTTTGTGTGGGTTGTGTTGATTCATATATGACCAAAAAAACAATAGAAAATAAAAGGCTAGAAGAGATGATCCAAGGAATATATTCCATCTCAATTTTGAAGCTATTATCCTAAAACTAAGAGGAACCCACAGGTTAGATACTTCATATAATAATATAGTTAACATGATAGCAAGCCAGCAAGGATCAACTGAATAGAACATTTACTCTTTCAGACCGGGCCTTTCTACTTATTTGAAGTATGGCCATAGAACAAGCTAAAAGTGATACATCATCCATGACCATAGCATACATCATTAGAAAGAATCAATTCAACTAGAGCTAGCTTAATAACAAGTTAAATGAGCAAACACATAGCAGAATGCAGAACATATGGAATTATGGAAATAAAGGTACGAACATACAACAAGAAGCAAAATGTATGAATGCTTACAAGAATAATTTTGGTTTCATCTAATTCCCTCTGAATTTTCAACAGCTTATCTGCCTCCCCAGGATCCTGAGAAGATCAAAAACATTACCCACTGTGAAACACAAGACTTATAGACTAGAGTAAAAGAAAACTCGATATATACCTGAAATTTAGTTAAAGCATCATTAAGATAAGGCCATGGTTGAGTACTATCTGCTTGTATGGTCCTCCATGAATCCCCAAAAGACTTTTGATACTCATCTATCACCTGCTCGAAATTTGTATCAAAATAAATTAAGCATTCAGCACAAGAGTGATATAAAATAGAAGTAGCATGAGCTTACCTTATTCAGCACAGAAAACGCACTTCTAACAGGATAGTGATCATCCATGAAACCCACCACACATAAGCCATTTCTATTATAAGAATGCACCTTATACTCTATCACAAACATAAGAAAATTGAATTAGATATAAATAATAAAAAAAACTTGTCACAACAAAAACCAGTTAACCATTTCTATTCAAGAAACATATTCAAAAAATATCTCATTCCAGCTGCCGTTCTAAAAAACAATAATAATAATTCCTTCCATTAAAGCAAGTCAAATAACTACCTCCAAGGAGGCCTAGTGTTTAACATCCTCGACCTCTAAGAGGTCTCAAGTTCAAATCCCACTAGGTACAATCTTGGATGGCGGCGCAGAAGTTTGGAAAAGCTCATGGGTACCCCGGCTACGCCACTACATTTGAGGGGGAAAAAAAAGACTCGCCTTCCACAGGTAACATGAATAGGGAAAACCTCATTGCTAGTCAAATAAATCCGTTCTTCAAACCACTAGTTTAAAATAGTCAATAACGTCTTACAAACTTATCTAGAGCTTAAAGTTACCCAAACTCGGATCAAAACCAAAAGACAGAATGCTTATACTAGACCCGAACCTCCGTTCCAAGTTTATGCAAAAAAAATCAGTTCTTAGCCATGTTTGGTTTCCATCCACAACAAAGACTTCAATACTTTTTCTTTGATCTATTTCATTAATGAAATGTCATGTAGGCAAAAAGACTAGGCTTCAATTATTAATGCAGAAGTTTATTTACTTATTATTTAGTTTAAGACCAGTTCCAGCCAATAAGGTTGGGGAAGTCCCAACTCAGTTCCCACTCAGCCAGGTCTGAGGTAAGAGTACTTGGCGACTTGTAGAGTACTTGGGGGAGCACTAGCATTGGAAATTTTTGATAATAACATAATTTATATTTATATGAATAAAAAATAAATATTAAATAATAACTGATATATTTTGACAAAATAGTTTACAACCTCTACATATAAGTTGTCATAGTGGTAGTTTGTGTAATATTTTAGAGATTTCGCAATGTGTCACTTTTCACCGATCTTGACCAATTTTCACGAATCTTGACCGCTTTTTTCTCATGTTGACCCTTTGACTCTGTTGACCGATTTCCAACTCAGATTTTGCCTAACTCGCCTAGGGTGACCTCCAAAGTAAGTGAACCAGGAGGAATTGACAAACACGGTTACACGGACGAATTTCAACATCTAACCGGTACAATACAGTTTCTTCCTTAACCGATACTTTGAAATTTCATATATTTACTTAGTCGTCCCACTCTAAACCTCATTAACCAAATTCACTATACAAGATCCTTATCCCTTTTTTAATTATCTACCCACTAATCCCTGAATTCCCAACTTCACTAGATAATCACTCCAGCTATAAAAATTCAAACTTTCACAATTACTTCCAAATTTTAAAACTAAAACCACCAAGATAGGATTTTGCTAACAATAGCAAATACGACTATTATAAACACGAAAAAAAAATAAACTATCGTGCACAACACTTGATCATTATTTCTAAGGAGGCAGTTATTATTGTATATGTACAACAAATAAACTAAAGGGCAAATCACCACATTTTACCTATTTGTTTCAAATTGATTAGTGAACCATTTATCGTCTAAAAATCGATGTTACCCCTTTATTGCAAAAAAGAACATAATTGCTCCTTTTTGGGCAATTTGTTCAAAACTAAATCAATATATTGAATCAAAAGATAAACTCAAAAAACACAAATAACATAATCAAACAAATCTAGTAGAATTAAAAAAAAAATTGAATTAAAAAACAAAAAGAAAAGGAAGACAACCTTCGTGTTGGACAGAGTGGCGTTGATCAGGGGGTGTGCGTTTGGCGACAGTCCGACCGACAAAAACGATGAATTGTCGGACAGTGACACGTTGGAAATAACCAAAATGATTGACATCGGTTGCATTTGCAATAATTATTGGATCCGATCCATCTGTTGTTCTTGAAGAATCACACTTCAATACTAGCAATGCTGTTATCTTCATCTTTCTTGATTTTTGAATCTATCTATAACTATATATCTATTGAAAGTATAATGAATGAATTTGGGTGGTTTTAATTTATGGATCTATAATTAGAAAGAATATGGTTTTCTTCTTTGAATTGCGTTATTGTTACAATCGAATAAATATAACTTTTTGGGTTTTTCTTTTAACCCGCATTCTCGAGTTTAAAATATAAATAAATAAAAAATGATAAGATTAAATAAGGAAAGAAAGAAAAAGAATATATATATTTAAAAGGGCATTCTCAAGTTGATAAGAAAATGAAAGAAAAAGAAATAAAATAAAATATATGAAAAGAAAAGAAATTATTATTTTACAATTATGTCTCTTTTTTATTTTTATACCATAATATAACAAGTTAACAACTGCACCAAAATTATCACCAAAATACTCTTCTATGCAAACACCGTTGCGTATTTTTTCTTAAAATCATGGGTTGTAAGTTGTAACTTGTAATCTTGTATGATCTACCACCTACACAAACAAATATACATGAAATTAAAAATAGCAAATAAATATCATGACAATTGCATATATTCCATGGTTCACGGCTTCACGCGTAGCTTGAAATTGGAAAGGCTGCACCCTGTAGTAATAATTAATGGCTGCTGGGAAGAAGATTATGAAGGGTAAATTAGTCATTTTTCAGGAATGATAAAGTTTTCCTTTGGAATCGGGACATTTTTGGCCAGTAAGTTTAGGATAAAAAAGGAGATGGTTTTTCTTATTAAATTCTTTCCTTTCTTTTGGAAAAAAAACTCAAGAATACATTTTTTTTGTTTTTCTTTTCTTTTCTTTCCCTTTCTATTGAAAAAAAAAACTTAAGAATGCAGTGTTAATACTTTTATGAACGAACGAAAGGAAAGGGGGTTGAATCGAATTTGAATCTACTCAACTTTATATTTCTTTAAAATCATTTAAAAGTGGTCTAATGGGTAGCATTCTTGAATTTTTTTTTTTTAGTGACATATTTTAGATTGAAAATACGAACATATTCATTTATGTGAGAAGTCTTAACTGCTTCACATCATCTCATCAATCAAATGCGTAAAAAAAAATATAATCGACATTTTATTTTATTAATAATTGGTGATTGCATGCACAAAAGAAAAGCTATCATGATTCAAAAATTTGCGAAAACTTAAAATAAAACAATATCATTTCTCTTATACATTTAATAACACAGAAAATTATTAAATGTATAAAGAAATGATTTAATAATTTTTGTATTATTAAATGTATAAAGATATGACATTGTTTTATTTTTTGTATTTCCATAATATTTCAGTTCTAATTTGATTGATGTTAGAAAAGATGAAGTGGTGGTATACTGGTATGGATTATTAAAAGGAATTGTAAGGTTACACTTACAAATAAACAAGCATGAAAAGAAGAAGAGAAGACATCTCTCATGTCTGAAGTTTTGGATATTGGATTTCAATATCCGAACACATATCTGAAATTTCGGATATCCGAAATCGGATAGCCGAACTATCCGACCTTATAAAAAATATATATATTTTTTCGGATATTTTCGAATATTGAATATATATTCTTTGGATAGTTTCAAATATTTTTGGATAGTTTCGGATATTTTTGGATAATTTTGGTAGTTTCGACTATTTTCGGATATTGCAAAAATTAAAATATTGTTTTTAAAAAATAAGGTTTTCGGATATCCGAAATATCCGAAATTTTCAAAAATCACTATCCGAATCCGAAATTTCGGATATCTGACTTTTCAGATAAAATCGGATCGGATTTTCAGATAACGGGTTTGAATACGGATACTTTTAAACAACCCTAAAAAAAGATGCTTATTTGGTGGTCACAAAGACACTTAAAATGTGCTTTTCGAAAGGTTATATAGAGAGACTACTCTAAATGCCATCATTAGCAAAATCAATTTGTTTATGTTATCATAAACTTGAAAGTATAGTTTATTAGTATATATAATAATGTGTGGTGAAGATCACCAATAATAACTAGATCAACACCCGGTTGTTGACCGGGTTACAAACAATATATTTATACTTTTTTTTGAAAAGCATAGTGGATAAATAACTAACACTCCTAACTTTGATGCGCCCACGCCGGGTTCGAATCCTGACAATGCCCTAAAGGGTTTGCTCTCCCATGTGTAGATGGGTATAGCATTGCTAAGGTCCCCTCACCACATTTGCATGTGACAGGATTTGAACCCATGACCCCCTAGGAAGAAACCACAGAGTGGAATACTTAGTACACGAAACATGTTCATCTTTGTAAATAAAGATATGAATTAACTTTCAATACATTCTCTACCCACACACCACATCTACCCAAAATATTCTTAAAATATTTTCCAGCTATGTGTATCCAAATTATTTCTCTCATTTATTCACTAATTAAAATATTTCTACCTAATATACCTATAATACTCTTAATAAAATTATTTACAACATATATCCTGATGAGCATTCATTTTGTGATAATTTCCCCCATCATTAGGCCACATTTTAATGTCTAAATGAGTTAATATTCGTGAACTGTTGGTACTTAATGGATTCGATATAAACGCAGGTTCACGGAAGATGCGAGCGAGGGTAAATGGCATCTATCAACTCAACATGAAGGGCGATGAAGTTACAAGACACAAGGAGGCAATACGGGAGTCGAACGAAGCAAATCGAGAAGACGCAGGAGTTGCCAGCGCCGTTGGCAACCCTACTGAAGACCCTAGCACCGCTGGAGCCCATCTCCAGCGCCGCTAGGCGGCCCAGGTCCAGTTACGACTTCTTGCTCATAAATAGAACAAGAAACCCTCAAACCCAAAGAGAGAGCAGACCCGGCAGCCCTAGTCGACACACATCAACCCTAGGTCGAAACTTGCAGATTTCCAGGAGGATTTGGAGCTTCTAACACCTCTTGATCTTCATCTTCAACCTAGATCTATTACTTTCTTTTAGTTTCTAGTTGGTAAACAATGTTTTTCATCTTTTCAGACTTTGTTATTCCTTTAATAATGTCAGGCTAGTAGGCTGAATACTAGTTTGGATTGATGTGATCATGTAGACTCTTATTTATCTTATTTTATTAGTTAGATCTGTTGGATTGTGATTACTGTTTGTCGTAGATCCATGGTTAATGAGTTCTTCATATTATTATAGGTTCTATATCTTCATGTGTTAATTTAATTATGATGATCGGTCTATAATCATACACTAGGACTAATACATAAAGATGGAAAACACTAATCGGTCTTTAATTAGATGTAAAAGGTGATTCAGTTCTAACGGACAGATCCAGAACCATAGTAATTAGGACAAGTTGAACATGAAGCTTAACAATGTCAGACGCGATCTAGTGACATGGAAACGTGTATTATGGTCACCGGAGGGAATTATTATCTGGTCATGTCTTAAGAGCCGGGTATAGTTAAAGACAAATCTGTAACACAAACTTAGGTAATAAAGCTTAAACAATGAATCTAACTATAATTTGTTTAAAGAGTAGTGTGTGTCTAACGACAACACTACTTACATAGGTAAAGTGAATCGAACGAGAATCTGAGTCGTGAATAAGTTTTTCCAACAGGATAGTAATTGTCATATGCATGTGATCGGAGATGCCAAAAAATTATTTGTTTTTAATTACTGTTTTTGCTTTACAATTTTAGTTACTAGGCTAAAAGAAGCTTATCGCTAGACCAAGCGGTTGCGGCTTCTATTTTGTTTTCATTCATTTTAGTAGTTAAATAGGAAATCCTGACAACCCCCAACCGCTAGAATTACACATTTTATTAGACTAGATAGTGCAAGCGTCCCTGCAAACGATCATGTACTTATCACTTACTATACTACACTTGACTGGGTTCTCTGCCCGTAATTGTGTGTTTAGTTTGATGTATTTACTTGTACAACATTTTATAAATTTAAAATCAGGGATAGTTTTCTAATAAAATTTATTTTTGTTTTTCTCTTCTTAAACAAAACACCCATCATATCCCTTAACCCTTAAAATAACTCCAATACCTATTTTACATTAATAATCTCATTGTTACTGCCATCATCGCCGCCACAACCACCCATTGCGCGAGTACCCATTTCGTTTAGTACCAAGAGGCTTACTATAAATGGGTTAGGCAATTGCCTAAGGCCCCCAAATAATTTGGGCATTCAATTTTATGGCTGAAAATAAATGTATTATTGGGGTTTTTTTTACACTTAGTTTGACTTTAGTTATGAGTTTAGGGAATAAAGGTGATGTCCTTCTTCAAGTCGATGTTTTCATTAAAGTCAAATGTGTTTTTTTTTTTTGGTATCATTATTGCATGGAATGAAATAATATGAATATGAAAAAATTATGGAGAAATATATGAGTGTAAAAAACAATTATTTTTTCATCTTTTTGTTTGAAAATTTGAAAATTGTGATGTGTTGAAATGAAAAGAAGATGTTTGTAGTATTTATAATGGTATAGTAAAATCTTTTTAACATTTGTAAAGATCTCTTATTAGTTATAAATTTTAATTTTTGATTATATATGTGCTAGGTCAAAACACCACTTAAGGCAATATGGTGTAATAATTTTGTACACTCGTAATTCAAATTTCGAAATAGCGGTATACATGTGGTAATTCGAAATTCGAAATATCAGTAATATAATTTATGGTATGTTGGGACGTGCTAGTACAAAGCTGTCAAGTTGTATATACCACAATTCGAAATTCGAAATATGAGTAATATAATTACTTTTTTAATCGATTAAATTTAGCATGTGGTAAAGATTTTTATGTGGAAATGTCAATAATTATTATTATTTTTAATTTTGGCTTTTGTAAATGTGATTGCCTATATTTTGTTTTTGACTTTTGTAAATGTGATTGTCGACTTTTTTTTATAAATATATTTCTCTAATTTGTGTAAATAACAAAAAATTATGCAACTATTAAATTTAGCATGTATTTTTTTAAAGTTAGGAATCATCGATGTTTCCTAATGAATGTCTTCAATAAACAATCCGTATAATATTACATAAATGCTTTAAACTTTGTTCAACACTTCTAGCAAGTCGTTCTTTTTCTTTTTAAATTATAAGATACATGTGTCATTGAATTTGTTTAGTTTTCTTCTAGCAAGTCTTCTTTTACTATTAAATTATAAGATACATGTGTCATTGAATTTGTTTAGTTTTCTTCTAGCAAGTCGTTCTTTTTCTTTTAAATTATAAGATACATGTGTCATTGAATTTGTTTAGTTTTCTTCTAGCAAGTCGTTCTTTTTCTTTTAAATTATAAGATACATGTGTCATTGAATTTGTTTAGTTTTCTTCTAGCAAGTCGTTCTTTTTCTTTAAATTATAAGATACATGTGTCATTGAATTTGTTTAGTTTTCTTCTAGCAAGTCGTTCTTTTTCTTTTAAATTATAAGATACATGTGTCATTGAATTTGTTTAGTTTTCTTCTAGCAAGTCGTTCTTTTTCTTTAAATTATAAGATACATGTGTCATTGAATTTGTTTAGTTTTCTTCTAGCAAGTCGTTCTTTTTCTTTTAAATTATAAGATACATGTGTCATTGAATTTGTTTAGTTTTCTTCTAGCAAGTCGTTCTTTTTCTTTTAAATTATAAGATACATGTGTCATTGAATTTGTTTAGTTTTCTTCTAGCAAGTCGTTCTTTTTCTTTAAATTATAAGATACATGTGTCATTGAATTTGTTTAGTTTTCTTCTAGCAAGTCGTTCTTTTTCTTTTAAATTATAAGATACATGTGTCATTGAATTTGTTTAGTTTTCTTCTAGCAAGTCGTTCTTTTTCTTTAAATTATAAGATACATGTGTCATTGAATTTGTTTAGTTTTCTTCTAGCAAGTCGTTCTTTTTCTTTTAAATTATAAGATACATGTGTCATTGAATTTGTTTAGTTTTCTTCTAGCAAGTCGTTCTTTTTCTTTTAAATTATAAGATACATGTGTCATTGAATTTGTTTAGTTTTCTTCTAGCAAGTCGTTCTTTTTCTTTAAATTATAAGATACATGTGTCATTGAATTTGTTTAGTTTTCTTCTAGCAAGTCGTTCTTTTTCTTTTAAATTATAAGATACATGTGTCATTGAATTTGTTTAGTTTTCTTCTAGCAAGTCGTTCTTTTTCTTTAAATTATAAGATACATGTGTCATTGAATTTGTTTAGTTTTCTTCTAGCAAGTCGTTCTTTTTCTTTTAAATTATAAGATACATGTGTCATTGAATTTGTTTAGTTTTCTTCTAGCAAGTCGTTCTTTTTCTTTTAAATTATAAGATACATGTGTCATTGAATTTGTTTAGTTTTCTTCTAGCAAGTCGTTCTTTTTCTTTAAATTATAAGATACATGTGTCATTGAATTTGTTTAGTTTTCTTCTAGCAAGTCGTTCTTTTTCTTTTAAATTATAAGATACATGTGTCATTGAATTTGTTTAGTTTTCTTCTAGCAAGTCGTTCTTTTTCTTTAAATTATAAGATACATGTGTCATTGAATTTGTTTAGTTTTCTTCTAGCAAGTCGTTCTTTTTCTTTTAAATTATAAGATACATGTGTCATTGAATTTGTTTAGTTTTCTTCTAGCAAGTCGTTCTTTTTCTTTTAAATTATAAGATACATGTGTCATTGAATTTGTTTAGTTTTCTTCTAGCAAGTCGTTCTTTTTCTTTAAATTATAAGATACATGTGTCATTGAATTTGTTTAGTTTTCTTCTAGCAAGTCGTTCTTTTTCTTTTAAATTATAAGATACATGTGTCATTGAATTTGTTTAGTTTTCTTCTAGCAAGTCGTTCTTTTTCTTTAAATTATAAGATACATGTGTCATTGAATTTGTTTAGTTTTCTTCTAGCAAGTCGTTCTTTTTCTTTTAAATTATAAGATACATGTGTCATTGAATTTGTTTAGTTTTCTTCTAGCAAGTCTCTTTTCTTTAAATTATAAGATACATGTGTCATTGAATTTGTTTAGTTTTATTATGGTAACATTGTAATGTCAAAATATATACCACCTTTGAAGGTTGACTTATATTTCTTATACTTTGACTTTTAGTTTCAATGGCCAAGATTATTTTCCTTATGAATTTAGATGACCTAGATTAATAGTTAACTTTTGATTTTTTTCTCTTTGCTATGGTAGCAATATCTCTATATATAAAAGGCTATCAGAAAGCGCTCGGGTGGCGCTCTCTGAGCCCGCCATGTCAGCTTTTTCTGATGTGGCGTTACCAGAGCGATTCGAATAGCACGTCAGCAGCCACATCAGCATTTTACGTGCTGATGTGTAGGGTCCACATAAGCATGAAAGCCATAAATATACTCTTTGTATTAAAAAAAATTGGTTTCTGGGTTTCGAACCCGAGACCTTGTGTACAGTCGCTATGCACCTTTACCAGTTGAACCAAGGAGGTTTTGTTTAGAATTCTCAAACTCACAATTAATAAACAATCATTCAGATGGCTTTTTTCTTTAAAAACAGCCAGATCTCATCGGTTACAACCCTTTAACTCCTTAGTCCTTTCCTATTTTCAATTTTTTCATCTTCCTTCAAATATTTAATCCCCTAAATCCTTTCCTATTTTCAATTTTTTCATCTCCCTTCAAATATTTAATCCCCTAAATCCTTTCCTATTTTTCTAATTTTTTTCATCTCCCTTCAAATCTTTACTCCCCAAATCTCTTCCTAATTTCCATCCCGACAACCTCAAATCCTTAAACATTAAGGATTTAGGGTTTTAAAATAATGGCTAAATCCATATATATAATATATATATATATATATATCAACGCAGACACGGGTTTTTTTATATCGATAACAGCATCACGAAATCAACAACTATTCCAGGTAACAATTTTCGATCCTTTAACTGTATTTTAGTTTAATCAATCTTTTTTTGAATGTTTGAGAATAGAAATCATGTAAATTGTTATATGTATGTAGTGTAACATCCGTGAATTTTGACCCGTTGACTTTTTGTGTAATTTGACTAACAAACTTGTTGAATGAAATAATTGGGCCCATTTGTGATTATATGACTATGTGGTATGTTGGTCGGGTCGTTGTATGTGTAGTCGGTATTTAAATGTGTAACTAATTGTATTGTGGCTTGAGAGGGGAAACGGGTCGGCCCGTGGGTAGTCCATGACCCACCAGCCCCCAAGACCCATTCCCCCCCCCCCTTATCCTTTCCTCCTCCCTTTCATTTCTACCTATCTATCTATCTCTTTCTCTCTTTTTCTCTTTCTCTCAAGAACAAGGCAAGACCATTCTTTCTCTTCTCTCTACCATCTACTTAGTGTTTGGAAAGGATATAACACTAGAATCATCGCCATCTATACCACATTATCGTCATATCGAAGAATCAAAGGTGGAAGTCTTGCATTTTAGCCATTTTGACCTAATTTCGGGTTCTAGCTCAAAGAGAAGCTTTGGTAAGTCAAATTCATCCCATTTACTTCTATTTATGCTTGCTCTTATGTTTCTAGTCGTTTTGATGGGATTCCAAGTCTTGTAAATGGTAAAAAATGGAATTTAGGGTTAGGGTTAGGGTTTGAAGGATTTGTGAGTGATTATGATGTTTTGGTCGAATTTGTGGGTAGGGTTATGTGTATTTATGGTTATTGATGTTTAATTATGCTTCAAAACAAGTTACAAGTCTTTACAAATCGTTTTGGTATGGTTTGGGTCGAAATTGGGGGTTTTTGGTTCGTGTTTCCTGCATAAACTGCAGGTGCTGGCTGCAGGAGGTGGTCACTGCGGCGCAGTGAGCTCCACCTTTGCTCACTGCGGCGCAGTGCCTTAGTTCTGGTCCTGGTCTGACTTAGCCACTGCGGCGCAGTGAGCATGGTCCTGGCTCACTGCGACGCAGTGGATAGTTACTGGGAAAGTACGCGCGTCGATTTTCAAACATTAATAACTTTTAATCCGTAACTCCAAACAAGTCTTACGACCTATCGTTGGAATCGTAAGAGAGTCTAGTTTCTAGTAATAACACTCTTTTTGCATGAATCTCTTCTCATTTCTAAAAAGGTCGAGTCGAATGCGTCTTGTTCCTACTAGTTAAAGTGGTAAAGGTGTTTAGGGTTTGTGACTCGACTTAATCATGCTAAACCAACTTGGTTATGATTGTAGTGTTGACATTACGGTATTATGATGTATAATTATAGGTTGTGGACGTGTGGACCCTATTACTCGTTTGTAATCTTATACTAGCTTCTTTGCCGGACAAGGTGAGTTTCGTATCTCCCTACTCACTTGAGATTCGGGCTGAAAAGTGTGAACCTGGCGTGTTTACTTGCATTTATTGATTTATTGATTGTTTGACTTGATTGTTGGATTGATGTGACGGTTCTTTTCGTTTGGTTGACTTGGTTTATGTTTTGGTTAAGTAGTTCATTTATGTTAGGATAGACGTACATACATGGAAGTCGGTTATGCCTTCATTGGGTTTTAGATGTGGTGGGAAGGCTGCGGGTGACCCTATATATAAGCATCTGGGACTCGAAGGAAGTAGAATCCTCTTAAGTGTATGTACGTGTAGTTGATTTAAATTGTGGTTAATGGTTTACGTCTGACGATTATTGATTGTTGGCTCATGTTTGTCGAATGTTAATTACTGGTTCAAGTTCATCGTATATTGATTGTTGGTTCATGATTGATGCATTTACAATTGATTGTAAGCATTGCATACATTGTTGATGACCCTCGGCAGGGGATTGCCGACATCCTGGTGCATAGATGTATGCACTCATTTTGGATGTAGTTCCTGACTCCGAGTATATAGACATATATATCTCGATGATTTTGAGATACAGCCTTGTTCATTGTGATGACAGAAGGGTATCGTTGCATTGGTGGCAGGTGTTCACGCATAAGATAGGCATGTTGACTTATCTATGCATTGGTACATGCATTTGATATTTATATCATTGAGCATTCATTTACACGCATTTTCGTACTTATGCAACCTTGTTGATTGGATATTGTTGTGTTACTTAGAGGCTCACTGAAAGTCACGTCTAGCCTCTACTTGTACATTATGATTATTGTTTATGGCTCCTTGTGGACCATTACTACGAACTCACCAACCTTGTGTTGACTATGCTTAGTACACTTTTCAGGTAATCAGGTTCTCCCAGGGCGTGGAGTTTAGTTGCTTTGCTTGCCGTAAACCCGGACTATGGACTTTATGGATCAAGGATTCATTGGCCTTCCTTTTGCATTATACTTAGGGTCGTTTGCCATCTTTGGATGTTATTTTTTTTGGTTAACTTTGATGGCTATTTGCTCCTGTTGTATTTTGGTACTTGTTTCGCTTTGTATTGGATTCACTGAATCCTTAATTGCATTTAGTTTGTTCTATTGTAATTCCACCTTGTGCTATATGATTTCCGTAATATTCTGAGCCTTGGCTTGGGGTGTTACAGAATGGTGGCCCATGCGTGGTCGTAGAGAATTAGGCGGTTTGACCTAGACTACGGCTTAAGTTAAAACTCTTCATATAGCGTGCATGGTTAGGAATTCGTGTGCAATGTGAATTATGTGAATCCCCGTGTGAGTTCGTAGTTAAGACCACTTGTGTGATAGCTTGAATTCAATGTGATGAATGTGGTATACTATGATTGGTTGTTGTTATTTGATTGGAACTAATTTGATGATTTAGGGTAAAGTGAAGTGATGCCATTAACTTAGTATAATATTGTGGCAACCCTAAAAGAACCCGATCAACTCTTTTATGGTTACCCGATATATAGCAAGTTCATGACATCGTGGATTGCGCACGTGTGGCTTAAAGTATAATAAGGAATCGATATGCTTAATGGAAGTTGATTAGGTGGAAGGTTAGCCGTTGGTACACCTTGTATACATACCCGGTCAATAACTAGGGAGCATATCGAATTCGGATTATACTTTGAATCATTCGTGATTAGTTGTTTAATGGCATGATGAAATGAGCATGATTACTTAAATTAATGATGAGGTATTGTAATAAATTCAACGTGATGTTATGATATGTAAAAATCCCTTATGATTCTAACACTGTTGCCTTAGCATAATGTTATGAAATGAGTATGTGGTATCGGTATGAGAGCATTGACTACTTGTGTGACTAACATGCGAGCATTTGAGACTAACTCTCGGGTCAACGTGTCACTTGTTTTATAGAAATGGTGAGACCAAGGAGAGTTGGAACGAACTATAGGGCTGAAGAGGAAGAACCTCAACCGGAAGCTCAACCGGAAGTACAAAGAGGTAGGGGCCGTGGTAGAGGTCGTGGTAGAGGCCAAGGAAGGGGTCGTGGTGAAGTTCCTGAGCCAAACTTGGCTGAGGTAATCGCTCAAACGGTTGCCGGTATCATGCCAACCATCATTGCTCAAGTCACGGCAAGTCTTGGGCAAAACAATGGGCCTCAAAACAATGAAGCCCCAGAAAACGTAAATAATGAAAATGCTCAACCCCATGCCGAAGAAAATGAAGAAGAGGGACCAGTAGGAGTTGGTATCGGGATGCCCATGAATAACCAATATGGGGGATACCGTCAAGGGTGTATATTTAAAGACTTTAAAAGTTGTGGGGCACCGGAGTTCGATGGGAAAGGGGGTCCCACGGAATGTATAAGGTGGTTTGAGGTGATAGAGGCGGTGATTGAAAGGAGTCATTGCACCTATGATGACCGGATTTCCTATGCATCCGGCATGTTTAGGCATGACGCCTTGAGTTGGTGGAACCAGGAAATAACGTTGGGGCGGACTCAAAATTTGGAGTGGATTGACTTCAAAAACAAAGTAAAAGCAAAGTTTTGTCCTCCGTATGAACTACAAAACTTAACCATTGAATTTGCAAATCTCAGCATGGAGGGAGCCGATTACAAGGGCTATGTGAGACGATTTCAAGAGTTGTCTACCCTCATTCCTCACTTGGTGGGTACCGAGTCACAGGCCATCCAGAAGTTTGTATTGGGCTTGAATCCTCAAGTCCGATCTTATGTAAACTCCAACATGCCTACTTCTTTGGCTAATGCGGTCAACCAAGCCGGAAGTGTGACCGAAGATTTATTGAGAAGTGGTGTTTTGAGCAAATCCTCATCAATCAAGAGGAAAGAAGTGGGAGAGTCGAGCGGGGTAAGGAAAATGGGGAAGTTTGACCCCAAAAATGCAAATAGGGGTAGAATAATGGCGGCAGTGGAACCGGCTAGGAGGGCTTATACTGGGCCTCATCCTTTTTGTGGGAGATGCAACAGGCATCATCCCGCCAATAACCAATGCGGTGCATGCTTTAATTGCAATCAAGTCGGGCACGAAGCTAGAAATTGTAGAGCTCCAAGGGCGGGCCCAATGAATGTGGCTCCCGTTCGGGCCGTTCCTCCTCAAGGTAACCAAAGAAGAGGCGAATGTTTTGAATGTGGTAGCCGTGACCACTACCGTAATAATTGTCCTCGATGGGTGGGACAACAAGTTCAAGTAGCCGTTCATCCCAATCAACTCCAAATGGTCGGGCCTAACCAAAACCGGGGACAACAAGGCCACCAAGTGCAACCACGCGGCCGAGCCTTTGCGGCTAATGCAAATGAAGCTCGCAATGACCCCAACGTAGTAGCAGGTACTTTTCTCCTTAATGGTCTCTTTGCAACCGTCCTATTTGATTCCGGGGCCGATTATAGCCTCGTGTCTTCTAACTTTGTTCCTTTGATTGACGTGCATCCTTGTGCTCTAAACTATGTGCTAGACATTGAAATGGTAAACGGGTCACTAACAAAAATTAGTCAAATACTTCGCGATTGTGTCTTGACTTTGGAAGATGTCGATTTCTTCATAGACCTTATGCCTTTGGATATTGGTAGTTTTGATATTATAGTGGGTATGGATTGGTTGACGGCGGTGAATGCAACCATTGATTGTGGCGAGAGAGTTGTTAAGATACCTTTGGCTAACGGTAAAATTCTTAGGGTTCAAGGCGAAATCTCCGATCTCTCGAATTCTAAAGTCTTTAGTGCTACCATCCCAAAGGTAGAATTGAAGACCGTTCCTATCGTTTGTGATTTTCCCGATGTTTTTCCGGATGACTTACCGGGATTACCTCCAACCCGTGAACTTGATTTTCGTATTAATCTTATTCCCGAAGCCGCGCCCGTAGCAAAAGCCCCGTATAGGCTAGCCTTAACCGAAATGCAAGAGCTACAAACTCAACTCAAGGAGCTCCAAGAGAAGGGTTTCATTCGCCCTAGCCAATCTCCTTGGGGTGCTCCTGTTCTCTTTGTCAAAAAGAAAGACGGATCCTTCAGAATGTGTATTGATTACCGGGAATTAAACAAGCTCACCGTGAAGAACCGATATCCTCTCCCTAGAATCGATGACCTATTTGATCAACTGCAAGGTGCTAAGCACTTCTCAAAAATCGATCTTCGCTCGGGTTATCATCAACTCCGGGTACATGAAGATGACATCCCCAAGACGGCTTTTCGCACAAGGTATGGTCACTTTGAATTCACCGTGATGCCTTTTGGGTTGACTAATGCACCGGCGGTGTTCATGGACTTGATGAACCGGGTGTGTCAACCATACTTAGACAAGTTTGTCATTGTGTTCATTGATGACATACTCGTATACTCGAAGACGAAGGAGGAGCATGTTGAGCACTTGCGTGAAGTGCTTGAATTACTAAGGAAGGAGAAATTGTATGCAAAATTCTCCAAGTGTGAGTTTTGGTTGGAAGAGGTCCACTTCCTTGGTCACGTAGTGAGCAAGGATGGTATTCACGTGGACCCAAGCAAGATTGAAGCGGTCAAGAATTGGAGAAGACCCGAAACGCCATCCGAGATCCGCCAATTCCTTGGATTGGCGGGTTACTATAGAAGATTCATTGAAAACTTCTCCCGTATTGCACAACCACTCACTCTCTTGACTCAAAAGGAGAGAAATTTTGAATGGGGCGAAAGACAAGAGAACGCCTTCCAAACACTTAAAGATATGCTATGTGATGCTCCTATTTTGACACTACCGGATGGGATCGAAGATTTTGTTGTTTATTGTGATGCCTCGGGGCAAGGGTTGGGTTGTGTTCTTATGCAAAGGGGTAAGGTTATTGCTTATGCCTCTCGTCAATTGAAAGTGCATGAGAAGAACTACCCGACACATGATTTGGAATTGGGAGCGGTTGTGTTTGCTTTGAAGTGTTGGAGGCATTATCTCTATGGCACCAAATGTGTGATTTACACCGATCACAAAAGTCTCCAACACATCTTTAACCAAAGTGAATTGAACATGAGGCAAAGGCGTTGGTTAGAACTATTTAGTGATTATGATTGTGACATCCGTTATCACCCGGGCAAGGCAAATGTAGTAGCCGATGCCTTGAGCCGAAAGGAGAGAGTGAAACCGAGACGGGCTAGAGCTATGAGCTTCACGGTAGGGCCAAATATTCGTGATCGGATTATTGAAGCCCAAATTCAAGCCACCCTACCGGAAAACTTTGGAGACGAAAACCTAGATGGCATGGAACAACAATTCGACCGAAAGAATGATAATGGACTATACATGGTTGAAAGACTTTGGGTTCCTATTTTCGGCGACTTAAGAACGCTTATATTGAATGAAGCTCATCAATCGCCTTATTCGGTCCATCCCGGGTCGGATAAGATGTACTTTGATTTGAAAGACTTGTATTGGTGGCCGGCATGAAGCGTGATGTGGCTAAGTATGTGAGTGAGTGTCTTACTTGCTTACAAGTTAAGGCCGATCACAAGAAGCCACCCGGTTTGTTGGTGCAACCGGTAATGCCCGAATGGAAGTGGGAACATATTTCAATGGACTTCATTACTAAACTACCGAAGACGAGAAGCGGCCGTGACACGATTTGGGTGATAGTAGATCGGTTAACGAAGTCGGCTCACTTTTTAGCCATTCGTGAGACCGATAAATTTGACACTTTGGTTCGATTGTACATCAAGGAAATAATATCTAAGCATGGAGTGCCGATTTCTATCATTTCGGATAGAGATGCCCGTTTTAAATCAAAATTTTGGGAAGCCTTTCAAAAAGCCATGGGTACTCGACTCGACATGAGCACGGCGTTTCATCCTCAAACGGATGGACAAACCGAGAGAACCATTCAAACACTTGAAGACATGTTGAGGGCATGTGCGATTGATTTTGGTGGAAGTTGGGAGGACCATTTGCCGCTAGTCGAGTTTTCATACAACAATAGTTATCATGCTACCATTCAAATGGCACCCTTTAAAGCATTATATGGTAGGATATGTCGTTCTCCTCTAGCTTGGGCGGAAATTGGAGAGAGTCAACTCATCGGGCCAGAAATTGTGATTGAAACGACTAAAGTAATATCTCAAATTAAGGAGAAGTTGCAATTGGCCCGTGAGCGTCAAAAGAAGTATGCCGATGTGAGGCGGAGACCGTTGGAGTTTGAAGTTGGTGATTTTGTACTTTTGAAAGTGTCACCTTGGAAGGGCGTCGTACGTTTTGTGAAACGGGGAAAACTTGCACCAAGGTATATTGGTCCTTTCAAGATTCTTGAACGGGTTGGGAAAGTTGCTTATCGGCTAGAATTGCCTCAAGAGCTTAACGGTGTGCATGATGTGTTTCATATTTGTAATTTGCGTAAGTGTTTGACGGATCCTACACATCATGTGCCTATGGACGAAATTAGGGTTGATTCGAATTTGAACTTTGTTGAAGAGCCGGTAGAGATCTTGGACCGTCAAGAAAAGAAACTCAAGAAAGAAGCGCTACACCATTGTGAAGGTAAGATGGAATGCTAGACGTGGAGCCGAGTACACTTGGGAGCGAGAGGATCACATGAAATCTAAGTACCCGCATTTATTTAATAATTAGGGTTTTGTTGAATTTCGGGACGAAATTCTTCCAACGGGGGAATAATGTAACATCCGTGAATTTTGACCCGTTGACTTTTTGTGTAATTTGACTAACAAACTTGTTGAATGAAATAATTGGGCCCATTTGTGATTATATGACTATGTGGTATGTTGGTCGGGTCGTTGTATGTGTAGTCGGTATTTAAATGTGTAACTAATTGTATTGTGGCTTGAGAGGGGGAAACGGGTCGGCCCGTGGGTAGTCCATGACCCACCAGCCCCCAAGACCCATTCCCCCCCCCTATCCTTTCCTCCTCCCTTTCATTTCTACCTATCTATCTATCTCTTTCTCTCTTTTTCTCTTTCTCTCAAGAACAAGGCAAGACCATTCTTTCTCTTCTCTCTACCATCTACTTAGTGTTTGGAAAGGTTATAACACTAGAATCATCGCCATCTATACCACATTATCGTCATATCGAAGAATCAAAGGTGGAAGTCTTGCATTTTAGCCATTTTGACCTAATTTCGGGTTCTAGCTCAAAGAGAAGCTTTGGTAAGTCAAATTCATCCCATTTACCTCTATTTATGCTTGCTCTTATGTTTCTAGTCGTTTTGATGGGATTCCAAGTCTTGTAAATGGTAAAAAATGGAATTTAGGGTTAGGGTTAGGGTTTGAAGGATTTGTGGGTGATTATGATGTTTTGGTCGAATTTGTGGGTAGGGTTATGTGTATTTATGGTTATTGATGTTTAATTATGCTTCAAAACAAGTTACAAGTCTTTACAAATCATTTTGGTATGGTTTGGGTCGAAATTGGGGGTTTTTGGTTCGTGTTTCCTGCATAAACTGCAGGTGTTGGCTGCAGGAGGTGGTCACTGCGGCGCAGTGAGCTCCACCTTTGCTCACTGCGGCGCAGTGCCTTAGTTCTGGTCCTGGTCTGACTTAGCCACTGCGGCGCAGTGAGCATGGTCCTGGCTCACTGCGACGCAGTGGATAGTTACTGGGAAAGTACGCGCGTCGATTTTCAAACATTAATAACTTTTAATCCGTAACTCCAAACAAGTCTTACGACCTATCGTTGGAATCGTAAGAGAGTCTAGTTTCTAGTAATAACACTCTTTTTGCATGAATCTCTTCTCATTTCTAAAAAGGTCGAGTCGAATGCGTCTTGTTCCTACTAGTTAAAGTGGTAAAGGTGTTTAGGGTTTGTGACTCGACTTAATCATGCTAAACCAACTTGGTTATGATTGTAGTGTTGACATTACGGTATTATGATGTATAATTATAGGTTGTGGACGTGTGGACCCTATTACTCGTTTGTAATCTTATACTAGCTTCTTTGCCGGACAAGGTGAGTTTCGTATCTCCCTACTCACTTGAGATTCGGGCTGAAAAGTGTGAACCTGACGTGTTTACTTGCATTTATTGATTTATTGATTGTTTGACTTGATTGTTGGATTGATGTGACGGTTCTTTTCGTTTGGTTGACTTGGTTTATGTTTTGGTTAAGTAGTTCATTTATGTTAGGATAGACGTACATACATGGAAGTCGGTTATGCCTTCATTGGGTTTTAGATGTGGTGGGAAGGCTGCGGGTGACCCTATATATAAGCATCTGGGACTCGAAGGAAGTAGAATCCTCTTAAGTGTATGTACGTGTAGTTGATTTAAATTGTGGTTAATGGTTTACGTCTGACGATTATTGATTGTTGGCTCATGTTTGTCGAATGTTAATTACTGGTTCAAGTTCATCGTATATTGATTGTTGGTTCATGATTGATGCATTTACAATTGATTGTAAGCATTGCATACATTGTTGATGACCCTCGGCAGGGGATTTCCGACATCCTGGTGCATAGATGTATGCACTCATTTTGGATGTAGTTCCTGACTCCGAGTATATAGACATATATATCTCGATGATTTTGAGATACAGCCTTGTTCATTGTGATGACAGAAGGGTATCGTTGCATTGGTGGCAGGTGTTCACGCATAAGATAGGCATGTTGACTTATCTATGCATTGGTACATGCATTTGATATTTATATCATTGAGCATTCATTTACACGCATTTTCGTACTTATGCAACCTTGTTGATTGGATATTGTTGTGTTACTTAGAGGCTCACTGAAAGTCACGTCTAGCCTCTACTTGTACATTATGATTATTGTTTATGGCTCCTTGTGGACCATTACTACGAACTCACCAACCTTGTGTTGACTATGCTTAGTACACTTTTCAGGTAATTAGGTTCTCCCAGGGCGTGGAGTTTAGTTGCTTTGCTTGCCGTAAACCCGGACTATGGACTTTATGGATCAAGGATTCATTGGCCTTCCTTTTGCATTATACTTAGGGTCGTTTGCCATCTTTGGATGTTATTTTTTTTGGTTAACTTTGATGGCTATTTGCTCCTGTTGTATTTTGGTACTTGTTTCGCTTTGTATTGGATTCACTGAATCCTTAATTGCATTTAGTTTGTTCTATTGTAATTCCACCTTGTGCTATATGATTTCCGTAATATTCTGAGCCTTGGCTTGGGGTGTTATATGTAGGGTTTTTGGATTGGGTTTTGAAAATATAAATCATATTTGATTAAAATGGTTTTTCGAGATATAAATCATGAATATTTATTCGATAGCTTTTTGAATGTTTGTGTGATTTATATATATATCAATGTTTATGTGCGATCTATATCAATTTCGTGTGAACATTTATATATATATATATCGATTGATATCTATTTTTGAAAAACCATTTATAGAAATCTGTTCAACCAAGAATATCTATTTTAGTTTAATCTGCAATCATCTCTACAAATAATTTTGGGTAGGTCTGTTAGTATCAATCTTTATACTCTTACATTTTGTTTCCAGCGTCTTTTATAATATCTAAAAGGTGTTGTTGTGTTATACATCAAGGCACCTGATATTGAACTATGAAAGTTTGATAACGAGGGTAAATTCATCCAATTTGAAAGAAATGGAAAAAATGTGATTTGTATGCCCTGTTTTAGTTAGGTATTAGTTATATATACATATATACTCTCTTGATCTGTGTAAATTTATAATTATATATTATATATATATATATATATTAGATAAATATATATATATATATATATCGATTGATATCTATTTATGAAAAACAATTTACAAGGGGCAACTGCAGCCTAGGGGTAAAAGGAGACAGAGACGTAACAACAATTGCGGTTCCAAAATGCATGTGTAAACACTAACCATGGGATGGTTTTGGTCTGAATGCTGGCTATGCTTTAATGCATTATGAAGTTGTAACTAAAATGTAACCTTTGTAAAGTCCGTTGGTGTAACATCCGTGAGTTTTGACCGTTTGACTTTACGTGCAATTTGACTAACAATTTAAGTTAATGAAATATTTGGGTCGTTTTGTGATTAAATGACAATGTGGTATGTTCGTCGGGTCGATAATATGGTTTAATCGGTGTTTAAATGCCTAACGTTTTGTAATTTGGCTTGAGAAGGAAACGGGTTGGCCCGTGGGTCATCCACGACCCACCAGCCCTTTATGACCCATATCCTTTCCCTTATCTCATTCATTACCACATATCTCTCCTTTCTCTCTTCTCCTTTCTCTCTAAGTAAAAGCAAGACCATCCATCTCTAGTTCTTCATTTCTCTAGCATCATTTGGCGTTTTTTTTGTTTTTTTTTTTTTTTTTTTTTTTTTTTTTTTTTTTTTTTTTTTTTTTTTTTTTTTTTTTTTTTTTTTTTTTTTTTTTTTTTTTTTTTTTCTTGGGGGGGGGGGGGGGGTTTTTTCATTTTTTGGAACTAGTTTAACTCGAGAATCATCATCGTCTTCATCTCTTTGTCACCATATCGAAGAATCAAAAGTCTTAGTGCAAGGTTTTACCCATTTTGACCCAATTCGGGTTCTAGCTAGAGAAGGAAGCTTTGGTAAGTCAAATTCATCCCATTTGTATCTATTTATGTGTTTATGAATTTCGTGTAAACATTTATATATATATATATCGATTGATATCTATTTTTGAAAAACCATTTATAGAAATCTGTTCAACCAAGAATATCTATTTTAGTTTAATCTGCAATCATCTCTACATAATGATATATATATATATATATATATATATATATATATATATATATATATATATATATATATATATATATATATATATATATATATATATATATATATATATATATATATATATATATATATATATATATATATATATATATATATATATATATATATATATATATATATATATATATATATATATATATATATATATATATATATATATATATATATATATATATATATATATATATATATATATATATATATATATATATATATATATATATATATATATATATATATATATATATATATATATATATATATATATATATATATATATATATATATATATATATATATATATATATATATATATATATATATATATATATATATATATATATATATATATATATATATATATATATATATATATATATATATATATATATATATATATATATATATATATATATATATATATATATATATATATATATATATATATATATATATATATATATATATATATATATATATATATATATATATATATATATATATATATATATATATATATATATATATATATATATATATATATATATATATATATATATATATATATATATATATATATATATATATATATATATATATATATATATATATATATATATATATATATATATATATATATATATATATATATATATATATATATATATATATATATATATATATATATATATATATATATATATATATATATATATATATATATATATATATATATATATATATATATATATATATATATATATATATATATATATATATATATATATATATATATATATATATATATATATATATATATATATATATATATATATATATATATATATATATATATATATATATATATATATATATATATATATATATATATATATATATATATATATATATATATATATATATATATATATATATATATATATATATATATATATATATATATATATATATATATATATATATATATATATATATATATATATATATATATATATATATATATATATATATATATATATATATATATATATATATATATATATATATATATATATATATATATATATATATATATATATATATATATATATATATATATATATATATATATATATATATATATATATATATATATATATATATATATATATATATATATATATATATATATATATATACAAGACCATCCATCTCAAGTTCTTCATTTCTCTACATCATTTGGCGTTTTTTTTGTTTTTTTTTTTTTTTTTTTTTTTTTTTTTTTTTTTTTTTTTTTTTTTTTTTTTTTTTTTTTTTTTTTTTTTTTCTTGGGGGGGGGGGGGGGGTTTTTTCATTTGGCGTTGTGGAACTAGTTTAACTCGAGAATCATCATCGTCTTCATCTCTTTGTCACCATATCGAAGAATCAAAAGTCTTAGTGCAAGGTTTTACCCATTTTGACCCAATTCGGGTTCTAGCTCGAGAAGGAAGCTTTGGTAAGTCAAATTCATCCCATTTGCATCTATTTATGTTAGCTTACTCGTTTCTAGTCATTTCGAGAATTTACAGGTCCTAAAACGACTCAAAATGAAGTTTGGGTCAAATTAGGGTTAACTAGGGTTTTGGTTGATTTGTAAGATTTGATGATGTTATGGAATGAAATATGGGTTTGGGTAAGTGTATTTAGGTGTTAGAAGGTCAAATGTAGCTTCAAAACGAGTCCTTTAGCCTTAGAAATCGATTTAGGGTTTTGGTTCAAGAGAAAATAGGGTTTTGGGTTAAAATTCTGCATAAATGGCTGCTGTTCGTGGTACTCCAACTGTAACACCCGACGTTTAAAAATATGGGTTTTCAAAAATCTTTCACCCTACGGTGTTAAAATTGCGGAAGTAAAGACCGTAAAAGTCAAAACCGATAAAAACATTTCGGTTTCTGCATTTAGTTGGTGTTACATGCCATATCAAACAATAGTTCAAATGAAAACCCAACGGTTGCCCAACATTAAACAACCGTTCACACATTATTACATATATTCGACATCAAAATGAAATGTAATCAAAAGTCTCCATAATAAACAACTAGGGGTAGCTAAGGAATCTGCATGCTTTCTACCCACGCTCTCACGTCCTGCACCTACAAGTCCTTCAAGCTAAACCTGAGGGAACAACCACATTAAAGAAACAAGTGTTAGCTATAAGAATAGCTAAGTAAGACCACACTTAATTTAAAAGCATTTGTCCAATTAAAACATTTCTTCGTTAATAGACAACTCATTAGGCACAACACACAACACACATAACTGCATAACAACTTCATATCAATTAGGATAATCATCCTAAATGTGCCTATCCCGCATTAGTTCACACATTGTCACACATATCTTCGTTTACTGCATATAAGTGTGCCCTGCATCACACCCGACTGAATGATCAACCAAAGGCTAATCATCGTATGTCGTTAAGGAATGGCAAGCCAATCCAAGAGTAATCCGTATGTGGAGGTTGGTCAAACCCCTCGTATTACTTGCCCTGCATTAAAGACCATGTTGCAAGGAGCCACCCAAGCAACAACTACGTCAACGTACTCGTCCGGCTAAGACTTGTACGGGTTAAGCTTAACACTTTCCCTGCATTATATTTACGAGCTCGATTTCACACATAATAGTTTAGGCAACACACATAACCTAAACATAATCACACATTACCTTCATTTCGTTTGGGCCCTTAAACGTGCAAGTGACATGGCAACCTACCGAGTCTAGTGAGCTAGGTGTACAAGCCATGTAGTATGCATATGTCACACATTAACTCCATTTCTACATTTCACACATAATAAGATACTTCGTAATTCTACATAAACTACATATTAATACACTACATTAAACAACACTTCATTTCACTACATTAGGGTCTGCATTTCAGGTCTCATGGTCAACTACATATCCCATAGTACCTCCCGTGTAACCCGAGATACCCACATATATCATATGTTACCGTTAAGGAAGTTATAAGTATGAAACCTTTGCTTGTTGAACCCTCAGCGTGACAAAAGTAGTGTATCTTACCTTGATACACCTTAACAACAAGCTACAAGCACAATACAACGATGACTAGGTGTCTCCAATAACCTAGAACAAGTATAAGATCGAAAGATAAGCTAAACGACACTTTTTGTAAATCTGGGCAGGTGGTGCGCCGCACCTTCCAAGTGGTGCGTCGCACCAATCCTCCAGAAATTTTCCTATCAACAATAGGTGCGCCGCACCTACCCTTTGGTGCGTCGCATATCGGGCTCCCATCAAAAACCAAAAACCTAAACTGGGCAGTGGTGCGCCGCACCACTCCCTTGGTGCGCCGCACCTGGGGTGCAGATCAGCAACTCAATTTTGTTCTTTGATCAAACGAATTCCATACGAACCCATACCCCAAATCCAACCTGGGGACTTAAATTAACCCTTTTAATTACACTTTCATCATCTTTAACCATCCTATTAATCCTTTAATCCTTTACATCATAAATCAATCATTTAATCACCCGAATAACATGAAATCGGTGAACGTTTAATCAAATAACCCAACCCAAACCCTTATGGCCTGTATTAAGACTAATATAAGACTCACACAATCATATTTCAAAAGAGGAATACCAATATTACTGGTCCAGTTTAGCCACTGCGGCGCAGTGGGCATGGTTCTTTCCCACTGCGGCGCAGTGGATAGTCACTGTGATTATGTGTGTGTCGATTTTCAAATTGATGAGGTTGTATAATTGACATTTCAGTATTATGATATATATAATTATAGGTTGTGGAGGTGTGGACCCTATTACTTGTAATCTTTACTATATATATATATATATATATATATATATATATATATATATATATATATATATATATATATATATATATATATATATATATATATATATATATATATATATATATATATATATATATATATATATATATATATATATATATATATATATATATATATATATATATATATATATATATATATATATATATATATATATATATATATATATATATATATATATATATATATATATATATATATATATATATATATATATATATATATATATATATATATATATATATATATATATATATATATATATATATATATATATATATATATATATATATATATATATATATATATATATATATATATATATATATATATATATATATATATATATATATATATATATATATATATATATATATATATATATATATATATATATATATATATATATATATATATATATATATATATATATATATATATATATATATATATATATATATATATATATATATATATATATATATATATATATATATATATATATATATATATATATATATATATATATATATATATATATATATATATATATATATATATATATATATATATATATATATATATATATATATATATATATATATATATATATATATATATATATATATATATATATATATATATATATATATATATATATATATATATATATATATATATATATATATATATATATATATATATATATATATATATATATATATATATATATATATATATATATATATATATATATATATATATATATATATATATATATATATATATATATATATATATATATATATATATATATATATATATATATATATATATATATATATATATATATATATATATATATATATATATATATGTACGTATAGTATAGTGTAATTGTGATTGATGTATATATATACGCGGTTTACACGCAAGCATACTATATATATATACGCGGTTTACACGCAAGCATACTATATGTATATATACGCGGTTTACACGCAAGCATATTATATGTATATATACGCGGTTTACACGCAAGCATATATATATATATATACGCGGTTTACACAAGCATACTATATATATATATATACGCGGTTTACACAACATATATATATATATATATATATATATATATATATATATATATATATATATATATATATATATATATATATATATATATATATATATATATATATATATATATATATATATATATATATATATATATATATATATATATATATATATATATATATATATATATATATATATATATATATATATATATATATATATATATATATATATATATATATATATATATATATATATATATATATATATATATATATATATATATATATATATATATATATATATATATATATATATATATATATATATATATATATATATATATATATATATATATATATATATATATATATATATATATATATATATATATATATATATATATATATATATATATATATATATATATATATATATATATATATATATATATATATATATATATATATATATATATATATATATATATATATATATATATATATATATATATATATATATATATATATATATATATATATATATATATATATATATATATATATATATATATATATATATATATATATATATATATATATATATATATATATATATATATATATATATATATATATATATATATATATATATATATATATATATATATATATATATATATATATATATATATATATATATATATATATATATATATATATATATATATATATATATATATATATATATATATATATATATATATATATATATATATATATATATATATATATATATATATATATATATATATATATATATATATATATATATATATATATATATATATATATATATATATATATATATATATATATATATATATATATATATATATATATATATATATATATATATATATATATATATATATATATATATATATATATATATGTTATATATATATATGTTATATATACATTGTTATATTTCACCATATACGTTTTCAGGTTAGTTATATTTTTTGTTATCCATGTTCGAATCTCATTGAGCAGCTACTGTCTTAAAAATTTGTTGCTGATATAATATGAATTTGGTATGCATTGTGACCAAGGAAAAACATTGAGTGAGTGTATTGACAATGCGCCTGACAATGAATCTGATATGCAATATTTATCTGGGAAATATTTTTACAAGCCATACTATAAATGAACGAGAATTAATTTATGTAACTCTACGCAGGATTACTGCCATATTCTTTCTCACAACTAGGAATGGCATCAGGGATTGTATCTTAGATTTATAGTGCTTTCTTGACAGCTGGACTGCTTACCTTATAAGTGTACTTCATGTTGAGTATATAAGTAGAAAAGGAAAGGAAAAAGTAAATTTCAAGAACCATGTTATACAGGTCTGTTGCTTCTCTGACTTGCTATTATGATTTTGTTTTATAAATAAATTAATCACATTAGAAAAGAAAGTTATATTTTGGTATAGTTTGTAGTGTGTGAAGATCTTGCCGGATTGTTGTCCATATTCGAAAGCAATAGGAGTGGCTTTCAATTGCACTTTTCTTAACTTATATCTTGTGCAAGGTATGTCTTTGTGGTATAACTAATATTTATCAGATATTTTTGCTTTTTTTTGGTTATATTCTTTTCTTTTTAGGAATAACAGGTAAACAGGGTATTTTGGTATCATTTTTAATATTATTTTGTCATCTTTTCTTTTGACTAAATGGGATCAGATATGAACATATGATTTATTTGTTTCTTTCAAAGATTATTTTAGTTTTTTATTGTCTGGATTTGTATATATGTGATCTAAAAGTTAAAAGGGATTAATCATGAACATGTTGTATATATGGGGTTTCAGGTAGTCTCAATAAGGATTTATCTTTGTTTACCTATTTGTATGTCATATATACATTTGAAATGTAAAAAAAGGGGTCATGTTAGATTTTTATGCTATTTACATTGGCAGTTGCCTATAGCTAAGCTGCCATAGTGTATAGTAGATGTGGAAAAAGGGTTATGTTGGCTAATGAGTCCATATGGGTAACTCTTTAGTTTGTGTTAAACTTTGATGGGTCAGGTCGGGAAGGATCAAAGTTCGCCCATAGTTGCATTAATAGCTGTATTTTCTCTGCATGAATACCAAGAGACGGGAGTTTTTTTGTTTCAGGTTGTTGCTCATGGAGCATGTATACGATCCCAGTGGCAGCCTTCAAAGATAGTTAGCTGGTGAACTACGTGCCAAAGTATGTTTTGAAGCTCATCGATAAGCATTGTAACG
>CM067174.1:32408765-32431263 GCA_034093135.1 Erigeron breviscapus
ACTAATATCTTTAATGTATATCTATCCAGTTCAACTAAAATCAATTTTCACATTGCCATTAACAACTCATCAAAAATCTATTTTTTATTAAATATACTCGGCTTAAAAAGCACATAAAACAAACCGAATTCCACTAAAACTATTAAAATCTTCATATAAATGAACCAACTAGTGGGTGAAAGAACGAACAAGTTGAGAGATTTAGAAGGAATATTAGTGGGTTGGGCCCAGTCTAATCGACCTACCAAGTCTTTTAAATTCCAATGGGGAGGGTCTTATTAAGTTCGTCTTCTCTTTTCTCCTTTTTTCCAGACTAGTTCGAGTCATGAGTCAAGATGACTCGAATGGAGTCAGTGCTTAAAACTAAGAGTCACTGAGTAGTAATCAGGCTTGGTTACAAATGATACTACCAAGTTGATCACCTTTTTTTTTTATGGTTTTGACTCGACTTATCCCCTGTCTTGTGACTCGAAACTATGGGCTTTTCCATTTTGCTATATTGCGCTCAAAATGTAAGAGCTTGTGATTATTATAGGTTTGATCTTATTAAGTAGTTAATGATGGTCCTAGATACTTACTAGTAGTGGCGAAGCTATCTGGTGGTCAAGGGTGGTCATGATAACCCCATAATATTTGTAAAACTCTATGTTTTTAGTATTATTATATTTTTATCTATTTATTTAGTTTTAAAGGTAATTGACAACTTCATACTGATGTAATTTAATTTTGTAGTTTAACTTTACGCTTGTTAGTATCATGAAAACTGTTCGACGACCCCATAATATAAATCCTGGTTCCTCCACTGCTTACTATAGTAGTATATAGTATATCATAGTTGATTTCAAATCCATGTTTTCATTGTACATGCAGGGTTTAGGTGAAGTATTAATTGTAAAACACTAGCATGATTATAGATGAAACAGAATCACATGCAAAAAACCTAGTACAAGCACTTAAATAATCTCAACTGCCCGATTAAGGATCTTTATACCAAAGATGACAAACATATATGCATTTGTAATTTTGTACGACACAAACATTTATATGTATATACACGAGGTAGGAGTAGGACAGATTAATTTTTGAAAGTTAAAACTATACAGATTACAGACTGTATGAGAGTCTGTCCAATAATTACTGTCATGTACTATATCTTATTAAACTAGATTTTAGACTCATGTCCAACACTGGACACAGGTTTTACGATATTATCAATATTAGATTTTCATACATTTAAGTCATAAAAGTTTATGATTTTGAAGATATACGGTTCCAAGTGTTATACTTTGCAAGTTGTAGTACAATAATCACAGGTTCGTCACTGTCATTATTAGCTGAGACATATTGATGGAATTGTTGTCGTAGTCATTCCACAAGGCAGATGCTATAATAAATTCTCTATTATAGAATTTTTTTAAAACCAGTTGTACTCATAATGTGATATTATTATGAAAGATAATTAAGAATTAAAATATAAACATATTTGTGATCTTGTACTTGACATTCAAGTATATATATTTGATCATGATGCGCGCCCATAACACGAATAGGTTTATTTTCAATCACCTGTCTATGATAATTAGATAACAATTAGGATTGTTTTCATATTCTTTGATAACAATTAGGACTCTTGATTTGAGTGACAATTGTAACTTTAAACATTAATACGCAAAACTAATATATAAAAAAGGAGAAAAGTATGTACCTTTTTTATTGAGAGATAGAATGAATCTTGAATGGAGTTCATATTGATTTGAATTTAGTATTCAAGTAACTCTCTGTTGTAAAACGTGTTTTGTCTAGTGATCGTCTCATGTTCTGTGATTCCTAATGTGTTTAGGATAAGGATGTTGTATATCGTCATCTGTTATTATGTTTGGAATATGTATCTAGAGTTCAAATTGTGTTTATATTAAATATTAAACTAAATATTAATATTTATAATTTATGAAAATCTAATCTGATATATTATTAAATTGGACGACATTATCAATATTGTATTGGGATACCAATGTACGACATTTATAGGTATCAGTTTATAATATCTTATAATATTTTCTTATAAGCTAATATTTATCTTTAGTCATGTGATATTTACATGTGTAAATCTATATTTATTTATATAATAAAAAGTCAAGAAAAGTCAAAATTGAAAATTTGAGAAAATCGAGAGATGTGATTACGCGGATTGTTTATAACATTTTAAATATAAGATAAATTATCAAATATATAAATTTAAATGTAAAAAATGTAAGTAAAAACAAATTCAAAAGAATATACTTCTAAAACATTGAACACATATATTGTATTTTATCTTTTGAATAATTTTTTGTAAACAATATTTCATATGTTGAAATTTTTTTAATTGATTAAATGATTAAAAATTTTAAAAAAATCCTCTCAAGTTGATGGCTAAAAATAAATATATATTAAGTATTCAGGGCTAAAAAGTGTAAATTATTGATGGAAAACAAAAAAGTGTAAATTAATGAGACTTTTTCTACAAATTAATATAAATACTAATATAATAATATATTTGGATAATGATTATTAGGAATTTTTAATTTATAGTTAATCTAAATGATGACATAAGCGAGAGTCAATTTGATGAAATTGAACGATTTGATTGGTTAATAAGTTATTAGTTCAACTGTCTTATAGTATATATTAAGATAGTTAAGACTTTAGTCTCATTTTTAGAAATATATTACATGATATACCTTTTATCCATATGTTCATAACAAGATAAGTATATACAATAGTTATGGATGGATATTTTATGAGTCGACTATCCTTCAATATCATTTAGAGCACTTATAAAGTCATGATGATTTCGTGTGAACAGCATATGATACTACAACATTATTAGCCATAGTTTAGAACTGTCGAAGTCTCCATTCGTTTAGATAAATAAAATATAAAAAAAACGCTTAGAAAAGGGGACAATATACATGCGTTTCTAAGTTAGTCCGCGGCATGAAAAAGATATATCCATTGAGTTTACTGTTTACTCGTCTTCAAATATAAACTCGTATCAATATCAATATGGACGTTAAATATAAATGCTAAGAGAAAGAGTGTTTGATAAACTATATATGCAGAATGTAACCAAATTTGAGGTAGAAAAAAAAACTTGTTATAAGTAGAAAAACAGAAAACGAAATGGGGGTAGAAACACTAAATTAAGATGTATTTAGTGATATGGCAATAAAGAATCTTGATTTTTTGCCATATGTATACAGATGTACTAAGATTGATCCCGGGGTAAACCGCGGCTACTTATAAAAAATTATTTTTTTAAAAGTGGGTAAGAGTTAAATAAGATCATTATAGAAGTTTTGGAACAAACATTGATTAGTTGCTAAAGTTTAACACGGATTCCATAAATAAGAATGTGAAAGTTATTATTAGTTTCGGTAAGTATATAGTATAAACTAGATTATTTCTCGCGTAATACGCGAGACAATCATATTTAGCTTTTATAATAACATAAATTATAGCTACTGGTAAGACAAGCTAAAATATGATAATGTTATTATTCAAATAATGTTGTGTTAAAAATGATGAATAAAATACCTATGTTATATATTTATATAATGATAATAATGATGCAAACTTAAATATAAAATTTTAAAAAAAATATAATATTATTTATACAAAATCAAATATCAAATTATTAACTTTAAAATATCTATTTATATTTTTTATTTTTAAACATCAAAGACTTCAACCTAATTCTAAACTATCCCAAATATATATCTAAATAACTCTATACTAAGGTTTGATATTGCTCCGTTAGGCAAAGCCCCTATTAAATGAACAATATGACATTACAATGATCAAAGTTATTAAACATTACGTATTCAAATAAATACCAATATGGCAATAGTCCAGTGGTACCCGTCGTCCATGATGTTTAGGGTCCACAAAGGAAGCCTTAAATGAAGAGGGTTCAATCATTCGGAATGCCCATATCTTGTGAAAATTAAGTGGATGTGTTTCACTGGCACCCAAAGCCTTACGATGGTATAGGTAGTATCCAAGCTAAGGGATACCGGGGGCAGAGTCCCTTCCTTTAACCCTTTCTTTTATGTCTTCAAATAAATGTTTATAATAAATTAGAAAATTAACCAGTCAAATAATGCTCATAATAAAAAATATATATATATATGTACATACCCAATAGAATACTTTATTTTGTATGAAATATTTTCAAAGTTTTATTTGATTTGTGATATACATATATATATATATATATATATATATATATATATATATATATATATATATATATATATATATATATATATATATATATATATATATATATATATATATATATATATATATATATATATATATATATATATATATATATATATATATATATATATATATATATATATATATATATATATTATATATATATATTATATATATATATATATATATATATATTATATATATATATATATATATATATATATATATATATATATATATATATATATATATATATATATATATATATATATATATATATATATATATATATATATATATATATATATATATATATATATATATATATATATATATATATATATATATATATATATATATATATATATATATATATATATATATATATATATATATATATATATATATATATATATATATATATATATATATATATATATATATATATATATATATATATATATATATATATATATATATATATATATATATATATATATATATATATATATATATATATATATATATATATATATATATATATATATATATATATATATATATATATATATATATATATATATATATATATATATATATATATATATATATATATATATATATATATATATATATATATATATATATATATATATATATATATATATATATATATATATATATATATATATATATATATATATATATATATATATATATATATATATATATATATATATATATATATATATATATATATATATATATATATATATATATATATATATATATATATATATATATATATATATATATATATATATATATATATATATATATATATATATATATATATATATATATATATATATATATATATATATATATATATATATATATATATATATATATATATATATATATATATATATATATATATATATATATATATATATATATATATATATATATATATATATATATATATATATATATATATATATATATATATATATATATATATATATATATATATATATATATATATATATATATATATATATATATATATATATATATATATATATATATATATATATATATATATATATATATATATATATATATATATATATATATATATATATATATATATATATATATATATATATATATATATATATATATATATATATATATATATATTCTCATTTGATCTCTAATATATATATATATAATATGTAGTTTCCATTAATTGTCGTTTCCAATGTCACTAAATTATTTTGCCTTCTTAAAATATAGTTTTAGAAAATACCTTAATCTTTTTTAACCCCACATATTCATCTAAAATTCAAAATCTATAAATAATGATTTTATTAATTTGTATAAAGGATTAAATGTTATGCATTAATTTTATGATTCTTTTCACTTAATATATGTTATATTAATTTTATATTATAACATTAATTTAATATAGTATGAATATATTATGAATAAAATAATCAAGTTTTATTTGTTTCCAAATAAATAATTGCCATCATTTTTTTTTTTTCAACTACACAAACTTATTACTCCTCTATTTCAATAGAAGATTCCAGTTTTAGATTTTAAAATATTTCATTTTATAATTTTGACCTTAAATATTTTTTATTGCATTATATAATATTTGATGAAAGTTATACTCAATGAAAACATATCTAAACCTCTATCAACTCATATAACTTTCATCAAGTATTATACAATACAAATAAAAATATTTAATGTCAAAATTTTCAAAATAAATATGTTGTTATATTGAAAATTACTTTTTATTCGTTGGTTTTTTTATATATGTTAAAATGATATTATTCTAATTGCTAAATCGACATATTTGAAAACTAAAACAATACACAATTTTCTTACGTTTGGGGTCATCTCATCTTTAATTAATTTTAACTTTTTTAATGTGTAATAAATAGTAATTTAAACCTAATTATTATTTGAAAACGTATAATTTCAAATAATACATTAAACATGAATTAACTTAATTCTATATTACCACATAAGAAATTAATATTTACAACAACTTACCAACATATAGTGACAACGACAGTATGGTACCCACGTATCATGCAGGTAAATAACGCACATTATAGATTCATCACCTTGTCACCTTTGGATAAAAAAACAACAATTTTCAATATGTTTATGATCAAATGACTAACTCATTATCTGACTTGTTTGACATTGTAATGGAAAAAACCTCGATCAATGTAGACATACTCATGATGAGCTTAACTAGGTTTTTGCGCTTAAATTTATATCGACGTTTATTTTATAATATGTAATCATTCACCTCAACTTCTACGGCTTATTGTATATTATTTACGAGGAATTGGTATGAATAGGATATAAACGTGCAACGCACGGGATATAAACTAGTTTAATATAATCTCAAATGGGTATAATCAAAACTAAATTAGAGTTTCTGTATAATTTATTAGAACATATTTGTTACCTAATTTGTAAATAATTAATTTGAAAAAACTAAAAAAGGTATATGACATCATGGTTTTAATCTAACGGTTCTAATTAAAAGTTGAGCTTAATCTAAGGGTCAGAACTTCTCTATTTTAGAATTACGGTTTCTATTTTTTATATATTTAGAGATAGATTTTTTTTTGTTTTTCATTAAAAGTGAACGTTAAGAATAGATGAGATGTCAATGTAGAATGGTGAAATTTAAAGATTATGGATATTGTATGTATTTTCATGGTGTTTACACTAATAAGAAATTTGAAAATACATTTAATATTTATTTGAAAATTTATTAATTATAAAATTAAATAACTTATTTTGGTATATACAAATTCAGGAAAAAAAAAACATTTAATCCAATAAAAAAGGATTTAACAGATTTTTTAGCCCAACGTATTTAGCCAAGTTGTTTAAATACTTCTTTGGCCCAATAAATTGTCTATTGGTATTTAGCCCAAGTTTGTATTCTTTCCTTTAATTATATATACATTAACCTTTAAAAAAATAAAAATGAACACATACTTTTCACCGTACTCCAATAATTAGTCGAAAATCTAACTCTTTTATTTTCTCGTTCCATACACAAAGTTTTTTATCAGTCGTGTCTCTCCAATCTTCTTTACCTTTTGTTAGTAACGTTTTCTCCGGATTATTATCTTGTTGAAGAATAAGATTATCAATGGCATTGGACAAACAGGTATTTTTCTGTGTTTATTTATCGTTTCAATAAATTTTTGTACGATTTTTTAGGTTTTTTTTTATGATTATGGATTAGGGTTTGATTAGAAAGTTATATATTTTATTCACGAATCTTGTTAGTGCATATGCCTTATTTTAATCGTTTGGTATAATTTAGGTATTTTGGGGTTTGGGTGTTTGGGGATAAGTGTAGTACAAATTTTTTTGCATTCATTTCGTGTTTTGTGTATTTTAAATATCTTTTATATGTATTTTATGTTTCAGAATATAAATTTTTTTTATATTTCTAAATTAGACAGGGGATCATATACATTTTTTTTGTTTGAAAGTCTGTTTCATCATTCTGGGATCTTTTGAGGTTGTTTTCTTTAGGACCATTTCATGTCTTTATCTGTGATTGTTATTTACAATCAGTGTTGCTATTATTGACATTAAATATATAGGGGACCATATATATTTTATGCTTTTAAATATATGTTTCATCTTTTACGGAAATTTTTAGGATGTATATTGTGCAACATTTGCTTATTTTATTTTGTCTTTGTTGTTTAGCATTATTCATTTACATTATTTTGTCTTTTACTTTTGTTGAAGATTGTTAATGTGACAACCTTCAATTTTCCATTCAATTAGTTAAACCAAATTTTGCACAATTAGGATAAACATTACTGAATAATAACTTTCCGAGTTAAGTTAGGGCATGATTAAGTGTATGAGTATGTGTTAAGCTTTCTTATTGATTATGTGACTAATCAATTTACTAAATGAATTATCTTAACAAGTTTAAAAACCCTAATGATGAGCAACTGGGAAATAAAAAGTTCAAAATTCTCGAAAATTCGTAAAACGTTTATTTCACGTGTGAGTCCTTCTCGTTGGAACGTAGGACTTAGGGAAACCTAATAACTAGTGTTTCAACACTCGGTTATGATTTTTAATTCATAAAATAACACACTCAAAAAATCGGAAAATTTAATTAAATCTCGTGAATAGTAAGGAGGTTAATTAGTTAGTTAATTAGATATTTGTTAAACCATTCACAATTGAACACATCATCACTTTCTATATCCTTTCACACATTTTGAACACATCACCATCTTTTATAAACATTACACTTAAGTTTATAAAAAGCTAGTATATATTTTATATACTTACACAAATTATATTAACATATATAAGTTAGATATTTTGTTTATAAACTTACTATGGTAAAACAAGTTCCACATAGCCACTTTTTATTTACTTCCATCACAATTCCACCACATCACCACTTAAGTAAACTAACATGAATCATCTCATATCACCACCACTTTTACACCACATATTTCAATTAACTAGTAACTTAGTTTCCTATAAATAGCAAGCCTTATGTTTCATTACAATTTGCTAATTCACATAATCAAACTTCTTCTTCTTAAATCCCTATCATTCCAAGATCAATACTTGTTCAAGTTCAAGCATATCTTTCACAACCTTTCATCATCCCAAGCTTTCGATTCAACCAAAGTTATTTTGAATTCGTTGGTTTCGAAATTGTAAACACGACGTTGTTATCGCGAATTCTTTCAAGAACTTATCAAAGCCTAGTTATAATGGCCACATGGAGTTAGGATTATTCCATATTCATCAAGTTTACAAGTCTAAGTTATAGTCGATTCTTTCAAGATCTTCTTTGGAGCTCATTCCTATATCGTTACTTTGATCTTAGAATTTATAATTCTCCGAAATTGTAAGTGTTTTTATAAGACCTTACTATACTTTGCTCTATGATTTTAGAACTATATGTTATGTATTGAAATGCTTGTCAACTTATTTCTATACTCAATTAATACATACTTGCATTTAAATACGTTAAATATCTCTTTTATACGCATAATAAATTGTTGGCACTTTTATAGAAATGCATGAGCTTTATACTTTAATGAATCTCCTTATATACTTCCAATGAAGTATAATCAAATGAATATTCATATAACTATTCACCATCTGTGAATTGTTTCGTATTTTCGATTTGTTTGGTTTATGGATAGAATATATCCTTGATACGCTTTTAACCATACCATATTTCTAAACGTGATTGCCATTGACCTTGGGCATCTCTGGGGTATACCAACGGAACGGATTGTAGTTGACAAACAGTTTGCAATTCGCATTCTAAACGCAACTTGGTTCACCGTCTGGATACTACACGACCCAACGTCAACCCCTAACACAACTTGAAATATAATACTGGTTTTTCCTACCATTTAAGGTATCTCTTCATTTGTAATCAATACATTTTGTATTGATTATAATACATACCTTTCAAGGTATCTTTTCATATCTCTGCAATTGAAAGCATCTATCTTCGTTACAAAAACTAATACGTTCTTTGTATTAATTATACTATTAAGTATATCTCCATTTTTGGAAGATAAACACATTTACATATTAAGCTAACTACTTAGCTTATTTATGAGATTTCATTTATAAAGATTTCAAATATATTGCAAAGACTATTAAAATAACTCAAAACCAGTTACGTTGACAAGCGTATTAATAAATAACCTTATAGAAATTTAGGTTTGAACCAAGAAAGTAAATCAATCATATTGTGTTTAGGATCTCCCGATTTGGCTAATTGACTTGCTCATCATCTCATTACATTTTCATCACTTCATTTCATTGCTGCTAAGGTGAGACTCATAGCCCCTTCTTAACTATTTTACGTTTTGGGCTGAGAATACATTGTCTAAATTGTTTTATACTGAGATGCACTTATTTTGAGAAAACATTATATACAAATTGGAGATCATTTTTATGGATACACACTGGGAAAGTTTCGTGAAACGAAGTTCTATGTGAACACATGGGTTTAAATCTGAAGAATAAATATGTTAAACTACTATCTCGGATTCGAGGACATGGTATGTTCTATTATGATTTTAATATGCTCGGATTCGAGAAAATATTATATGATGTGATCTATATAAATATAAGGTTCTGTGATGGCAGTGAAAACCTATATATTGTTATGATGTGAAATATATATTAAGGTTCTGTGATGACAGTTAAACCCTGTATATTGTTAAGATGTGAAATATATATTAAGATGTAACATCCGTGAGTTTTGACCGTTTGACTTTACGTGCAATTCGACTAACAATTTAAGTTAATGAAATAACTGGGTCGTTTTGTGATTAAATGACCATATGGTATGTTCGTCGGGTCGATAGTATAACTTAATTGGGGACTAAATGTAAAACGATGTGTAAATTAGCTTGTAAATGGAAACGGGTCGACCCATACCCGTACCCGACCCACCAGCCGACCCAACCCTTTCCCCCTTAACCCTACACTTCACAAACTTAGTCTTTCACCCTCTTCCCTCTTTTCTCTTACCCTCTCTATTGCAAGAACATCACAAATCTTCCTCTCTTAATAATTCTTGCATCAATAAGTGATATTGAATCCAAATCTATACAAGATAATCATCATCTACATCTCATCTTCATCATATCAAGGATTGAAGTTCATAGTTCAAGTTTTCTTTAACCATTTTTTATTGGTCAAATTCGGATTTGACTTTTGAAGCAAGATTTGGTAAGTCAAATTCATCCCATATTCATCTATTTATGTTTGTTTATGTATCTCTAGTCATTTCGAGTATTTACATGTCCTAAAACGACTTAAAATGGAGTTTGGGTCAATTTAGGGTTAAATAGGGTTTTGGTTTAGGGTTGATGAATAGGAAGGTTTGATGATGTTATGGACAAAATTGTGTTATGGGTTATGTTTCTATATGTTTCTAGAGGTTAAAAATGAGTATTTGCACCTCCAAAACCGAGTCTTAGGTTGAAACAAGTGATTTGGGTCATTTTGGATCGTGTTTGGCTTGTGTTGCTGCTGCAGGTCGTTTTGGACAGCATGTTCTCACTGCGGCGCAGTGAGGATGTGAGTCCTTCACTGCGGCGCAGTGAAATGTTTCTGTAAAAACTGAAACCCATTCAACCAAATATTTTCCTAGCTTCATTTCTAACGTCCTAGGATCGTCCTGACCTTTCCGGAATGTACTCTTAAGACCCTATTGGTGCCCTACACATGACAAACGAGTCGTTCAAAGTCGAGGGTCACTTTTAAAACCAAATTTGAGTTATTAACTCAAACTATATATATTCAAACGTTAATAACTTTTGATCCGTAAGTCCAATCGAGTCATATGACCTATCGTTAGAATCGTGTGAAAGTCTATTTTCTTATGATAACATTCATTTTGTATGAATCTTTCTCCATTTCTAAAAATGTCGAGTCAAAGTGTTATGTTTCACACTTGGTAATGTTAAAGAAGTAATTGTGGGTTTGTGACTTGACCTAATTGTGCTAAACCAACTTGTTTAAGATTGTATAGTTGACATTATGGTATTATGATGTATATTTATAGGTTGTGGCCGTGTGGATCCTAATACTCGCTATTAATCTTTTATTAACTCGACTTAAGCTTCTTTGCCGATCAAGGTGAGTTTCGTATCTCCCTACTCGCTTGAGATTCGGGCTGAAAAGTGTAAACCTTGCTTGTTTACTTGCATTTATTGATTTATTGATTGATGGTCTTGGTTGTTGGATTGATGTGATGGTTCCTTTCATTTGATTGGTTAAATTGGTTTGAGTATTGAATTGTTGAGACGATTATCATGCTTGAATGACTTAGTTTATATTTGTTAAGTATCTAGTAATATTAGGATAGACGTACATACATGAAAGTCGGTTATGCCTTCATTGGGTTTTAGATGTGGTGGGAAGGCTGCGGGTGACCCTATATATAAGCATCTGGGACTCGAAGGAAGTAGAATCCTCTTAAGTGTATGTACGTATAGTTGGTTTAAATTGTGGTTAGTGGCTTATGTTTGTTGAATATTGATCGTTGGCTTATGTTTGTTGAATATTGATCGTTGGCTTATGTTTGTTGAATATTGATCGTTGGCTTATGTTTGTCGAATATTGATTGTTGGCTCAGGTTCATCGTATATTGATTGTTGGCTCAGGTTCATCGTATATTGATTGTTGGGTTATGATTGATGCATTTACAATTGATTGTAAGCATTGCATACATATTGATGAGCCCTCGGCAGGGGATTGCCGACATCCTGGTGTATAGATGTATGCACCCATTTTGGATGTAGTTCCTGACTCCGAGTATATAGACATATATATCTCGATGTTTTTGAGATGCCGCTTTGTTCATGGTGATGACAAGCGAGTATCGTTGCATAGGTGACCGGAGATCACGCATAAGATAGGCATTTTGGCTTACTTACGCATATGGCATTGCATTGATACTCTATCATTTATGCATTTCTTATTACACGCTTTTTGTACTTGTGTAATCTTGTTGTTGGACATTATTGTGTTTCTTAGAGGCTCACTGTAAGTCATGTTTAGCCTCCACTCGTACTTTATTATTTCTGTCAATGGTTCCTTGTGAACCATTACTACGAACTCACCAACCTTGTGTTGACTATGCTTAGTACACTTTTCAGGTAACCAAGTTATTCCAAGGCATGAAGTTTGATCGATTTGTTAGCTTGCTGTTGAACCCGGACTTGGACTTATATGGATCAAGGATCCATTTGCCTTCTTTTGCATTGTACTTAGCATCGTTACCCATCCTTTGATGTTCAGTTGTAATCTTTGATGATGACTTGTTCTTTATGTAATTTGATACTTGTTTATCGTTCTGTAAGGATTCACTGAATCCTTTATTTGCATTTAGTCTTGTTCTATTGTAATTCCACCTTGTGCTATATGATTTCCGTGATATTCGAGCCTCGGCTTGGGGTGTTACAGAATGGTGGCCCATGCGTGGTCGTAGAGAATTAGGCGGTTTGACCTAGACTACGGCTTAAGTTAAAACTTTTCATATAGCATGCATGGTTAGGAAATTTGTGTGCAACATGAATTTTGTGAACCCTAGAAAGTGTATATAGTGAGTTCGTAGTTAAGACCACTTATGTGATGGTTTGAATTTAACGTGATGAATGTGGAACGGGTACAATGTGGTTAATACGTGCATTGATTGAATTTGATTGTCGTTGATATGAATTGTTACTATTGATTGATATTTGTTGGATGATTTAGGGCAAAATGAAGTTATGCCATTAACTTAGTATAATATTGTGGCAACCCTAAAAGAACCCGATCAACTCTTTTATGGTTACCCAATATTATAGCAAGTTCATGACATCGTGGATTGCGCACGTGTGGCTTAAAGTATAATAAGGAACCGATATGCTTAATGGAAGTTGATTAGGTGGAGGGTTAGCCGTTGGTACACCTTGTATACATACCCGGTCAATAACTAGAGAGCATATCGAATTCGGATTATACTTTGAATCATTCGTGTTAGTTTGATTTTTGATTGCTGATGTTGAGATGGTTGAACACGAGTAATTGGTTTTGATGATGGACAATTGTTGTGAACTTAGCACGAGAACATGATAGATAACGATTACTTGAGAACTTTGATATGCTGTCCTTAGTGTAGTAATGAAACACGTAGGGTATGTGGTATGATAACATGATATATGTAGGTTAGTTGAGAATATATATATGTCAGCCTTAGTAAAGGACAATGAACGTGTGTAGCGTGTCGGCGTTAAAGCACTACTACTAATGCGGCTAACCTGAGAAATTGTGAAGCAACCCCCGGGTCATAAACTTTAGAACTATTACTATGATTGGATTTGGTAGTGGAATGACATGTTGTCTAGTATGATTAACATATATGTTATGCATGTGTGATGTGTATGTATGTATGTATGGCCCGTAGCGGTCAAGTTGAGATCGTAAATGCTTTTGTTGTAGTTTGACTTAAACGTGTTGATAAACGGTTAGGATACAACGTAAATGAGTTGATATGCACCTTTAGAGAGAGTCAATGTTATAAGTATCCTAATTCTCATATATTATAAACGGTCGATATCTTAACACTAACGATGTAAATTGTAATCGGTGAACAAAGGGGGGGGTATGTTGCTTAATGGTATGTGAACTTAAAAATGTATGAGGCATAGTTAAACTTGATTATATGCGGATTATGAGATAATTGGTAATGCACGTGTAAAATGTATTAACAAATGGGCGATTGTATGAATGAAGTTAGCAAGTTAGTTTTATGGTAGGATGTATTGACATGATTACATGAATTAAAGATAACCAATGGTAATGAACTTGACATGATAAAATAATAAGTAACAATTTCATAGGATTCTAACACTCTTACCTTAGTGTAATGACTTGAAATAAGTATGTTATATGGTACGAGAGCATTAACTACTTGTGTGACTAAAATGTGAGCATTGTGAGGCTAACTTTCGGGTCAACGCGTTACTTACCTTGTAGAAAATGGTGGGATCAAGAAGGAATGCGACTAGCCATAGCGATGAGCCGGATTTAGCAACCGTGATTGCCCAAGCAGTGGTAAACGCCATACCTACTATCATAGCCCAAGCACGGCAAGCCTCCAAGGAAACAAAAGGGGAGGGTAGCGGTATATGTGTGGAAATGGGGAAGAGGGGGGGGTGAGGGGGGGGGGGGGGGGGGGGGGGAAGAAAGGGAGAGCGTAACGCCATACCTACTATCGTAGCCCAAGTCACGGCAAGCCTTCAAAGAAGCAGTGAAACGCGTGAAGCTAGAGTAATTATAGGCGATGAGAAGGTGTCGAATAGAGTCTCATCGAAAAGGAAAGAAATCGGAGAATCTAGTGAGGCAAGGAAGGCGGGCAGGTTTGACCCCAATGGTCATAATAAGGGTAGATCCAGGGCGGCGATGGGACCGGTGAAGAAAGCTTATGTAGGACCTCATTCGTTATGTGAGAGATGCAACAATCACCACCCCACCAACGTTCAATGCAGGGCGTGTTTTAATTGCAACCAAGTTGGCCACACGTCCAAGAATTGTAGAGCCCCGAGAACGGGCCCAACGAATGTGACTCCTATTCATGTCGTCCCTCCCCAAGGTAATCAACAAAGAGGCGAGTGTTTTGGATGTGGTAGTCATGCACACTACATGAAAAATTGTCCGAAATGGGTTGGACAACAAGCTGAAGTGGCAGAGCCGGCAATGGAAACTTACGTGGGACCTCACCCCTTGTGTGGAAGGTGTAATCGCCATCACTCTCCCACTAACCAATGTGGGACTTGCTTTAATTGTAATCGGCGCGGGCACTTAGCTAGGAGTTGTAGAGCACCGATAGTGGCACCATTGAATGTAACACCTCTTCAAACCATTTATCCCCAAGCTGACCACCCTCGGAGCCATCAAGGTGTTTGTTTTGTGTGTGGTAGCCCCGACCACTACAGAAATGCTTGTCCTAAACGGACTGAACCACAAGCCCATGTGGCGATTCCTCCCGATCAACTACAAATAGTCGTTTATAACCAAAGCCGTGGCCAACAAGACCATCAAGTTCAACCTCGTAGCCGAGCTTTTGTAGAGAATGGCAAAGGAGACCAAAGTGATCCTAACGTTGGTTAAGGTACATTCCTCCTAATGGTTGTTATGTTACTACACTATTCGATATCAAAACCGACTATGAATCTCGTTTATTCTAACGTTACTCCTTTGAGTTACATTCGTTCGTGTGTTTTGGAATTATATGTTTGCAATTTTGAATGTTTAGCGACTCACTAACTAAATTGTTCAAATATCCCGTGTATCTATCTCGACTCTAAAAGACGACAAAACTCTTCACGTACTTTGTGCTTTATGATATAAAGATTCTTGACGAAAAAGTGAGTGTAATCTGAATGCCACCGGGTAAGACAGTTCTAAAGTTGTGTAGTAGGGTTACTAGTGTAAAATATCTAACGGTAGGATTCTAGGGTTCCGTGTAAGTCTTCCAACTTAGGCGTCCTTAGAGCTACCGTCTCAAGATCTGAAAGCTAACGTCATCCTTGTTAATCTTGAGTCTCCCGAGGCTTTCCGGGTGACTTATCGGGCTTGTCCCATCTCGATAACTTAAATTCGTTTATGCTCAACTTCCCAACATCGCGCGCGTAGTCAAAGCCCTTATAGAAGACGTGAAAAAGCAAAAAACCCCCCTTTTTCGTTTATGCTCAACTTCCCAACATCGCGCGCGTAGTCAAAGCCCTTATAGACTTCTGAGACGTGAATAAGCATGTAGTGAAAGACGGGAGAGAGATTGGAAGAAAAACGAATTGGAATGGACTTCGCCATGAAGTTGCCGACGACAAGAAATGATCATGATACGACGAAACCGGTAAAATTTGACAACTGGGCACGTTAGTATGTAGAAGAAATGGGTTAGGTACACGAAGATTCGATTTCTGTCCTTCCAGATATAGGAAGTCGCTTAACTCCAATTCAGGGAGCCATCCAATGAGCAACGGGCACTCAAACCGACTTGAGACTTGATCACATGTGAAGATAATGTACTTATAACCATGGCGGAAATCCTGTGCAATGACGGTTGTTACGCGAGTATTCGAATGTCACTGACCGAAGCACTAAGTAGTAGAGATGTTACTCTCCACTGGGACGAACCAAGAATCAAGAAAGCCAAAGCAACGGGTCAGGATTTCTAATAAGAACGACAAGAACAACTTCTCAAGCTAAGAGGATAGCCCAGCTAGCTCACATGCTAAGTAAGGAGTATGCCGATGTGAGACGAAGACCGTTAGAGTTTGATGTGGGTGATTATGTACTTTTGAAAGTATCACCTTGGAAAGGCGTTCTCCGATTCGTGAAGCGAGGCAAACTCGGGCCGAGGTATAATTGTCCTTTCAAGATCCTCGAAAAGGGTTGGAAAAGTTGCTTATCGATTAGAATTACCACAAGAGCTTAGCGGTGTACATGATGTGTTTCATATTTGCAACCTACGCAAGTGTTTGGCGGACCCTACACATCATGTGCCCATGGACGAGATTAGGGTGGATTCGAACCTAAATTTGGTTGAAGAGCCGATAGAGATCTTGGACCGTCAAGTCAAGAAGCTCAAAAATAAGCGCTACACGATTGTTAAGGTTAGATGGGATGCTAGACCTGGAGCCGAGTTCACTTGGGAACGAGAGGACCACATGAAGTCTAAGTACCGCATTTATTTAGTAATTAGTGTTGTTGAATTTCAGGACGAAATTCTTTTGACGGGGGAATAATGTAACATCCGTGAGTTTTGACCGTTTGACTTTACGTGCAATTTGACTAACAATTTAAGTTAATGAAATATTTGGTTCGTTTCGTGATTAAATGACCATATGGTATGTTTCGTCGGGTCGATAGTATAACTTAATTGGGGACTAAATGTAAAACGATGTGTAAATTAGCTTGTAAATGGAAACGGGTCGACCCATACCCGTACCCGACCCAACCCTTTCCCCCTTAACCCTACACTTCACAAACTTAGTCTTTCACCCTCTTCCCTCTTTTCTCTTACCCTCTCTATTGCAAGAACATCACAAATCTTCCTCTCTTAATAATTCTTGCATCAATAAGTGATATTGAATCCAAATCTATACAAGATAATCATCATCTACATCTCATCTTCATCATATCAAGGATTGAAGTTCATAGTTCAAGTTTTCTTTAACCATTTTTTTGGTCAAATTCGGATTTGACTTTTGAAGCAAGATTTGGTAAGTCAAATTCATCCCATATTCATTATTTATGTTGTTTATGTATCTCTAGTCATTTCGAGTATTTACATGTCCTAAAACGACTTAAAATGGAGTTTGGGTCAATTTAGGGTTAAATAGGATTTTGGTTTAGGGTTGATGAATAGGAAGGTTTGATGATGTTATGGACGAAATTGTGTTATGGGTTATGTTTCTATATGTTTCTAGAGGTTAAAAATGAGTATTTGCACCTCCAAAACCGAGTCTTAGGTTGAAACAAGTGATTTGGGTCGTTTTGGATCGTGTTTGGCTTGTGTTGCTGCTGCAGGTCGTTTTGGACAACATGTTCTCACTGCGGCGCAGTGAGGATGTGAGTCATTCACTGCGGCGGCGCAGTGAAATGTTTCTGTAAAAACTGAAACCCATTCAACCAAATATTTTCCTAGCTTCGTTTCTAACGTCCTAGGATCGTCCTGACCTTTCCGGAATGTACTCTTAAGACCCTATTGGTGCCCTACACATGACAAACGAGTCGTTCAAAGTCGAGGGTCACTTTTAAAACCGAATTTGAGTTATTAACTCAAACTATATATATTCAAACGTTAATAACTTTTGATCCGTAAGTCCAATCGAGTCATATGACCTATCGTTAGAATCGTGTGAAAGTCTATTTTTATATGATAACATTCATTTTGTATGAATCTTTCTCCATTTCTAAAAATGTCGAGTCAAAGTGTTATGTTTCACACTTGGTAATGTTAAAGAAGTAATTGTGGGTTCGTAACTCGACTTAAATGAGCTAAACCAACTTGTTTAAGATTGTATAGTTGACATTGTGGTATTATGATATATATTTATAGGTTGTGGCCGTGTGGATCCTATACTCGCTATTAATCTTTTATTAACTCGACTTAAGCTTCTTTGCCGATCAAGGTGAGTTTCGTATCTCCCTACTCGCTTGAGATTCGGGCTGAAAAGTGTAAACCTTGCTTGTTTACTTGCATTTATTGATTTATTGATTGATGGTCTTGGTTGTTGGATTGATGTGATGGTTCCTTTCGTTTGATTGGTTAAATTGGTTTGAGTATTGAATTGTTGAGACGATTATCACGTTTGAATGACTTAGTTTATATTTGTTAAGTATCTAGTAATATTAGGATAGACGTACATACATGAAAGTCGGTTATGCCTTCATTGGGTTTTAGATGTGGTGGGAAGGCTGCGGGTGACCCTATATATAAGCATCTGGGACTCGAAGGAAGTAGAATCCTCTTAAGTGTATGTACGTATAGTTGGTTTAAATTGTGGTTAGTGGCTTATGTTTGTTGAATATTGATCGTTGGCTTATGTTTGTTGAATATTGATCGTTGGCTTATGTTTGTCGAATATTGATTGTTGGCTTATGTTTGACGAATATTGATTGTTGGCTCAGGTTCATCGTATATTGATTGTTGGCTCAGGTTCATCGTATATTGATTGTTGGGTTATGATTGATGCATTTACAATTGATTGTAAGCATTGCATACATTGCTGATGAGCCCTCGGCAGGGGATTGCCGACATCCTGGTGCATAGATGTATGCACCCATTTTGGATGTAGATCTTGACCCCGAGTATATAGACATATATATCTCGATGTTTTGAGATACCGCTTTGTTCATGGTGATGACAAGCGAGTATCGTTGCATAGGTGACCGGAGATCACGCATAAGATAGGCATTTTGGCTTACTTACGCATATGGCATTGAATTGATACTCATATCATTTATGCATTTCTTATTACACGCTTTTGTACTTGTGTAATCTTGTTGTTGGACATTATTGTGTTTCTTAGAGGCTCACTGTAAGTCATGGTTAGCCTCCACTTGTACATTATGATTATTGTCTATGGTTCCTTATGGACCATTACTACGAACTCACCAACCTTGTGTTGACTATGCTTAGTACACTTTTCAGGTAACCAAGTTTTCCAAGGCATGAAGTATGATCGATTTGTTAGCTTGCTGTTGAACCCGGGCTTGGACTTATATGGATCAAGGATCCATTTGCCTTCTTTTGCATTGTACTTAGCATCGTTACCCATCCTTTGATGTTCAGTTGTAATCTTTGATGATGACTTGTTCTTTATGTATTTTGATACTTGTTTATCTTACTGTAAGGATTCACTGAATCCTTTATTTGCATTTAGTTCATGTTCTACATTAATTCCACCTTGTGCTATATGATTTCCGTGATTTCTGAGCCTTGGCTTGGGGTTGTATTTTCAAACATTGTATTTTATGTATATAATGTAAGGTTGAGGGGGAGCTTTTGTAATATACTTAGAGTATAAATACCCCTCAAGCCTTCATATTTTAAAAAGGCTGGTAAGCATAATACACACATTTTGATAATCAATCAATCCAGTTTTCCCACATTTCACACCTTTCTCTCTCAAGAACACACATTAAACACACACACTTTCCACCATTGTTGATTACTTTACTTCCGCACTATAACACGAATTTAAGTAGTTATAACAAGTGGTATCAGAGAAAAACAACAATCTGTTGACGATCCAGAACAAATTTCAAGCAGATTGGTGCAAATTTTGTTCAAAATTGAGAATTCGTGTTCATATCAATAACCGTTTTAACCGTCACTGTTCTTCACCAATTCAACATCAATTTTCACTCAATTTTCCTGTTTTTGTTCACAGATACATTCTAAATCAACTCTAAAAACATCCTGTTAAGTTTCAGAATCCAATTCACAGTATTGATCAAAATCCAAATTTTCTGGAAAGTTGATGAGTTTTTGAATTTTCAGTTTGAGTTGAATTAATCTATGGAATTGTTTCTAGGGTTGTGCGCAATCATATTCTGAGCATTTCAGAGTTTGAATTGAGTTCTAAATCTCCAAATTGAGTGAAATACAAGCAAAATTGTTAAATTTTTCGACTATTTTGTCTTACTCTGATGTTCTTGCAGATTTCCTCAAGACGATCTTGCTAAGACGATCTCCAACAGAATCGTCCTAGTGTCTACCTTGTTTTGGTATTAAGACGATCTTCCCAAGATCGTCCTAATATTTTGGTGTTAAGACGATCTTCTCAAGATCGTCCTAACATTTTTGGTTCTGTGTGAACTGTGTGTTGTGGATTGAACACTTGAAGTTGTTGTGATTGGGAATCACACACTTCCTTGGGTAACTAATCTCTTTGAGATTGGTTTTGCTCAAAAATAAATTTTCAACATTTTCTACACTTAGAAAATTTTTCACTCATCTTATTAAGACGATCTTAAATCAAGACCGTCTTATTTTTTTCTTAAAACAATTTCTTAAAGACGATCTTAAATCAAGACCGTCTTACATTTTCTTAACTAAGTTTTAAGACGATCTTCATCCAAGACCGTCTTACCTTCTTCATCAAATTTTCTTAAGACGATCTTCTCTCAAGATCGTTCTATCATTTCTACACTAATACTTAGAAAATTTTCAACCAGTTTCTAAGACGATCTCATTCAAGATCGTTCTAAGTTCCAATTTTCAAGACGATCTCCTCGAGATCGTTTCATTTATTTTTTAATCAAAAATAATTACAAATTTTTTTATTCATTTCAGGGACAACAATGAAGAATTCAGAGCTTGAGATCAGAAAGAAGTTCTTAGCCAAACAACAAAAGATGAAACCATGGCTATTTGGAGATATTGATGCTGATTCTGAAGATCTCACATGCTTGATGACATCTGTCACTTCAACAACCAATCATTCACAAACTACTTCACAAACAACAACAAGTGAGGTACAATTCATTTCCAAAGATGATTACTTGACTGTCCAAACAACTGCTGATACTTTGACAAAGCAAAATATTACTTTAAAACCCAATTTGAAAATGGCTAAACAAGAGTTTGATAAAATTAATGAAGATTTTTCAGAACTCTCAATAGCTCATGAAGCTCTCAAAGTGAACTATGATTCTTTAAAAGAAATGCATTTGTCAAGTAACAGTTCTCAAGTTGTTTCACCCAATGCTCATTTGACCAACAAATGTCAAGACCTTGAAAAGACTGTCCATTCACTCAAGCAAATCATTGAGAATTTAAAGCTTGAGAAAACCAATGAATGGTTAAGAGCAAATGCAAGACAAGCTGATGTTGAGTTTCTCACAAATAAAATGAAAGATTTTAGACCTAACTGTGAAAAGCATGAAAGACAGATTTCTGATCTAAACAGTACTTGTTTTCCTCACCAGATGTCTCCCAGGCACCTGGTGCTCCTTATGGCGCAGCCCTAAAATTAAACCCAAACAATCCATTGGCTAGCCTACAAGGCTCTCAAGGGTCTAAAACCCTTATTGGTAGAATCAGAAAATTTTTAAAGGATTCTCCAATAGGACCCTTATTCACCAGGAACCCACGCAAGATGTA
>CM067174.1:32432263-32475771 GCA_034093135.1 Erigeron breviscapus
ATGAATAAAATCAGGAGTATGTTGTTCTGTCAATTGTTCAAGTGAAGTAGCAATTGGTTCAACAAAGTTGTTTTGTTCATAAACTTCTGGGTTGGTTGATGGATTTGTCACTTGAGAATAACAGGAGGTTGAGTATGCAGCACTGAATTATCAGTCGGTGGAGGAGAATCAGATGTTGAACTTTCATCTGATGTTTGTGTTGGTGAAGACTCATTGTGATTCATCTCTTTCGAATTTGAACTTGATGGTTCATCGAGATGTACTTCTGATTCAGGAACTCTTGGTAAACCCTTTGAAATATTCGGGTGTTGAGTTTCCTTGTAGCTCGAGGATCACTTGAAGGACAGTTCGAGGGTCACTTGAAATATAGTTCGAAAACCAGTGATTCGGCCATATATGAAAGACACTAAATGATGGGAGTGATGACTATGGTACTTAGAGGGAGCTTTGAGAGAGTTGAAAGTTTGAGAGGGAGTGTTGGCCATTTAAAGTCCTGTTGGAGATTTGACGAAATTGAAGAAATTTGATGTTGAGAGGGAGTGTTAAAAATACAACATCAAATTATGTGTCAGTCCACATCAGCAATTGCATTTGAGTAGGGAACAAGTATTATGTAATTGCTTAGTCTTTATGTTTACCTATTATTATGGTTAGTGGGTCAATTAGTGGTCCTATTCTTTAGGTAGTCAGTAAGTGGGGATGCCCACGTTTATTTAGTTTTCCTAGTTAGTAGTTTTGCCTATATAAGACACTTATGTATTTGAGTTTTATTTAATCAGAATATTAGAGTGAAAATCACTTTGTTTATGTGTGAGAGATATATTTTCTGATTCAACAGCAGGTACATCAAAGGTATGTTAAAGATCGACATGATTTCATTTAGTTTGATGGTACAATATAAAACGACATTGTGAAAGTCATTAGTTTTGTCGACATTATATGAATAGAATGCGAGAAATGAACGCTTTAAAACCCATCACTCCGGATGCTATTTGTTTATGGTATCTTTTTTCTCTCATGCTATTGTACGTTATATGCTTTAGGTTCCATTGGAGGGTTTCAATGCATTGTAAGGTATATCGGGGCCACAAAAGTTACAGATTCACAAAGCTTATGGAACCCCAGAGAGGTTGCATGCCTTCGGCTCATACCTGGTAATCCACTCGCACTTAGTCCTTTTATAGAGTATAGAGATGGCAAAGAGGGAAGATCGGGTGGGTTGGCTTTGGGACAAAATGGGTAATTTTGTGCAGGCTTACTCCTGAGGAAAAGCCTTTTGGGATTACATCGTAAGTTCGTAACATTACATGGTGTCATGGTCCAGTTCATTTTTTAGAATTGCTCACTGTAGTTTACAACATCACATACAGGGGTATATCCCGTCAAAGACGGGCTATGAGGATGTCAAAGATGGGGGTATGAGAAGGTAAAGACGTAAACAACTATTACTTATGCAGGGGCGGTGGTGGTGACGACGGCAACTGGTGGTCGCGTCCTACAAGTATCTAGATACTAAAATGTTACTCTATAAAAACTTGAGCTAATCTTAAGCACTTCTAAACAGGTCAAGTTTGCTTCCCTTTGTTTCCATTCCTGATGTAGTTAGAAAGTGATAAACATGGCTTTATTAGAAACATATTTTAATGGTTTTTGAAATTCGATACAGAAGTCAAAACTCAAAAGCATGCACCCGGGTCACCCACCAACATGCTTTACCGAGGTTTTGCATATTTGCCTTGAAATGGTGTAATTTTTTGGCTTGCAAATGTAAGTTATAGTCTATCCAAGTCAGCATAATTATATGGCTATTTTATCAAGTTATAGTGAAACGAGTTAAATGGGTTCAAAGGAGCCCAAACTATGTTTCAAATGCATGCACCTTCCAAAATCACCAGATTTAAGTATTTACATTTACAGTCTTTATATAATTTCTAAAAATAGATACAAGGTGCAGACTTAGGAGCCATACATACATAAGATGCTCTCAACAGCATCCAAAAGATTGGAATTCACATCATAAGGTAAACACATACATACGTACATACATATATATTCCATATAGTCAACGGAACTCTAACCATATTCATTTCAACGCTATGCAGGTTACACTAATCAGGCAAATGCAATTTCAATCTTTTGTAACTTAATCTAATGAGGCCAAGTACGGCAGCAACTTCTACATCATGGCATCACATTACATATGGCATAAACGTTCTGTATTACCATATATTTCGTCTACCCATGAACCTACTTTCCGCCGCCGCCCATCGGGCGGTGCTAGAACCTCCTAGTTTCAATTAAACCTAAACTAATGTATAGCGTTTTGTTGTTTAATAAGATAAGACTTGCTATGTGAATTCTCTATACGCAACTTATAAAATTTTATATGTAAAAATTATTGGGTAATTCAACCCCAATTTACAAACAATGTAGAACAACTGATTTACGAGACTGGTTAAAAATTCTTTAAACAAGAATGGGTAAAGATTAATTTACAATGTAAATTTACAACAATATTTGTTGTATTTGAACTTTATCAATAAGTTTTTCTTAATAATTCTTTAATTTCTCAATATTTAATTAAATTTAATGATCTTACTTAATTCTTACCCAATTTTATTAAAACAATTCTACTAAACTAAACCGCGTTTTTCCGCGGGATAAAAATCTAGTTTTATTAGATAAATGACTTATGGTGTAATATAATAATTAATGATATTTTAAACATTTTTTTCATGTAATTTTTAACATTATTCTTATTATATATTAGTATAGATAAGTGTACACGGAAGGAAAACGAGATATTATTAGAAAAAAGTTTTATGTATAAAATAATAAATACAAATCAATATATTTTAAATCAATGTTCACTTATCAAATACAGGTCAATGTGTTAACCGCCAACTTTCAAATGATTTAAAAATCCCACATATCACACACACAACGCCAAGCGAAAGTAATGAATCTAACTGCTTCCGTCGAACTTGAAGAATATAAAAAAAGAAAAGAAAAAGAAGTTTGTTACAACTTACAACTGAATCTGTTATTTGCTGTTATACATAATAAGTATATGTATCGATTAGTTTGTATATATATATACATCCCCACTCCATAATCTCTCATTCTTACTAATCATCACTCTAATATCCGTCAAATTCAGAAATTCTCACACAAAACAAAATGCACCGATCGATCTCCTCTATGTTCAGCAAGCTTGCGACGCCGGCAACGGCAGTATTTTCTAGGAAGTTTTCAGCAACCGCCGCCGGCGAGACTTTGTCGCGGCTGATTAATAGGCTTAGCAAAGTTGACGACGGTTTCAAAGATGTCGCCAGAAATATGGAACTCTTGGAGAAGAACTCTTTATCGCAAGTCTCAGAAGTAAAACAAAGTGATATCGCTGTCTCTGTGTTGAACGTCTCGGATTTTGCAAAAGGAAGAGTAGTGGATTACTTTGAGAAAGGAGTCCTGCATGTTTACGGTTTCCAGAGAGTGGAAGGTGAACTGAAAGCTCAACAGTTTTACTGGAGAAAGAAACTTGATGCAGGTGTAACACAAGATGAAATCAAGATAATCAAAGGTAAGGAATGGCGTGTGTGGGTGGAGCCGGCAAAGAAGAAGTAGCTAAGCTAGGGGATGAGTGTTGTTGTTGATTGTGTTTACTCGTAATAATGATTCGTGTATTTCTTAATAATGATGATGTGAAATTGTGGATTGTTTACTCGTAATATGATCGTCGGTATTCCGTAGTATTGATGATGTAAAACTTGTGATATGTTATGAATATACAGTGATATTGTGTTGACGTTCTTTTGACCTTTTTTTTTTTTTTAATTTTATTATTACTATTACTCGTATATTATTATTATTACTCGTATTGTTTTTGATTTATATTTTAGAGTAAACGACATAAATCGTCCCTGTGGTTTACTTAAATAGTCACCTTTCGTCCCTGAGAATCAAAAACCTCATGGATCGTCCTTATTTGGAAAATAAGCTTCGCCTTTCGTCCTTTGACTATTTGACCGTTAACCTCAATCCGTTAACCCCCCACGTGCCTACCACGTGAGGGGTATTCTTGTCTTTGCGCCCACTATAAATAGAGTAAACGACATAAATCGTCCCTGTGGTTTACTTAAATAGTCACATTTCGTCCCTGAGAATCAAAAACCTCATGGATCGTACATAAAGCTGGTTGAATAAAGTTGCTTTATGCTGCAACTTTACACAGCATTTTAAGGAATTAAATGTTATTCCTTAAATGTTCTCAACCATATTTGTACGGCCAAAGTTGACATCCCAATGTCAACTTTGCCTATAAATAGAGGTTTTTGCACAACAAGAAAATAACTTTGCATACCTGCAATATTCTTGGTGAACTTGTGCAATATTCTCTCAATCGCAAAAAGGAACATTTCACAACTTTAAGTGTTTCGATTGTTTAGAGAATTTCCAAGTATAGATCAATTGTATTTCATAGGTTGTTAGGATATTTACATACTTTGTATTATCTTGGTTCCGCAACAACCTTGTAATTTATTTAAAGTTAATAAATAAATTACAATTGAAAAATACATATTGTCTCACCAATTTACTTTACAAGTACTTTCTATTATTGCATCTTTCTGTAATTTATTTATTAACTTTAAATAAATTACAAGGTTGTTGCGGAACCAAGATAATACAAAGTATGTAAATATCCTAACAACCTATGAACTACAATTGATCTACACTTGGAAGTTCTCTAAACAATCGAAACACTTAAAGTTGTGAAATGTTCCTTTTTGTGATTGAGAGAATATTGCACAAGTTCACCAAGAATATTGCAGGTATGCAAAGTGTGAAATCTTTCGAAGTGTAAGGTGTTATTTGTGCAATGACTTGTATTTATAGGCAAAGTTAACATTGGGATGTTAACTTTGGCCGTACAAATATGGTTGGAACATTTAAGGAATAGCATTTAATTCCTTAAAATGCTGTGTAAAGTTGCAGCATAAAGCAACTTTATTCAACCAGCTTTATGTACGATCTATGAGGTTTTTGATTCTCAGGGACGAAATGTGACTATTTAAGTAAACCACAGGGACGATTTATGTCGTTTACTCTATTTATAGTGGGCGCAAAGACAAGAATACCCCTCACGTGGTAGGCACGTGGGGGGTTAACGGATTGAGGTTAACGGTCAAATAGTCAAAGGACGAAAGGCGAAGCTTATTTTCCAAATAAGGACGATCCATGAGGTTTTTGATTCTCAGGGACGAAAGGTGACTATTTAAGTAAACCACAGGGACGATTTATGTCGTTTACTCTATTTTTATACATATACATATAGACGCACCACCGCCACTCTCTAAACGTGCAATCGGAAATCATATCGGTAATTCGCTTACATTTACGTTTTATTCCGTTTGTTAACTCTTTTTGAAATGTGACTGGAGATCTGTAATTATATTAGGTTTCTCGGATCCGGTGATCGGAAACAGTGCGGTGGAAGGAGGTTAAACGACAGACGCGCCACCGCCTCTCTTCAAACGCGCCATCAGAAATCATATCGGTAGTTCCGTCGCTAATTTTTTCGATTGGTTCCGTTTGTAATTTTTTCGATTGATTTGCTCAATGCTGTGATTGTATATTTAGTTGCTCAATCCGTGTTAGCTTAATTGAGTGAAGATGTTGTTTATTTTGTGATACAAATGAGGTGATTTCCGATTAGCTTGAAAATGAGTTAGTTCACCAGATTGTTCATAAACTGTTTGATCAAATGCCTGAAAGAAATCAATGCTGCTGGTGTTGCTTTAAGTTGATTTTTTCTCGTTTCCTTGTTGTCATTCAGTGTTATCAACTGTTAAATTGTGTTTTGCTCAGTGTTTGTTTATGTGTACGTAGTTATTTCAATATTGTGGGTTTGAGAATATGTCTACTTCACTTTCAGTAACTGTATCAGAATTTTTGCTCCATTCAGTGTACTAGTAACTAATATTGATAAACTGCTCGTTTATTTCTTGCAAAGTGTTTGCTCATATATTTGCTCGGTGTTTGCTATTTAGTCGATGTTTTACTTAGTATGTCGGTAACAACTCATTGTTTTTAAGCCTGTTAGGCGTTTACAATTAGTCACCTGCGTGTGCTCGTTGTTTAGCATTGAATAAACTCGCTTAGACATTCATTGGTTTTACTTGAATTTATCGTGCTAAGTCTTTGTATGAACAGCTTCCAAACTCGCTCGGTTTTTGACTAACTGGTTTAATGTTTACTCTTTAGTTATGTTGGGCTCAGTTTACTCAATTCACATTAGGCTCGGTGTTTTGCCCACTTTTAGTTACTGAAAAAATGGCTACACTATCTAAGTACAAAGAATACCATTTTAAAGAAGTAGTATGATGGATGGTATGTCAAGTTCTTGGTTTGCATATTATTTTGTTTATCTAAGCACAAAGATTACTTTTCATTTACTTCTATTTTGGTAGGTGCTCTTGATGGCAGTAGCAAATCCTACTGATCTCGTGAAGGCCCGTCTACAAGCTGGAGGAAAACTGCCAGCTGTTGTGCCAAGGCGTTACTCCGAGGCATTATATGCCTATGCAACAATAGTGAGACAGGTAGATGTTTCTGGTCGGTCTACAAGCTGAAGGAAAAATGGAGAATGAACCAGGCTAGTCTAATGGGGGAGATATATAGTGCATCTAGTGATGGGCTTCGAAAGAGAATGTGATTGGTATTGATGGTATGGTAAGCTTAATACATGTTTAATTATTATTTTTTTACAAGTAATTGCACATTGGAACTATATACTTATGAATGGTTCGACTCGGTTACTAGTGGATGTAATGATGTACAAACACCCATTTTAATCTCCATCATGCTTTTACTTGTTACCCAACCTGCCTTGCCTGCCGATATTGCCACCTCATGTTTAAAAATAGGTTCTGAGTTCTTTAATTCTTTTATTTATCAGCGCTTTGAAGATAAACTACCTGCAGACAACCTTTTCTACCTTCAGGTACTCTTTTTTTCTTCTTATTACTTGTTAAGTTAGGTTAACTATAAAGTCAATAGTACAAATGTTACAATCTCTATTTTCATCAGGTTATTTTATGTAGGCATTGAGAAATCATCTTTTGATTGGTTTTTATCTTCCACCTCAGAGTAGTTGCTATATCGTGTATGTATATTTGATTCAAATATCGATATGTAGGCTGTTGAATTCGGACATGCGGTTCTTGATATACTTAAATTTGCTGATCCTATTGCTCGTGGAGTAGCAATTGCATCAAGGTATTCTTGTTTTTCCGACTTCTTTTGTAGAGATGGCAAGATGGGAATGGGTCAAAATTCTTTGTATGGGTTGAAACTGGAAGGGTAGAAAATGGGTTGATCAAATTTATGGTTTTCAAGTCATTGTCTCGACATGTTTTAAGCACTGTCAGTTTAAGTGAGGCATTCCCCCTTGGCATGGTTAAGTACCAACATAGTTTTTGTCTGCTGCTACAAGAGGTTCTAAGAACTGCTCTTCTTGCATGGTTAAGTATCATTGTTTATATGTATGTTTGTTTCTACATTGTTCTTACTAATATTATTTATCTACATGTTTTGTGTTTGTAGAAAAGTTTTTCTTGCTTTCTAGTGATAGTCAAAGGCTCTTCCTTCGTCTATATACAAAAAAAAGGTAAATCATTGTGTCCTATTGTTTCTATAGTGCTTTATTTTTGACATTTCATTAATCTGTAGCAATTAAACCCATATAAATAATAAGATTGTATCTTGTTCCTGAGATACCTGAAGGAGGTATGCCTTATACAATTAGCTTGCGGATGCATGACGAGTTGGTCGATGGTGGAAAGCCCGGGGGTACAGTCAAGGTAAATTATAGCCTTTAATGACACCAAAATTATGACACACGCATCTACGATGACAAGCAAAAATGTGTGTCATAAAAAAACTGTCATAACTTGTAAAATCTGAAGGGTTATGACACGCAATTTTTAGTGTCATAAAAAAATGTAGTGTAACGCGGATTACACTTTCATTTGCGTGTCATCCCTAAGTGCCGTTTTATTATTTTTGTTTGACTTATATTCCCGCTACCTAAATCTCCAAAACTAAAAAAACCCCAAAAATCTAGTCTTGATGTCGATCGATTGAAGGTTCAAATCGATATAGATATAGATATCGGTTAAAAAAAACCCTAAATCTCCAAAACGAAAACCACATCGAACCCCAACAGATATAGATATCAATCGATTGAAGGTTCAAATCGATCGATTACAGTCAAAATCGATTGAAGGTTCAATATATATGGATATAGTCGTCTGTATCGATCGATTACAGTCAAAATCGAAGCTCCAAAGGTTCAAATCGAAGCCCCATTACAGTCAAAATCGAAGCCCTTTACCTCCCTCCTGTTAAAAGGGTAATTTTAATTTCACTCTCTTTTTGTTTATATATTATTTGTATATGAATACATGTATATATTGATTATAGTTTATTGAATGCAAAAATATATCTAGATATATTTAGGTTTTTGATGTAGATGATGATATGATGAATATGTTAGCTGTTCAGGAAATAAATTGATTTTGTTCATTTGTGCGAAGTTTCAGTCGATTGTGATAAACTGATCCTTAATTTTAAAGTGTAAAATTTGCGTGTATTAGTGAAGATTACTAAGTGTTTTTGAGAGATTGAGCTGAAACTGTATGATTTGTGGTGACTAGGAGTTTGAGAGTTTGGCCATCTGAGGGATGTTTACTTACCACGTGACTATTATACTGGGTGAGCAAATGGTCTTTTTAGCTGCATAAAAACATGCAATAGGTTTTCAACTATTTGAAACTAATGATCATCCTAATCAAAACATTAAGTATCATTATGAATTGCATTATATTTTATGGACATTTGTTTAATTGAAAGTGCTGAAGACACCATTGAAGTAAAAAAAGAGGAAGATTGAAGGAAGTTGATTATACAAGGTTAGAAGCACTATTTGCTTAATTTCAGCCGAGCCACATTTTGGAGGCAATTTTACGGTGTTTAGCTTTTCCCTTTTGTGTAGTTTGTATATATAAATGATGTCTGTGAGAGATAGGGCGTATGGTTATATCCTGAGATAATTGAAAAGATATGCTGTTTGTATGTGCGGTTGTGGGCTTTATATATGTTATGAATTTATACATATCACATTAGTCACTTTTAGCATTTTGTATTGCAGAGAGCCACGTGGTTTTGGTTTTGTACAATATCATGACCCATATGATGCCCTGAGGCCAAATATCAAATGGATGGTCAAATACTTCTTGGCAGGGAGCTCACAGTTGTGTTTGCCGAGGAAAATAGGAAGAAACCTTCAGAAATGAGGGCAAGAGAACGTTTCAGGTAAAGTTTTGTGGCATTTAGTTGTCATTTTTTTGCTGCATCGCCTTTTAATCTCAACAACTGATGAAAAAGAAATGATAGCTGTCTTACTTACCAATACGACTCATAGATTAAGTGTGAATATGATCATGGCAGGGGACCTTCATATGATCGTAAAGGATCTTCTGCACGCTATTCACGTTCGCCTAGCCGTGGAAGATCATACTATCGCAGTCCAAGTTATTATTCTCCTTCCCCTAGGCGGGACCGCTACTCTAGGTATGCGTTTTATATTTCATTTATGCTTTAGAATCAGAGGTGGGAAAAATGCGGGATTGGGTTAATGTGGCTAAATGGGTTGTTTTCGAATGGTTTGGATTCTTTTACTGGCTACGTGACGCACTGTTCAAAATTATTAATCTAGTGAAAGATTATTACAGTCTATGTTTTGTAAAGCTGTATTGTTTTAATAGATTAAAATTTTGGAATGAAAAGGATATATGCGAGGTTAGAAAAAACTTTGATTAATTGTCAATTTGATTGCCTATAAAAAAAAAGTAAAATTGTGAATTTGATCATTGCAGGGGACGTTCATATGATCGTAGAGGATCTTCCTCTCGCTATTCTCGTTCGCCCAGCCGTGGAAGGTCATATTATCGCAGTCCAGTTTACTATTCCCCTTCCCCTAGAGGCGACAGCTACTCTAGGTATGTGTTTATTTTCATCTATGCTTTCGAATTACAGGTGGCAAAAAAGTGGGGTGGGTTGATACTTGAGCACAGGTCAAATGAGTCAAGAACTTGAGCACATGATAGGGACAATAGAAAGCTCGCTAAGCAGGTTTGGGGTGATGCTGGAATCTCTTCAGACAGATATAATGCAAGTCAATAAAGGAACAAAGGAATTAGCAATGGATGGTAAGTACATGAATCTTGTAACTTACTGGATAGATAAATTTGGAGAAAGAAATGTCTTGCCTCAAAAAAAAATTGTTAGGTTGTAGCTTCAGTAATACGAGTAGCTAATAAGCTGATTGTTAAGAATCAGTCTAAGTTAAGGCTTAGTAAGTTAGTAGTAGTTACTGTATATCAAGTAGTGTACCTCTGTCTTTCTTTTCCAATACACATCAGGATTTCTTTGAACGATAGACCAAACTTAGTGACTAGAGAAATGGAAAGTTACTCAGTTAACTTATATATTTACATTTTATATTCAGCTACTATGAAAAGATATGAGGTTGTCCCACATGACATACTGACATCTTTCTTGCTATTTTTGTTGACATTCAGTGGAAAGTATACGCCAGAAGTTGATTGGACATGACGACTCACTGCAGATAATTGTTAGACTACCTGACATTCTCCCCATATATATGCACTTAAATGTTCTTGCTGGGTACATTGGTACATGTTCCGCAAGTTTCTTTCCTCACATCTTATCTAATACCTTGGCTTTCTACCTATATAAGAGCCAGTGTTCCAAAGATGAATCTCGATGATGCTTTTGAGCAGAAGAATGAAATTGCAAAGGCTGTTGAAGAGGAACTTGAAAAGGTAACTACTTGATCACTCATGTGTAATTGCTATTATGTGTGATACCTATGAATTGCTTGAGCACTTTTTTACCTGTTTATATGGGAACGGGTCAATTTGGGTTGTATGTTTAAGTTCATGAGTTAAAGTTGAAGCCTGTCAGATGGGTCGAGCTGGTCAAAAGTTCTAATGTTAACATCGATGAAAATTGAACAGATTAATAATATATTTTCCTTTTTAAAACACAACTAAGGTAGTAGTAAACCTCTTAATGCAACTTAGTAGATAGTTCAAGTAGCTAAGTGGATCATCAATGGGTAGTACCAGTAAACAGGCTGTAATTACTTAAGCACATCAAATAATCACAAACATAATCGGAAGAACTTTAGAAAGAAAAAAACGCAAAATTTAAGTCTCAAGTGCTTAATTGGTAGTATAACTTGTTGTCATTTGGTACCTGTTCCAGATTTGGGGTTAACTGCAAAATCATATACATATATATGGCGTACTTCAGCGCATTTCTCAACAGTCCTGTTGGACCTAAGACGACTCACTTTTGGGGTCCTGTATCCAACTTGGGATTCTTCATTGCGGTATGATTTCCCCCCATCTATTCAATAGTTTTATTACTTCTGGGCTTCTGGATATGGATCATATATTGAAATTACTAGCTTGTTTCTATAGTTTGCTCCACGCTATGAATACTGACCTTACAAAGTTACGAGTGCTAAAATGTTGCAGGGGGTGGCTGATATGCAAAAACCACCAGAGCTGTTATCTGGCAACATGACTGGAAGTTAGTATAGTCCGTTGGATGTTAAATTGTAAATAGTATTAGTACGCCATAGTCAGCGAGATTATTGTCTTAAGTTTCTAACCCAAATTTGATAAAGAAGCGAGTATTATCAGCAGTGATGTTAAATATCAAGTGAGTGTGTGGTATTCAAGTCTGTTGATACTTGGAGCATCTACAATTTGTGATCTTGTAAATTTTATCAGCGAGATTTTCTTGTGATTCAGGAATGGCAGGTGCTATATATATAAAAGGTGTTGCAGTAACACAGTATAAAAGGTTTGCCTTCACTTCTTCACATTTTTTTTCCCGGTTTCATCGACCTAATTTTCGAAATAAAATTGGTTTTTCGATAACAGAATATACTGCATTTTTGTTTTGTTAATAGATGGTTTATTTTGCTGCCTAATTATTAGGTCTGCAGTTACTGATACAGATGAATGGCCTTCTAAGTATTCCAAAGTATTTATACAAGTAAGACCCGTGTCCTGCATTGTTTATGTCAATAGATGTTGTATGTGTCGTTGTGTCATGTTTTTCTCTGTTAAAGTAAAGTTATTTATAGAATTGTTATGTTTTTTTAATTAATATCAGCTTGATGATGGGTTGGAGGTATCATTTACAGACAAGAGGCGATTTGCAAAAGTGCGCTTACTTCAGAATGTATGATGATGTATTGATGTTGGTTGTGTATACTTTATCTTCTGTTTACTTTTTAGTACTTTTAATGTTTGTCATAACATTATATATGTGACAGCCGGCTTCTGTGCCACCAATATCCGAGCTTGGTCCGGATGCATTATTGGAGCCAATGGCAGAAGATGAGTTGTTTAAATCACTGAGCAAGAAGAAGACTGTCATCAAGAAAATTTTACTTGATCAGGTGGGGAATTCAGTGCAAGTCATGGTGATCATGTAATTTTTACATAGTAGTACATACAAATCTGCTAATACGGGCGGGTCTGATGGGTAACGGGACAATGTGGGCAATTTGGATGGTGCGACCTCGCAACCATATGCTTCTTGCAAGCCATTGCTTAAATGAATCGGTTCAACTGTATCAGCTTTCATGTTGGGCAAAAGGTCAAGGGTAAGCTACATGATGGAATGTGATTCTAATTGCATACTAATAGTATATGTTCTTTTTACTATCAAGTGGTTAAAACAAATTTCTTTGTATATCTGCAGCTGCAAGGATGAGGTTGGCAGCTACTGAGAAAGCTGAGGCTGAGAAAATTCTAAGTTGCATCCCAATCGGTGGGAATTCCTTCCATTCCGGCCAGCCTTTTTTTTTAATATATATATTTGTCTCCTTTTTAATGTAGATCGGGGAAGGTAAAAAAGAATACACGGATGATGATTTGGATGAAATTCGTGAATAATGGGCAAATTATGTGGCAAACTTCATTTACCGGTCTTGAATTCTATATAATTTAGCGGTTGTAAACTTTTATGGTTAATTTTAGAATTTTAAAAAAACTTGTAATTGTATGAAACACATTGTTTTGATATATATGAAATGCGTTCTTTTGCTATTTGTGTATTTATTTGTATTATGAGATTAACTGTTATTTAATGTGTGGATATTAGTAATTTTATAAAAAATATTTTTTTAAAAATTTGAACCATGACACGCAAAAAAGGTGTCATAAAATAGTGTCATAAAAGTGTGTCGTAAAAGCGTGTCATAAAAGCGTGTCATAAATTCATGACGCGCGAAATGCGTGTCATAAAGCTTTATGACGGGTCGATTTATGACACCAAAATGCGTGTCATCTGACCCCTTTTATGACACGCATTCGGTGTCATTAAAGGTGTTTTTTCTAGTAGTGAGTCAAGGTAAATTATAGTTTGGACTTTTTAGGAAGTTAACCATCATTTGGCTGAACAACTTGCCAATAAAACATCTGATATGTAAACCTTTTAGGCTTCGGATAAAGAAAAATCTGATTTGGCATGGGAGGGTGTCGTCATCTGTACTGGAGATCTAGCATAGCATTTATCCAAGGTTTGATATCATTTCTTTAGCAATATGTTAAATTTATAAATACTATCTTTCTTATTAAATGATTTTAAAATGTATTATCTTAGATGTAGCTCTTTCATATATGAAGTTAGAAATACTATTAACGGCAACATTACAAACACGGCGGAGATTATTCTTAAAACCATGACGATCGTTGGTGGTGGTGCTAAAGAAACAGCGTCGATGATGAGTAGCCGCCAAAGTACGTGGTGAGATGATCACACATCGTGGAAGCCTGCTGGATGCAGTCTTTATTAAGGAACCCATTTCTCCTCCTATATAAGATTGAAAATTGATCAGAGAAGGAACCACGGTAATAATAGAATAAGCTAATTAGCCCAGATGAATCGATGAATGTGTTATAACTATTATTATTATTATTATTATTATTATTATTATTATTACGTATTATGTAAATGTAAATAAGACGATGATGTAAATACCTGAAAAGGGATGCGGCGATACTGTGTGTTTGGGTTTGGGTTTGGATTTACAAATTATAACCCTTAACCCTCCACTTATTAATTAACAGTGTTTAAATGGGCCAGTGTTTAAGAGATATTGCCCATTCATATATGGCCCGGCCAACTATATATCATCAAACTTCCAAAATTCAAAACTTTTTAACTTGTAAATGCTGCATATATTTGTACGTAATACAAAGAATTCGTTGCTAAGATTTGAATGGTATCTTTGACTTGAAAAGAAACATGCAATGCCATCACTTTCTCGTTTGCGACTCAAGAATTTACTTGGTTCGATTTAATGTGTTTAATCAACTACCACCAATATCAGTACAACGTTGGATTACAAGAATAGAGATGTTCACTCTCGACAATCTATAACCCCTCACCGAATTTCAATCTTTACAAGAAACTCTTAACTCTTTAATTTTTATTTTTTTTACACAAGAATGAATTAAATTAAACATTTTCTCTTTTCTTTTTTTTTATAAATATTTTGAACGATATTAAAAATTATTAGAGAAAGCTAACCGAAAACTAGCCAATACAAGTAATAAAACAAAGTGCAATACATCTAACAATGACTCCTATTTACATTAACCATCTAACACTGACTCCTATCTATACACACATGATATAAAGGTAATTTTCTTTCAATACCAATGTGAGACAAAAATTTATGATTAATTACCATCAATATATATAGTTCTTGTCTTGTTTACATGGATGATATTTTAGTTGCCAGTCAAACATAAGATTTTCATATTAGAAAAAATTAAAAAGAAAGGTAGGTAGCTAGTTTCGAAATATCTATAACTTATAGTTTTTTTTATAACTTACATTTCACTTTAGTCCATATTTGCAACCATTTTTGTAGATTTATTATCATATAAAAGAAAAGAAGACGAGCCTGGTGAACTTGTTGAATCGAATGGGTGACCTGACCAGGTCAACCAAAAACCCGGGTTCAAAAACATGTCTTACAACTAACAATCTAAAAATTACATCAATTTGACTTCTAATTTAAAGGATCATTTCAAATACAGCTAGACCAAAGACCCTTTTTGTTAATTAGTGATTTTTACCTCCCTCATACGTAAGGACCAAAGGATGGTTATCGATTCCGTTTTAATCTATTGTTTTCAGTGGATCCCCTACTAGAAAATGCTTTGTGTTAGCATATCCGGCAATAGATGTAAAGGGTAAAACTTTGCTTCAGAAATATTTTCAATTGATTGATTCTAACAAAATTCAACTCAAAGTCATAAACACACATAAAAGAGTATACATATCTTACTATCCTAGTTAGACCGTGAGGAGTAGCCCATTAGATTTTGTTTTTTTCGGCCGGAACGCCCCACTTCGGTCTCCGGGGGAGGTTCCGCTTCCTTAATTCGCGTGCCCAGTTTGTTTTCGAACGCGTCGGAATTGTTTGGACTTTTGTGGGTTCATCCGTTTGACTGCCTTGGAATTGTGAAAAAGAGTAAATTACATTATTATTATTTTTAATTAAACCCCATATATATATATACATATATATATTTATAATTTTATACATATACACATATATCTATCTTCTTCTCTACCTATCTATCTTCTATATCTATATTTTTCTTTCAAAAATCAATCACACTTCCACCATTACAACCGAAAATGTTTCCCAACCAATGGGGTTTGAACCCGTTTTCGAACCAAAACGCGGGTAACAATGAAAGACCAATCATCCAACCCGATTTAAGTGATCCGAATCTTCATAATAACCCGGATTTTATTCAATTGGTTGGTGGCATGAACATCGGATCACCCATGACTCCGCCGGGACAAAGGACGCCGTGGATTCGACAAGATGCTTTCGGGTTTGGATCTTCTCCGTCGGGTCTCGGTCAAACACCCGGCACCATGTTTGGTAAAATATATATTTATTTCTTTGTTAAAATCGGAAATATATACATATATATATATTTTTATATATATATATATATATATATATATTTCGGTTATATATATATATATGTTATGTTTATATTTTGTTTTTAAGATTCACAACGGATGATTAATACACCGCCGGCTACGGGACCCTTTTACGATGATGTCGAGGCGGTTGAAGAGACACAACCCGAAGGTAGTGTTTCTTCACCGCAAAAAGAACCCGGAAAACGAAAGTGAAAGTCCCAAGTTTGCAACGATTAAGTAATTAAACAACTAATGTAAATTACACTAAGAACATAAGACAAGAAAGTAAAGATGTTTAATCATAAGTAACATAGATTAAACAGTGAATACATGGTCGGTTTACAAAGAAATAAAAGAGAAAATATTGTTAAGTTTTTGACACACTAAAAACTTAACAATTATACAAAGAGAGAAAACACACTAAGTGTAGATATGGCACAAACCAACACTTTGCGGCTAGGTCAAGTGATGCTTATATAGGAGAGAAAAGACATCACATGAACAACCCAATAGATGTTGACACATGAAGGTTGTCAACTATCTATTGGTGTGTAAGACTGGTCTTCAGGAATCTCTGGTTACCATCTTGTTTCTTTCCCAAAACGGTATGAAAGAGAAACACCTTAGTACCATTTTGGTACAAGGTCACATGTCTTCATTCTGATCTATCAACACGTGTCCTTGGGGACTAGCCTTCTTATCTTCATCTTCCCGCCCATATTTGACTTACAAAACATGACGGTGAGTCATTGAACTTATCCTTAAATCGAAGATAATTGATGGTTGCTGAGAGCTCGCTGACGAAGTCACTCACTGAGTCTTCAGCGAATCCATGACTCAACAATCTCCCCCTATTCGCTGAGGAGACTTAGCTGAGTATAAGTCGCTTGAACTTTTAAGAGTAGCAGGTAGAATGAGGGAATGCTGATATTATTTATATGACAAACAACTTTACAATAATCAGCATTACATGAATTATATAAGACTACTTAATCCCATTGAGATTCTTGCTTGGCCTCGATAAATGCTTTATCTTGTTGTCTTTCAGGCTTCAGCAGCTCTTGATCAATCATCTTTATAAAATCTGGATCATTGGAAGTCTGAGCACAATACTTCCTTATTTTTAGAAGGAAGGCAGAGGGAGCAATTCCAATTTCGTTGGTCCTGAAGAAGAGTTCATGACCATGGACATTGCAGAAACAAAAACCTCCCAGCTTCTCATCATAGGTGTCTTCCATAAAAAGAGTTCTGGAAGGCATCTTCAAATTTAGCAGCGGCTCCTCATCTATACCAGTCTTGGGAACCATTCTGAGTACAGTGGGGAGACGAGAAACTTGGGATCCAGACGCTGATCTCTTTGATCCAACTCTGGGTTGCTGAGGTGGAGGAGGAAATGGATGTCTTGCAGAGCTGAGCAGAGAGTCTTTGACTTTATATTTCTGTTCCATTTTGCGAGTATGCTTTATCTGCTCACCTGCCATCTTGATCAATGGTTCATAACTCACAGCTGTTTTGTCCTTGATCAACTTGTAAATTTCGATCCATTCAGTTGGCCCAAGTGTATCTTTAGTAACATTTTTCAGAGTATACAACTTGGGCACTCCTTTTCTTTGTAGGGTAAGATTAATCCCTTGTTGGGTTAGAGTGACCTTGACTGACATGATCTCTTCTTTTCTCTGCCTTATCTCCCTTGATTTGAGGTAGAGCCTTTGACCTTCTTCAAATTTTTCTTTTCTGTTGGCAAAGAACTCTTCTTCATTTTTCTTAAGTGCTTCAAGACCACCAGACTGCTGAGCCAATATCTTTACTTCATCGTCAGCATGCTTTAATTCTTCACCAACAACCTGCTCACTTATAAATTTTTGAGAGAGCTCCTCTTCTCTCTTTTTCCTTTTTAGCTCCCCCTGAAGCACAACTTCTTCAGGAGTAAGTTCAGCAGTTGTTTGTGGAGTTGATGTTGACTTGGGGAAAGCTCCAGACATCAGATTTTCTTGTTGTTCTCTAGCTGAAGTGGGAACTTTGGGTGGCTTGCTTTGAGTAGCCACAACTGCTTTACCCTTATCAGCATATTTCTTTCAAGGGCAGCGTGGAACTCAGCGGTAGGCTTGAAGATAGAGACATTGATTGGTCTCGCTGGAATATCTCAGCAGCGACCACTTTCACAACACTCGCTGGCACATCCTCAGCGGTGTTTGATCTTTTCTCTTTTTCAATATCAGCTGCCGGTTCAATAACCTTATCAGCTTGCTCCCCCTCAACACTTGCTGCCGGTTCAATGACCCTATCAACACTTTCAGTTTCAGCTTGGGGAGCATTTCCAAAATTTACATTTTCAGTTGCTGGGGCTTCTTCAGTTGTTTTCTCCCCCTTGGAAGCAGCTGAGGAACTAGCTACTTCCACTTTCTCTTTCGTGAGAAGTCCCAGCATTTTACCCATCATTTCCTTAAGATTCCCAACCTCTCTTCAAGTTTTCGCTGCCTGCTGACAGATTCTTCAAGTAACTTCTTGTCAACAGCAACTTGGAAAGGCGTGTGAGAGAAGAGTTTATTTTTGAGAGAATTAATTTCTTGGGTGAGAGAAGTGTGAAAATCATCTTGATTTTTGGAAAAGGAGGAAACAATATTATGAAGTTGGCGAAGGTGAGCAGTGAAAAGAATATTGGATTGAGAGAGTTGTTGGAGAGAGGATAAAAGACCAGGCACTTCAGCGACATTCGCTGACTTAACTTCAGCTTTTAGTTTATCCAGCGATGCAGAGATTTTAGAGTTGGAATTGCTGACTCTCTGCATGCTGTGGTGAAGCAGCTTTTGATTCCTCTTAAATAAATATTCATTGGACAGGGTGTCAGCATGTTGCTTTTTGGTGATGCCAAACACTCTGTCCTTCAGCTCAGCTAGCTCATCAAGCAATTCATTGTTTCCAGAAACCAATTCTCCAAACTTGGCCAATGCCCCAGTGTTCATTTCGGCCATTTTATCTACCAACCATGCATATAGATAACCATGCCTGTTTCCTTGACTTTGCACAACCTGCAGTCTTCTCAACATTTCTTGCAATTGATAAGTTTCAACATAGTCAAGACCAGGCACATTCACAGCAGTGAAAGCAGTGGTGGCTTCATCAGCAGAGGGAACCCTGAGATCCTTCAAAGAGATAGGATACGTAGAGCAAGGCACCTTGAAAAAGTCTGGATGGTGCAATGAGGGCACTTCCATGATGATTTCATCATCAACATCCTCTTCTTCATTAAAAACATCAGCTTTGTGGATGTGCTCTAGGCAAATTTGCATCCTCCTGAGAAGTTCATTATCATCCAAGGCCGGCACATAATCTCCAAAGTACCCAATTTGTTCATGAGAGGCAGTGGGCCTTGGTGAGTAAGAAGGAGGTGGAGGCATATCCGATAGTGACACTGGACCATCTTCAAATTCAGTTGGTGGTGAGGAGATTAACAAGTAGCCCATATCAGCATCCAGAAAACCACTGACCATTTCTTCTTCATTTTCTTCAGTGGCAGCGAGTTTGATTTCAGCCTCATCATCTTGTTGGCTAAACTCGTTGCCTAACTCTTCATCACTTACATTATCATCTTGAGAAACATTTGTCTCGGTCCCTGCACAAACAGTTTCCGAGACAGTAGAATAGATTTGGGTAAGGGAACCTGGTGCCTCAGTCTCAGTGTGTTGTTCCACCAAGACCTCATCGGCCGTAGAATGTGTTGTCTCTAGCATCACCTGTGATCTGGCTGCTGACAACGACTCAGAGGGTAATTGAGAAGAAGGGGAATTATTTGGGGAGGGGTTGGACTTTGACCTCTAGTGGGTTGGGGTGACCCAATATCTTCACCAACCTCGCCTACAGAAGTTTGAGGTGGCTGTCTGCTGTTCCCATTTAACTCGTCAACAGCCTGTTGGGAGGCTGCTGATGGGGTGGTCTGGGTACTAATGTCCATGGGCGCTGTGGACTTCCTAACCTTTGTTTTGCCCTTTGAAACGCTCCGCTTACGTTTTGGGACGTCAGCGGAGGGTGAAGATTGTAAATTTTGTGTTGAGGATGCTGCCTTGGATTTGCTTTTGGTCTTTTTAGAGGCTTTGGAGGTCGCTGGGGGGTTTTCCAGCGAAGCCAGCCTCAGAAGGCATTCTAGCATCCACAGCGACCGTATCAGCCACTTCATCAGAAAGAAGTGCTGCCTCCCAGTCGCTGTCTTTAGGGTATAAAGAAGAGTTTAGAGAGAAAAGTACCTCTTTCATGTGTGAGGTAAAGCGAGCAACCTGATGCTCAGCAGGCTGCTTGTATATATTGTTTCCAACCCTTGCTGTTGGAATTGTTGAAGCATTAGGCAGCTCATATTCATCTCCCAGCGCCTCTTTGAAAATAAGGGAGAAAAATCTTGTGAAGGGCACAGTGTGTGACCTATTGTTCATGCTGATCTTGTTCTTCATATCATTGAAGATCAGCTGGGCATAATCCACAAATCGTCCTTCAGCAAGAGCGTGGATTATGGGCATCGATGTATGATGCCTGGTTGTAAGACCCAGAATTTCCACCCATGCACTGAATCACATGGGTGTACAGAACTCTCCAGGTCCCAGGGAGATTTTGCTTTAAGGGGTTGCTGGGGATCGTTGGAGGGTTCTTCAAATTATAGTTGTACCCAATCGATGGCAACCATTCCTTCCATTCACTTTCAGAGACTGGCTCCACAAACTTAACATCATCAGTTTCTTGTGGCAACCTTAGAGTATGGCGAAGAGACGCCGGAGTGACTGTGATTGATTTCTCCCCCTATCGAACTGTTCCGGTGATGGACTTGGACTCATCATCATAATTACAAGTCCACCAAAATTCACGAAGAAGGTGAACAAAAATCTTTTCTGGATCTGCCATCATACAATAATCTGTGGGAGAGGCATGAAGAAAATCAAGAATTGGCCTATATCCTTTTGTACCTTTTGGTACGTCAGACGTGCCAAGATGATTGTTAGGCTTGACAATCATCTTTGAGGGAGAAAAGGAGATTTTCGAGGATTTTGTGACATTTACTGGCACATACTTGAGAGAATTAAGATAAGTGGTTAGTTCATGTTCCTGAACTTGTGGTTCAGAAACCGGTGGATTTTGTACGGCGATGGTCGAGGAAGAAGGGATTTCAACGTTTTCAGTAGATTGAGGAATATCGGATGAAGATGCCATTGATTTATTTGAGATATTGATCGGAGAAGAAGATGAATAGATAGAGAGAGAAATATGAAAGTTGTAAGTTTGAAAGAATATGAAGAGATATGTGTGTGTGTGTGTGTGAAGAGATTTGAATTTATAGGATATGGTGGTGGGTCACATTTTCACACACAAAAAGATATGATTAAAAAGTTTCTCTCTCCTCTTAACAGTTGTAACCAACTGTTTTCGTATATATACGATTATAATATATATAAAAACACTTTTGTGAGTAACGTTTTGATAAAAGAAAGAAAATAATATCTACAAATACTTGAGTATACGCCGTATTTGCAGACATCACCTGTCAATCAGACTGTCATATACAGACAAATGACGTGATCAAGGCAGAAATCGAGGTGACCTTTCAGTTTGAATTTTAAAAACATGTGGTTCAAAATTCTGCCACGTCACTCACATAGTTACTTCACAAACACTTAGTTTCAGAAAATATCCTATGTTTTATTAACTGAGAAATTAAGGTTTAGAAAGATATTTACCACAATTAAATGCCTCTTACTTCAGCACCCTTTTGAGAAAAGAAGTTTGGATGCTGATGACATTTAATTATTTTGAAAGACCACATGCTGGAAGATGCTCAGCATGTCTAATGTTTTGTCAGCGACTTCACAACTAACGTTGGTCGCTGACTACAGTTTTTGGCAAACTGTCAGCCATCAACGGATTTAAGAAGTCTTTACCAGAGCCGTTTGCTACTGGACTAGATGAAGACTTTTAGCTCTCCATTGCTTTATTTTGATTTTTCCCAAAGCAACAGGGATCAACGGATTTAAGAAGTCTTTACCATAGCCGTTTGCTACTTGACTAGATGAAGACTTTTAGCTCTCCATTGCTTTATTTTGCTTTTTCCCAAAGCAACAGGGATCAACGGATTTAAGAAGTCTTTACCATAGCCGTTTGCTAATGGACTAGATGAAGACTTTTAGCTCTCCATTGCTTTTATTTTGCTTTTTCCCAAAGCAACAAGGATAAACGGATTTGATAAGTCTTTACCAGAGCCGTTTGCTGCTGGACTAGATGAAGACTTTAAGCTCTTCATTGCTTTAGGTTCAGCGAGTAAGACAGACTTAAACTCGCTGAGGTAGCTACATGATAAGTCATGTTGCTGATTCCCCATTTAGCATTCCTAACTTACTGACAAGCAATTTGAATCTAGTTTCATCCAATGGTTTAGTAAAGATGTCAGCGATTTGATCAGTTGGAATGAAATAGATTTCAATATCACCTTTCATGACATGGTCACGAATAAAGTGATATCGAATATCAATATGCTTAGTTTTTGAATGCTGAACAGGGTTGTGTGTAATAGTAATAACACTTGTATTATCACACATGATTGGAATTTTGGTATATTCCAAATCATAATCAGCAAGCTGATGTTTCATCCAAAGAATTTGGGCACAACAGCTCGCTGCAGAGACATATTCTGCCTCAGCGGTGGAGATGGAAACTGTGTGTTGCTTTTTACTAGTCCAACTAGTTAGCCTCCCCCCCAACAGTTGACATCCTCCACTGGTGCTTTTGCGATCAAGCATGCAACCAGCATAGTCAGAGTCAGTATATCCAACTAACTCAAAGTTGGAGTCTTTTGGGTACCATAGACCCAGCGTGGGTGTACCCTTAAGATATTTAAAGATGCGCTTGACAGCGAGAAGATGAGATTCACTAGGAGAAGCTTGATAGCGAGCACAGAGGCATGTTGCAAACATGATGTCTGGTCGACTCGCTGTGAGATACATCAGCGAACCAATCATGCCTCTATAGTGAGTAGGATTCACATACTTACCATCTGGGTCAGCATGGAGGTTATTAGGAGGGGACATGGGAGTTCCTTTTGGAGTGACATTGGTGAAGTCAAATTTATGCAACATATCCCGAATATATTTTTCTTGATTGATAAATATTCCAGTGTGAAGCTGCTTAATTTGTAACCCCAAAAAGAAGGTTAACTCACCCATCATACTCATTTCAAAAGTGCTAGACATAAGAGAACTGAATTTTCAACAGAGTTTTGTCGATAGGGACCAAAGATAATGTCATCAACATAAATCTGAACATACAGAACATCAGCTTTCTTCTTATAGATAAAGAGAGTGCTGTCTATGGTTCCTCGACGAAAGCCATGGTCAAGAAGGAAGTAGACAATGTGTCATACCAAGCTCTAGGAGCTTGTTTAAGACCATATAAAGCTTTATTTAGCTTGTAAACATAGTAAGGATGCTTTGGATCCTCAAAGCCAGGAGGCTGCTTAACATAGACTTCCTCATCAAGAGCACCATTTAGAAAGGCACTCTTGACGTCCATTTGATAGACAGTGAAGCCTTTGTAGGCAGCGTGAGCGAGAAAGAGACGAATAGCTTCAAGACGAGCGACTGGAGCAAAGGTTTCATCATAATCAATGCCTTCAGCTTGAGTATAACCTTGAGCAACCAGTCTTGCCTTGTTTCGAATAACCACACAGGCTTCATCCATCTTATTCCTGTAACCCATCTAGTGCCAATGGGTTCTTATAGGGAGGAGGAACAAGAAACCAAACGTGATTTCTTTCAAATTGTGTCAATTCTTCTTGCATGGCTTCCCCCCCAACAGTTGACATCCTCCACTGGTGCTTTTGCGATCAAGCATGCAACCAGCATAGTCGGAGTCAGATATCCAACTAACTCAAAGTTGGAGTCTTTTGGGTACCATAGACCCAGCGTGGGTGTACCCTTAAGATATTTAAAGATGCGCTTGACAGCGAGAAGATGAGATTCACTAGGAGAAGCTTGATAGCGAGCACAGAGGCATGTTGCAAACATGATGTCTGGTCGACTCGCTGTGAGATACATCAGCGAACCAATCATGCCTCTATAGTGAGTAGGATTCACATACTTACCATCTGGGTCAGCATGGAGGTTATTAGGAGGGGACATGGAGTTCCTTTTGGAGTGACATGGGTGAAGTCAAATTTATGCAACATATCCCGAATATATTTTTCTTGATTGATAAATATTCCAGTGGGAAGCTGCTTAATTTGTAACCCCAAAAAGAAAGTTAATTCACCCATCATACTCATTTCAAAAGTGCTAGACATAAGAGTGCTGAACTTTTGACAGAGTTTTGTCGATAGGGAACCAAAGATAATGTCATCAACATAAATCTGAACATACAGAACATCAGCTTTCTTCTTATAGATGAAGAGAGTGCTGTCTATGGTTCCTCGACGAAAGCCATGGTCAAGAAGGAAGGTAGACAATGTGTCATACCAAGCTCTAGGAGCTTGTTTAACCATATAAAGCTTTATTTAGCTTGTAGACATAGTGAGGATGCTTTGGATCCTCAAAGCCAGGAGGCTGCTTAACATAGACTTCCTCATCAAGAGCACCATTTAGAAAGGCACTCTTGACGTCCATTTGATAGACAGTGAAGCCTTTGTAGGCAGCGTGAGCAAGAAGAGACGAATTGCTTCAAGGCGAGCGACTGGAGCAAAGGTTTCATCATAATCAATGCCTTCAGCTTGAGTATAACCTTGAGCAACCAGTCTTGCCTTATTTCGAATAACTACACCAGCTTCATCCATCTTATTCCTGTAAACCCATCTAGTGCCAATGGGTTCCTTATAGGGAGGAGGAACAAGAAACCAAACGTGATTTCTTTCAAATTGTGTCAATTCTTCTTGCATGGCTTCCACCCAAGAAGGATCAGCCATGGCTTCGCCAATATTGGCAGGCACAATTTGAGATAAGAAATTGACATAGAGACAAGTATTACTTGTTGCTGAGCGAGTTTGGACACCATTGTGTGGATTACCAATCACATGGTCAAGAGGGTGATCAGCAGTCCATTTGAGTGCTGGTGTATGGATAGAAGAAGAGTGAGTGACAACGGATAAGGTGGAGGTAGGATCATTTGGTGTAAGAGAATAAGTGGAAAGATCAATGGTTAGAGAAGGTGCAGAGTTGCTGACAGGAGGGTCACTGAGAGCAGTGGGTACCTCTTGCTGAGAATTGTCATCCTCAGCGTCTCCTAAAACAGGACTTGCTGAAGCATCATGAAAGATGTCCTCAGCACCACCGTCAGCAGCTTGAGGTTCATCTAAAGGAGTGACGTTAATGGAAGTGGCATTAACTGTCCTAAGAAGAGGCTCAACTGGATCAATAGAGTAAATGTGCGCTGCCACATACTCATCATTAGTTGAGAGACTTAAAGTATCAGCAGTAGGTGAGTTAGCAACATCATGATGTGTCGCTGACTCTACTGAAGGATCAGCAAGATCGCTGAAGATCCAATTTGGGTCTTACCCTTAAGAATTTCATAGGTAGTCTTGTCATGTCGCTTGACAATAAGACACCTATTTTGAGTGTGGCAAGCAGTACTAACTGCTTCAGCCCAGAATTTACTAGGAAGGAGGACTCACTGAGCATAGTTCGAGCAGCTTCAATGAGAGTTCTGTTTCTCCTTTCAGCTACTCCATTTTGTTCAGGAGTTCTAACAGAAGAGAAGTTTTGTCTAATCCCTTGATCAGCACAAAAGCTCTCAAGAGTGTGGTTTCTGAACTCAGTGCCATGATCGCTTCTGAGTTCTTTAACACGTATGTTTTCCATCTTTTTAATGAAATTAATTATTTCCTCAGCAGCATCACTCTTAGAATGAAGAAAGATTGTCCAAGTATATCGTGAATATTCATCCACAATGACTAAGGTGTATTTGCTACCCCTTAGACTTTGGACATTCACTGGACCAAAAAGGTCCATGTGAAGTAGATGGAAGCAGCCATTTATAGAATTGGCTTGTTTGGTTTTGAAAGTGGCTCGGTGGCTTTTACCCTTTTCACAGGCACCACAGAGCCTATCCTTCTCATAAGTGAGAGGAGGAAGGCCTCGAACAAGATTTTTCTTGGCTAGAGAATTGATTGTTTTGAAGTTCACATGCGACATACGCTTGTGCCACAACCAATTGATTTGAGAGGCAGCTTTTGAAAAGAAGCAGGTCTCACTGTCAGTTTTGACAGGAGTGAAATCTACCAAGTAGATATCTCTCTTTCTAGGAGCGACCAAAACTACTTCTTTATTTACATTTATTACTGTGCCTTGATGCTTATCAAGGATAACCTTGTAGTCAGCATCACACAGTTGACTGATGCTAATCAGATTGTGTTTCAATCCGTTCACATAAGCGACCTTAGTGAACTTGATCAGCCCATTTGAGAGAGACCCATATCCTTCAGTTTGGCCAGTAGAGTTCGCCAAACACAACTGTGGGACCTCAGTCGCCACAAAGTTATCCAGCAGGTCCTTGGATCCAGTCATGTGTTTTGAACAGCCACTGTCCAAGTACCACACTTCTTTTCCTAGCGAGGCCTGCATGGATAACAATAGAAGGATTTAGGCAGAATCGAAATTTTCTCCACTGACGGTATCATCAGTGGAGAGAGGAAGATGAGCATAATTATCATCATCAGTAGAGAGAGAAAGAGGGGCTCTAGGATCAGCGTTCTCATCAACTGGAAAATTTTCAACGAGTTGATGAGCAGGAAGCATGTCACGAGTAACTTCATGAGTGAAGTATTGATCTGCTGAGGTATAAGTGACAGTATTTCCAGTGTCAAGAACAGTCAGATTGCTGACTTGATTGTTTTCCCCATATTCAGCCAGTACACTACCATTACCATTGGTAATGATTTCATGAGACTGGGAAAGAGATTCGCTGAGCGGCAATGTATTCAGCAATGTTGTCATCAGTAAGAACAACATCTTCACTCAAGCTGATATGAGACTCAGCTGGCGGAGTTCGCTCAGTGATTACAGAGGAGGGATGGGGGGGGGGGGGGGGGAGTTTGCTCAGCGATTACAGAGGAGGGATGAGCAGCAGAAGCTGAGGGTAGATTTGGCTGAATGACTACTTCAGGAGGATTCCTGGAGTCTTTGTCATTGCAGTCAGCAGCAATGTGTCCTCTTTCACCACATAGATAACATTTTCTTCCAGCATTCTGACTTTTAATCAGAAATTCCTTGAGTTGTGAGGACAAGTCGTTGACACGCTTACTCAACTCACATATCTCATGATTGGAGGAAGAGGTTGATGCTACTAAAGGGGTCTTTTTCTTCCTAGACTGAAGAGGAAGAGTCTTGGGAACAGGGCCAAGAATGGACTTGCCCTTAGATTGAGCATTTGAAGAGAAGGGCCATGATTATTCTGAACAACTCGCTGACCTCCTTGCTGAGGAGGTCTGACTTGCTGAACAGGTCTGAGTTGCTGAGAACCATGATGAATTTGAGCAACTTGTTGACCTCCTTGCTGAGGAGGTCTAACCTGCTGAACAGGTCTTGGTTGCCGAGGGACAAAAGTTCCCTTTGGGACATAGACAGAATTAGGTTGCTGATAACGAGCATCAGCAAACTTAGCTCGTCTATTCATTAAGTGCTCATGCATAACAGCCTTTCTGCCAGCATGAGAATTATTAGAGGAAGACGAGGGCTGAGACGCAGGGCGTTCAGCGACTACTGAGGGAACAGAATTCTCAGCAGGTTGACTAACAGACACAGCTCGCTGAGGAGTGTTGTAGTCATATGGAATAGCGACCTTGCTTTTTCTAAAAGGTTCAACACTGAAACCACCATTGGGCTTAACAGTCATGAGACTGGGGAAAGGAGATTCGCTGAGCGGCAATGTATTCAGCAATGTTGTCATCAGTAAGAACAACATCTTCACCCAAGCTGATATTAGACTCAGCTGGGGGAGTTCGCTCAGTGATTACAGAGGAGGGATGAGCAGCAGAAGCTGAGGGTAGATTTGGCTGAATGACTACTTCAGGAGGATTCCTGGAGTCTTTGTCATTGCAGTCAGCAGCAATGTGTCCTCTTTCACCACATAGATAACATTTTCTTCCAGCATTCTGACTTTGAATCAGAAATTCCTTGAGTTGTGAGGACAAGTCGTTGACACGCTTACTCAACTTACAAATCTCATGATTGGAGGAAGAGGTTGATGCTACTGAAAGGGTCTTTTTCTTCCTAGACTGAAGAGGAAGAGTTTGGGAACAGGGCCAAGAATGGACTTGCCCTTAGATTGAGCATTTGAAGAGGAAGGGGCATGATTATTCAGAACAACTCGCTGACCTCCTTGCTGAGGAGGTCTGACTTGCTGAACAGGTCTGAGTTGCTGAGAATCATGATGAATTTGAGCAACTTGTTGACCTCCTTGCTGAGGAGGTCTAACCTGCTGAACAGGTCTTGGTTGCCGAGGGACAAAAGTTCCCTTTGGGACATAGACAGAATTAGGTTGCTGATAACGAGCATCAGCAAACCTAGCTCGTCTATTCATCAGGCGATCATGCATAACAGACTTTCTGCCAGCATGAGAAGTATTAGAAGAAGACGAAGGCTGAGACGCAGGGCGTTCAGCGACTGCTGGGGGAACAGAATTCTCAGCAGGTTGACTAACAGACACAGCTCGCTGAGGAGTGTTGTAGTCATATGGAATAGCGACCTTGCTTCTTCTAAAAGGTTCAACACTGAAACCACCATTGGGCTTAACAGTCAAGAGCTGAGGAGCAAGGGGCTTGAAACCATCACTTGAAGGATTTCCTTCAAATGTTTGGGAAGAGGAATATTGAACTCTGCCTTCATTAGGCATCATATCAATGATAGGATGATTAGGGAAGACAGTTTTAGCAAAGCTAGCTGAGCTAGTTTCAGCTTGCGAGGAAGAAGAAGTGCTGGGAGAGGGTGACTCATCATTCAGTTCAGAGTGATAGTCATTCATGCCTTTGATAAAGTAATATTTCCCAGGAGATGTCACAGCACTTGGGGGAATCCTCTCTTCAGAAGCAGGACCGTCGCTGAACATATTAGTAATGACAGCGGCAGTTTCATAATCACCACCAATGATGGCTTTCATTTGAGCAGGAACCTGCTTACTGAAGATTTGGTCATGAAGCCTGGAGGCTTTAGACCAGGTTACGATCTTCTCAAGGTCAGCGACCTGATTTTTCAGCTTCTCATTGTTTATAGAAAGTGTTTGGTTAAGAAGCATTTGGGATTCAAGCTCAACATGGACATTTCTAAGTCCTTGAGCTTGTCAGTTTTATCACTTAGCTCAGCACTAACTAAGTTAAGCTTAGACTGAAGGTCAGCACGAATTGACTCGACGTATTGAATGTCACAAGTAAGAGATTCAAGAATAGTAGGTTTGTCCTCTTCAGAGGCAGAGGAAAAAGTGCATACCTTCTTGATTGTGGACATTGACCCACTGACTGGAGCACACTTGGTCCTTTGTCAGCGCCTGGTCATCAGCGAGTGCCATAAAGCAGATGGCATCAACAAAGTCCTCGCTGTCAGAAACGTCAGATTCAGCCCAGTCATGTTCTTCAGCAACAAGACCTTTGGCAGGGGCTTTGGCTTCTTCTACATCAGCCATTTTGGCACGAAGCTCATAATACTTCTTCTTGTATTCATCAGCAGGCTTGACTGAAGAAGAGGGCCTTACTGATGAAGAAGAGGGCTTCGCTGCCTGCAAGGAAGAAATAGAGACTTTGCATTCCTTTTGATAATGGCCTCTTCGACCACATCTCCAACATTCTTCCTGCGATTTGTCTACCACTGGTCTTTGGGAAGCAGTCGACCTACGACTGTTCCATTTCTTGGAGTATCTTTTACCAGCGATAAGAGCAAATTGCATGAAATCCGAGAACATCTCTTGTCTCTCCTCGAAATCGAGGTCATTGACAAGGTCATGGATATGAGATGGGGTAGAATTGCTGTTGTTAACATGAATAGTGCTAACTTCAGCAGAGACCAAAGCAAGAGGGTCATGAGCATGAGGGACAGAAGATAGAGAAGATGAGAAGAAGAACCAGCATGCCTTTTGGAATCAGCTTCAACTCTCAAGTTTTGAGCGAGGGCTCTCTCTTCAAATTGAAGAGTGCCATAAAGTGATTCAAGTCATGCTGTTTCAACTGCTTGGTGGTCCGTAAGATTTGTCTTAGACCTTGCCACTTAATGGGCAAGCTGTCGATGAACTTGTGGCATACTTCAAGCATATCATGCTCTATGCCAGCGTTCGTCATGTCATTCAGAAGACATTTAAAACGGTTATAGTGCCATCCAGATTCTCATTAGGAAGTGAAAAGAATCCTTCATAGGCACGTTTCAATCTATTTTCTTGGTAGCAAGAACATCTTCTGTACCATCAAATCTGATACAAAGATTATCCCACACCTTTTTTGCAGAAGAAAGTTTGATGACAGATTTCATAATATCATCGGGAAGGGTGTTGATAATAAGATTTCTTAACCGAGCATCCAGATTGACAAGCCTACGCTCATCATCTGTCCATTGTACTTCTGGTTTTATGAGCTCAGTGACAACTTCAGGAGCATCAGCAGTGGCTCCTGGTGTCCTGGTAACCAGAACCGGTACATATGGCCCTCTGGTCAGAATAGTCAATGAGTAAGGTTCAACTCCTACTATGTGTAGGAGCATTCTCTCTTTCCAGGATCCGAAATCATGAGTTTCGAATCTAGGTGGGATAGAGACATACCCAAAGTCTCTGGTATTAACCAGAGTAGGAACCAAAGCCATGTAAAGAAAAGGTTTTAAGAGAAAGAAAGGAAAAGATTTTAGATGCAGAAAATTAAAGTACAGAAAGAAAGGTAATCTTGCAAACTCTTTTCAGATCAGTTTCAGTGTATCGAAACACTGCTCTGATACCAACTGAAAGTCCCAAGTTTGCAACGATTAAGTAATTAAACAACTAATGTAAATTACACTAAGAACACAAGACAAGAAAGTAAAGATGTTTAGTCATAAGTAACATAGATTAAACAGTGAATACATGGTCGGTTTACAAAGAAATAAAGAGAAAATATTGTTAAGTTTTTGACAACTAAAAACTTAACAATTATACAAAGAGAGAAAAACACACTAAGTGTAAATATGGCACAAACCAACACTTTGCGGCTAGGTCAAGTGATGCCTTATATAGGAGAGAAAAGACATCACATGACAACCCAATAGATGTTGACACATGAAGGTTGTCAACTATCTATTGGTGTGTAAGACTGGTCTTCAGGAATCTTTCCATCTTGTTTCTTTCCCAAAACGGTATGAAAGAGAAACACCTTAGTACCATTTTGGTACAAGGTCACATGTTTTCATTCTGATCTATCAACACGTGTCCTTGGGGACCAGCCTTCTTATCTTCATCTTCCCGCCCATATTTGACTTACAAAACAGACGGTGAGTCATTGAACTTATCCTTTAACTCGAAGATAATTGATGGTCGCTGAGAGCTCGCTGACGAAGTCACTCGCTGAGTCTTTCAGCGAATCCATGACTCTACAGAAAGCATCGAAGGAGAAATACCGAGGAGCCGAAGAAAAACGCCTCCCAAATTAATTGGTCGGAAGCGGAAAGCTTGGCGTTATGTCGAGCTTGGGTTGATGTATCTGAGGACCCCAAATGCGGTATAAAATCATAACTTTTATATATATAATGTTGAAAACCCGAGTTTTAATTTTTTAAAAGAATGGCAGTGCTTGAGGGGAAGTTCGAAGTGGGAGATAATTGATAATTGGGAGGCGATGAATAGTCAGGGTGAGCCGAGTTCAATAAGGTCAAAGACCTCATCTAGTTCGGGTCAACAAAGTGTCGGGTCATCTGCGAGGGTTGCATTCGACCTTAATGATACTTAGGAAGAGAAACAGGAGAATCATTCATAGGCACGTTTCAAATCTATTTTCTTGGTAGCAAGAACATCTTCTGTACCATCAAATCTGATACAAAGATTATCCCATACCTTTTTTGCAAAAGAAAGTTTGATGACAGATTTCATAATATCATCGGGAAGGGTGTTGATAATAAGATTTCTTAACCGAGCATCCAGATTGACAAGCCTACGCTCATCATCTGTCCATTGTACTTCTGGTTTTATGAGCTCAGTGACAACCTTAGGAGCATCAGTGGTGGCTCCTGGTGTCCTGGTAACCAGAACCGGTACATATGGCCCTCTGGTTAGAATGGTCATAAGATAGGGTTCAACTCCTACGATGTGTAGGAGCATTCTCTCTTTCCAAGATCCGAAATCATGAGTTTCGAATCTTGGTGGGATAGAGACATACCCAAAGTCTCTGGTATTAACCAGAGTAGGAACTGAAGCCATGTAAAGAAAAATAAAGAAAGAAAAGATTTTAGATGCAGAAAATTAAAGTACAGAAGGAAAGATAATCTTGCAAACTCTTTTCAGATCAGTTTCAGTGTATCGAAACACTGCTCTGATACCAACTGAAAGTCCCAAGTTTGCAACGATTAAGTAATTAAACAACTAATGTAAATTACACTAAGACATAAGACAAGAAAGTAAAGATGTTTAATCATAAGTAGTTATGATTAAACGGTGAATACATGGTCGGTTTACAAGGAAAGAAAAGAGAAAATATTGTTAAGTTTTTTACACACTAAAAACTTAACAATTATACAAAGAGAGAAAAAGACACTAAGTGTAATATGTGAAACCAACAGCTTTGCGGCTAGGTCAAGTGATGCTTATAGGGAGAGAAAAGACATCACATGACAACCCAATAGATGTTGACACATGAAGGTTGTCAACTATCTTTTGGTGTGTAAGACTGGTCTTCAGAATCTCTGTTTGCCATCTTGTTTCTTTCCAAAAACGGTATGAAAGAGAAACACCTTAGTACATTTTGGTACAAGGTCACATGTCTTCATTCTGATCTATCAACACGTGTCCTTGGGGACCAGCCTTCTTATCTTCATCTTCCCGCCCATATTTGACTTACAAAACAGACGGTGAGTCATTGAACTTATCCTTTAACTCGAAGATAATTGATGGTCGCTGAGAGCTCGCTGACGAAGTCACTCGCTGAGTCTTTCAGCGAATCCATGACTCAACAATCTCCCCCTATTCGAGGAAATAACGAGGAGCCGAAGAAAAACGCCTCCCAAATTAATTGGTCGGAAGCAGAAAGCTTGGCGTTATGTCGAGCTTGGGTTGATGTATCTGAGGACCCCAAATGCGGTATAAAATCATAACTTTTATATATATAATGTTGAAAACCCGAGTTTTAATTTTTTAAAAGAATGGCAGTGCTTGAGGGGAAGTTCGAAGTGGGAGATAATTGATAATTGGGAGGCGATGAATAGTCAGGGTGAGCCGAGTTCAAAAAGGTCAAAGACCTCATCTAGTTCGGGTCAACAAAGTGTCGGGTCATCTGCGAGGGTTGCATTCGACCTTAATGATACGGAGGAGGAGGAACAGGAGCCTCAACCGTCTAGGTTAAGCCGTCCGGTGGGGAGAGATACGGCTAAAAAAGCGTCACGTGCGGGGTCCTCACGGTCTAAGGGCAAGGCGGTGGATGACGAGGCGTATAACATAGCGGTGGAGATGCGGAATTTGCAAGAAGTGGGCAAGCAACGCTAAGAGATCGAACTGCAGAAGCTTCAACTCAAGACAAAAAAACAACGAATCAAAGATATGAATTTCTTGGCTAAGGACTTGTCTCATCTCCCACCGAGCGAGCGAATTGTTTTGGAGGAAACGAAGGCTAAAATTCGCGCCGAATATGGATATGATTAAAACTAGTTTTAGTATGTTTTATTGTCTACTTTTAGTTTTTTTAATTTTTATTAAGTACTTTTAGTTTAAATTTTTATTGTATTTTTAGTTTTAATTTTTAGTAACTAGTTTTAATGAAGTTAACTTTTATTTAAGAAATATAAACTTTATTCTATAATCTAAATAATATATATAAATAATATATATATAACAATTTAGAAATAATAAAAAAAAGGAATGCTCCAAGGGCATTCCTCCACCCCAGGAGAATGGATGGAATGCCCCTCATGATTGAGGAGTGCCACATGTCATGTTTTTATTGGACATGGGGCATTCCCATGAGGGGCTACTCCGATTAGTCTTAGCTTAGCTAGCTCCATATATCAGAAAGATATATAGTAGTATATGTTTATTTTGTAACCATAACAAAACTTTGAAAGTATGGAAACAATATATTACTTGCAAGTTGCAACTGTTAGGGGCTGAGCCAAAGAAGGAACAAACGTACATGTAAAACAAAATTATTCATTCCGAGAGCAAATCCGAAAAAAGTACTATCAAAGTCGTTTAGAAATTAGAATAATGATTTTCTTACAAAAGCATAAAATCTTGTGAGGGAGAAATTGTGTCGCCCATCACAGTTGCATTCGTCATCCTCATTTTCCTCATCGTAGTTGTCCTCATTCCCGAATATATCCTCATAGTAGGTACGGTTGATCTTGACATTATAGGTCGTTTCATTTATATTTTCATCATCTGGTTTTTCATGTGGTTTCAACTTGGGAATAATGATCTCGATCGTTGAAGTACCGAAAATCATATTAGCTTTGACACCGCGGGTAGTATACATTTTAACAGGTGAATCAATATCTGGTAAATCAATATAGCACACATACTTTTTATAGCCTCGCGTGGCTTCAAACACTCCATCACCTTCGCCAACGATGGTAACGGTTTTGCTGTTCTCAACCGATACCTTGATTTCCTCGTCATCTAATCCAGGCATCCCCACGAAAAAGTGTAGAGCTTCATCGGTTTCATAACTCCTATCTGGCCTAACTAACAGGCTCGCAAGAACATGCTCAGAAATTGTTCTCTTATAAAACCGAGTCATTCTCCTTGTTTTTTTTATAAACTCGTCTGATCGACAGAATAAGCAAAAGGACAAACAAAAATTATCATCTAAGTTAATTAGTTTAACAAAAATGATTTGAACCAAACGTAGACCACTAACCACGTACATAAAGAAACACTACTTACCGAAGAGAGATGATGAAGGGATTTCGGGTTGAACGTACTTAGGTAAACAATACGATCCTTTAACCGTTGATGATAAACGGAAGAACTGGGGCTTGGATCTGTTGATCATCAAGACCATGGAAGCATTATTCATAAGCTGCTTTAACGAACAACAACGTCCCATCTTCAGTATATTCTTCCTTCCTATCGAATCAATTTAATTTTGTGGTTTGTTTATATACATGCCGGCGTATATATCCATATATTTCTGTGGTTTGTTTGTTTGTTGATTTATATATTAACAATCGAGGCATTTACATAATCGCATATATCTCTACCAAATATATCGCTTATCTCTTAACTATGTTAAAGGGGTTTGACAAATGACCTTTTTGTTAAAGACTTAAAGGGACTTATCTGTTTATATCTTTTTAAAATTGTTTTCTTTATCTATTATATATTATATTACTTTAAAACATCATTTTGATGCATTAAAAATTCATAAACTAACATAGTGTATAACTAATTATCATTATTTAAGTGTTTAACAACATATTGATCCGTCAAAATAAAAAAAATCACGTTTTTTGTTGGATGCATCATTTTGATGAATATGCATCCAAGATGGATGCACAAAACAAAAAACATGATTTTTTTGATTTTGACAAATCAATGTGTTGTTAAACACTTAAATAATGATAATTAGTTATACACTATGTTAGTTTTATGGACTTTTAATGCATCAAAATGAGTTTTTTAAGTGTTCTCACCGTGTTTATTTTAAGGTTGTTCTTATTTGATTGGCCCCCTATGATATATTTATATTAGTGAAAACAATCGGAATCTATATCATTTAACGGCGACAACAACGAGTAGTGTGGATACTTACTCAAGGTAATTGTGGCCACGAAAATTTTTTGTCATCCTTTTTGGTTTTAAGCATCAAGCACAAAATCCAAAAAAAAAAAACAAACCTTTTATCTTCTTTTTTTTTCCCAAGCGTCTAACAAAAATAAATAAAACAAATATTGTGTTTTACATCAATTACCTTTAAGTAAGTATCCACACTACTCGTTGTTGTCGCCGTCACCATTATCGCCATCCGCATTGTGCGGATGTTATTTTATATATCTGTATATATATATAGCCAATCAAGTGAGAACACCCTTAAAATAAGAACACGGTGAGAACACTTAAAAACTACATTTTGATGCATTAAAAGTCCATAAAACTAACATAGTGTATAACTAATTATCATTTTTAAGTGTTTAACAACACATTGATCTGTCAAAATCGAAAAAATCATGTTTTTTTTTTGTGCATCCATCTTGGATGCATATTCATCAAAATGATGCATCCAACAAAAAACGTGATTTTTTTTATTTTGACGGATCAATGTGTTGTTAAACACTTAAATAATGATAATTAGTTATGCACTATGTTAGTTTTATGGACTTTTAATGCATCAAAATGATGTTTTTAAGTGATATATATAATAGATAAAGAAAACAATTTTAAAAAGATATAAACAGATAAGTCCCTTTAAGTCTTTAACAAAAAGGTCATTTGTCAAACCCCTTTAACATAGTTAAGAGATAAGCGATATATTTGGTAGAGATATATGCGATTATGTAAATGCCTCGATTGTTAATATATAAATCAACAAACAAACAAACCACAGAAATATATGGATATATACGCCGGCATGTATATAAACAAACCACAAAATTAAATTGATTTGATAGGAAGGAAGAATATACTGAAGATGGGACGTTGTTGTTCGTTAAAGCAGCTTATGAATAATGCTTCCATGGTCTTGATGATCAACAGATCCAAGCCCCAGTTCTTCCGTTTATCATCAACGGTTAAAGGATCGTATTGTTTACCTAAGTACGTTCAACCCGAAATCCCTTCATCATCTCTCTTCGGTAAGTAGTGTTTCTTTATGTACGTGGTAGACGCTCGGGAAAAAAAAAAAAGAAAGATAAAAGGTTTGTTTTTTTTTTTGGATTTTGTGCTTGATGCTTAAAACCAAAAAGGATGACAAAAAATTTTCGTGGCCACATTGATTCACCTGTGATGACGTCAAGAAACCACCAAAACAGATGGTCGTTTGGGTTAGTCAACAAGCCAAGGAACCAAAATTGAATTCTCTGGGCTTGGGACCAAAATTTGGCCTCAACCCGATCAATCAACCTGCTAAGCAACATTGAAAACCTCCTGAAGAACTTCTGTTTCACAACTGAGCAAGAGTGCAAGACAAATGGGCTTTTTGTCCCCTGTTTGCTGTTTCCTATTGAGATATTGATTTCAAATGTATCGTCGTAGGTTTCTTATTATATTATTGAGTATTCATAATGAATATATTAAACGTAAATGACATTTTAATTTTTCATTACTATTAACTCATTAATGTTTTCCCAAGGTCTCGGGTTCGAGTCTTGGGTTTCTCATCTCAAGGTATTTTCCATGAGGAGGGGGTTGGAGGTCCAACAAATCGCTGGTTAAAATTGCCTCCAGCACGTCTGAATCGAAACTAACTTTACAAAAAAAAAAAACTGATTATTTAAATATATTTTCTATTTTCAAAATTAAATATTTGATTAATATAAAAGCATTTTACGATCCAAAACAGTGATTATTTAATCAAAAGTTTCTCAAATATTATTGATACATTTTCTATCAATAACTTGATAATTCTTATATTGTCAAAATGAAATATTCTAATTAATCTGATGGTATATATAATGAAAATAATGGAAAAGATATGTTGGAGAGATGTTCTATTAATATATTTGGTTTAATTAATTTACAAATTCAAAGTAATATATCTCGTGATATTCTATATAATATATATATAATATACATATATAGTCAACATTTATTTTATCGATATAACATATATATCAAAATACTTACACTCAGTCCGTCCATCGAACGGGTCTATTCCTAGTAAGTATTAAAGTAAAAAAAAAGTATGATAAGATCTTAACTATTGGATAATGATAAAGTTGATACACGAATATTTTGATAATACCCAACAGTCTTTTTCATAAGACTAGTTTTGTTATAGCTATCTCTATAATTTCTTGTAAGTTCTAGGAAAACAAAAATAAAAAATAAAATAAAATAAAATAATAATAATAATAATAATAATAATAATAATAAAATAATATTAAATAAGAATAATAATAAGGATAAATAGAATAAGAATAAGAATAAGATAAGCAAGATACGACAGTTCTCCGTGTCAAGATATTGGGGCAAGTGGTGCTGCTTATATCTTTGGTAGGATTAGCTTTGTAGAGGCTGGTATGGGAAGGCGGGTCGGCCCCCACCAGATCAGTCGGATAGTATCTCGGGTTCCCATTAATTTCTTGTAAATCCTATTAATCTAATAAAGTGATGTTATAATAATAATAATAATAACTAGATTATTGTCCCGCGTAATACGCGGAGAAACATATTTAACTAATGACATACTATCGTTTCACAATATCGTAAATTGACAAACATAGATAAAAGATGGTGAAAATGGATTAATGAGTATCATGATGCAAAAGATGTAAATTAGTATCTTGCTAAAATGAGTTATAAACAAAGTTTCATTAGATATGTCTTATATATAAAAAAAAACATAAAATTTCATGATTTTATGTTTATATAAACAATAAGTAAAACTTAAAATTAATGTATCAAGTGATAGTTTGAAATTCAAGATAACCAAATTTGTTTAGATGAATATAATAGTGAAAAAAGTGTTTGGCAAAAAGTTGATTATCTGATTTTTCATATAGAAAAACTCACTTTTGGAGAAGCATGTTGGGTATGCTTTTTCAAAACACAGTTTTTATTCTCAAAATCTATTTTACAAACGCATTTCCAAACACTCGCCAAATAACTTTCAGTTATGTTATAATGAAAACTTATGTTTATACCGTGTATTAGGTGGGAAAAATTATTTTGTAGTTTAAAAGCATTATTATCATTCATATTTATTGAGATGGTCCTATAAAATAAAGTTGCAAGATTGTTATTAAATTGCAATGTGGTTGCAATGTATTCGAACGACATAAGACAATTGTGTATAATCTAGATAAAAAAGGTTATATTTTGTCTAAATATATTAAGTAGAAAGACTAATGTTGTGTTTACTACATTCGTCTACCAGTGACGGAGCTATATGGTGGTCAAAAGAGTGGCTATACCCTAGAATGTTTCTAAAAGTCTGAATTTTTGTACTATTTTTACGTCTTACAATAGTTACTACAAAATTAAATCGTCACGCTACAAAACATATACCTAAAATCTCATACAAACCAACCCAACTTTCTGAATTATAAAATAATTTCATAATCTTTTGTTCCTAAATCTTGTAATTTAGTTTTACACTTTTAAAAGGGTCATTAACCTCCCGTGTATTTGATATGAGACTAAGGATTGTTTTTTTATACTTAATAGACTTAATAATTAAGAATTTAATACATTCAGCTTTTTTTTTTTCATTTAATAAACTAAAATAAACGTCAACTACCTATTTTTTACTTAATAAATATAAAACATCATTTATACAATCAACCACTTAATACACTTAGTATTTAATGACAAAAAAAGAAACGGGAAAAAATCAAAGATCAAAAACTTTGAATATTTGAAAATTATAAATAAAATTTCAAGGCTAGTCTTCAAAGTATTTTTCTTTTGGCGACGTGTTAAGGAAAATCAAAGACCAAAAATTTTGATTTTCTTTTAGAGATGGCAAAACTCCTTTGTTAGTTTTTTTTTTTTTAGAACAGCGAAGGGTCGGACCACGGGTATCCGGACTGAATACGTGGGCCTACCCGATCCCCTCCCCCCGGCGACGGTAAATTCAACTCGCTCGCCAAGAATATTGGCTAGTAGGAAACCTAAAGCGCTGTTAAATCGCCATATCCATCTCAGGCGGTAAAATGCTCTCAAGCTTACGTCCCTATAGTATCGAACTCGAGTACCTCCTCTCACGGACAACTCCGGGTGTCGCAACACTGAGGTATGCATTTAGAAAATTAAGTTAAATATATAAGTTAATTATATAAAGTAGAAGGACTAATGTTGTATTACTTAATAATAAATTTGGTAATGATACTATTATTTTGATTAAGGTGTTGTAACTAAAAGTTTGAACTCATCTAACGTCCTTATTTCTCATAAAAGAATTTAAGGTACCTTGTTATATATATAACGTAATACGGGTAAATAATATATAATTAAGTGACATTTATTACTTTTATAATATCAAAGTTGACAAATAAATAAAAAAATATTAAAAATATGTGATATTAATCATTTTTTACGCTTTTATTTATTTTATTTTTCTGAATATCATACAGATTCACAAACACTCTTTTATTTTTTTGATTATTGTAAGCCTCATAAGTAGCATAACAATGTAAATATAGATATTTATAACCAAAATCTATTATGTTATATAATTAAATCCTATATAGAGTCAATAACTAATACAGGTAAGAACTATTCATTGTCGTCTTCTGCGAATTTTGAGCCATAATGCCTCGACGGTGTGTGGGGGAGGTTATGATGTGGATACACATTATCCTTACCAAGGTAGAGAGACTATTTCCATATTCTACCTACATGATAGAAAATAACAATAATTATATAAACTGATTACTGTTATTCAAACATTCACCTATCTATTATAGCTAAACACTTTGAACTTTAATACTCCATCCGTCCCATTTTAAGTGTCCTAATTTGACTTTCAAAGTCTTTTTCTTTTAACTTTGACCGTAAATATCTATTGTATATAATAGTTGATGAAACTTATATCATTGAAAAGTACATCAAAAACTCAATTAATTCATATATTTTATATCAATTGTATAATAATACAAAAAATATTTACGGTCAAAGTCGAAATAAAAAGACTTTGAAAGTCAAACTAAGACACTTAAAATGGGACGGAGAGAGTATTAAATTAGAACAATTGAAATAAAATGGTAATGTCATCTTTGACTTATATTTGAGTCAAGTCCAATTTAAATCCTTCATGTAAACAAATACTTTTATTGGACTCCCTTCGCATTAATCATCATGGAAAGTTTATATGAATTCTTAAAATCTTTTTTAAATTGACGTTACAAAATATTTTTTAAACACTAATTATAATCATAATTGTTTATTATAATTTTCAATACGATAATAAAGTAATTTTAGATTATGTAAAGTAATGAAAAAAAGGTCCTTCGTTTTGAACATATTTAGTATAGTTATTAAAATTCAACGAAACAAATATTTAATAATATACATTCCATATGTTTATTTTACGTGTAAGGTAGATTTTATTTTAATTTATGTTCCATAAATATTTAATAACTTTAGAATCTATTTAGTTATTTTAAATTATATAAAGTAGAAGGACTAATGTTGTCTTTCTTTAATAATGAATTTAGAAATAATATGATGATGATGATGATGATGAGGATGATGACGATGATGATGATGATGATGTTTTTGAAAGAGTCACAATAAGGATCGAGATCACCTGTTTGTTGCAAAGCTTTTAATGCTCCCATAGCATCCTCTATCATAGTCTGAGCAAACCTTGCTGTGATTGATCTAGCATACTCATTCCATTCTATCTCATCAATAGTCTTCCCACTGGACTTCATATATGCCAAATGCCACGACAACGCCCTGCCTTCCATATGTATAGCAGCATATCACACCTTTTTGTACTCAGGAGTGTTATCTATTGTAAAAAAATGCTCACACTTGTAATTCCATCCCTCCACGTCATCACATTCGAATTTAGGGAAATCAAGCTTTGCGAGGCGATGTGTTTGGCTGCGGTCATCCATTCCTTGAACAACTAAGTGATTCTGCTTCTCAAAGGAAGAAACAGTCTTCTTGAGGTCCGCCATAGAAGCTGTCAACGTCATAATAGTTTCCTGAGCTGTGGCAAGTTCCCTCGCCATTCGCTCCATGTCTTGAGCTTGATTTTGATTACGTGTTGTCATTTTCGAATTAGGTCAAAAAATTTTACAAAATTGAGGTGGATTATTGTTGAATTGAAGAATATATGAAGGAATTGAACTGAATTGAAGTAAAATTGTGATGAATTTGAGAATTTGATGAAAATATTGCGAAAATTAGGGTTTATTTCTGGATTTTTTTTTAATTTTTTTTATATAAAAGGATAGGTCACCGGAAGAATGAATCTGGCCGGAGAAGATGAACGGAAATCAAGAGCTCGCCGGAGAAGGAAGCGATGGCTCTGATACCATTGATATAAGGAGTTTCAGAATTTAGAGAGAAGAGAGAAAGATATTTGTGATCAAATCAATATATATATTGAAATGAATCGGTTTTGGGGATTATATACCCGTTTACAATGTTTGACTATTCAACTAACTAATAACCGCCCTTACATTTATAAAACTAGTCCCTCTACTTTCAATTATTCTAATTACAACCTTTATTTAGTTTTAATACGTAACAGATATGAAGTAAGTGATGCATGTTTCATCGAGTTCATCAGATTTATGATATAAATAATGCAGCTGTATGAGTTTATGAGTAGTAATCAGTCTAGTTAAATGTTGTTGTTTATTTTAATTCCATCATGTCTTATCGTCATCGGAGTTTAGTAGTAGTAATCCGTATGGTTAATTAGTTAGTTAAATGTTGTTTTCATTTTAAGTACGTATTGTAATCGGAGACTCGAAGTTGATGATAGAAATATATATGTTAATCGAAATTTCATCATGTGATTTTACAGTAATTTTTATATTATTTTTATATTGAATGTATCTGTGGTCCTGTAGCTATAGCTAATAGTATTACACGCATGAGGTATTATTATTTATATACATAATATGATTGTATTATCTTACATCTTAATCCGTTGAAAGTCAATTCCCCAATTAATTTCATCCAAAATTCACGATATAAACACTATAATTGAATTTAAATTCTGATAAATTGTGGCCATAATTCAAAGTGTAATATGTCGAATTAAAAAAAAAAAAGCGAGTCAGATTCGTATCGATGAAAACACAGATTTGATATTAATACTGACAAACCCGATACCTAGTAATGTCCGATCTGTTTATGGTAAATACACACCCAATGGCGAGATTAGCGTTCGGCAAAGTGGTGGCCGGAATTGAAGAGAAAAATGGTGCCCAATCTGGTGGTAAGCAGACGATTGGAATCCGGGCAACTGAGACAAAGAGTAATGGAGAAGGTTAGTCGTACCTCTACAGTGAATACAATAAATTGCTTGTATTAGTGGATAAGGCGTGAATACTAATGTAGATAAATCTGTGAATAAGATGAACTTTGCACAATGTTGGGCA
>CM067174.1:32476771-32491771 GCA_034093135.1 Erigeron breviscapus
AAGAAGGATCTAAAGCCCTTGAAGATTTGATATATGGATCGAAATTTCATCCCAAAGAGCTTGTTTGTCTGCTGGTTCTTGTGGAGCATAGACATTTAGGATGTGACACATGGAATTGCAACTGGTCAAAGTTCCAGAAGTGAGTAGGTAGTGAGAGGCTTTAATGGAGGAGGTATGGGAGAAAAAAGATGGGTCCCAGATACATAAAATACCCCCAGACCGTCCTTCAGATCCAGAGGATTGAACAAAATCAAAACCGAAGTTTGAGTTTCCCCAAAATCGTCGTGGATGATGACTGGGGATGACAAGTTTATGAGTTTCTTGAATGCAGAGAAAATTGATTTTATGGTCTAGTTTGAGTTGTTTGATCCAATGAGACTTAGCCTCGTCATGATAGCCACGAAGATTGATGGTTTGATAATTCATTGAGGGACGTTGCTTGGACAGGAATCTTCGATTTGGGCTTGTACCAGATGTTCGAAACCTTTGAGGTTGGCACCGATGCATTTACCAATAATCATAGTAGCACAGGTTTCCTAGTTTGTAATGTGATGGTGAGATTGATTGTTTAGTGGAGAGATGTTTAGAGATGAGGGTCCTGGGTTTTGTTGTGTATTAGTAATTGTAGCATGGGTTTGAGAGGTTTGGTTTGTGATTGAGATAGTGGGGGTCTCATTCGGGTTGTTTTTGGAGGATGTAATGGGATTTAGGCGAGGGAGAAGGTTGCATACAGGAAGGTCGTTGCATAGGGATTGAAAGGGGATTGGTGATGGGTTTTGTCGGAATGATAGATTTGGGTTTTGTGAAGGGTTTGGGCAGGTTTTGCTTAATTTAGAAGGAGTTTTATTGTAAAAGGTAAGGCTATTAGATGGAGAGTTGATATCCATATCGTTGCATGTGTGGGTTTGCTTGGGAGGGGAATCTTGGCGGAGTCTTTTTCTGGAGTTGGGTGTGTTGAGGTGATGCGTGAGGCGCGTGAGAGGGGTTGAGGGTGGTGAAGGGGGAGGAGGGAGATGGATGGAATGAGTGGGCCCATTGAGATCATTACTGGTAGTTTCCCCAGTATTTTTGGAAACAGATAATTGATTTTTACCAAGGTTTTGGTTGATAGTGATGGGAGGGCTGTCAGCATTAATTGATTGGTTGGAGTTGGTTCCATTACGACATTCTTTTTGGGCATTTAATGTTTAATTAGGACCTGCACTTCCGCATGATTTCACATCGGGCATTGAAGAGTCGGTTTCCATGGATGGGCTATTTCTAAAATTTGAATGATCTTTTAGAAAATCTTCTGACTTTTCAGAGTCGTCCTGGTCAGCCGAGTCAGTGAGAAAGGGTGGGACCCAGTCCTGGGACTCTTCCACAACTCTGGTCACAAAAACCTTTTTCCTCCATTTGACATGTACCAATTGATCGACTTTGGAATGTGATTTGACCAGTAGTATAGCATTATCGACAGAAAGATTACCATCATCTATGGATGCACAGGGAGGATCCATAATTTTTCCTATGATAGCTGCGATCTTGAAGAAGACAGCTTTGTCTCTTAAAACCAAAGGGACCCCTAACATTTTTACTTGAACGATCTTGCCATATGTTGCATCCATGGATGGGCTATTTTTAAAATTTGAATGATCTTTTGGAAAATCTTCTGACTTTTCAGAGTCGTCCTGGTCAGCCGAGTCAGTGAGAAAGGGTGGGACCCAGTCCTGGGACTCTTCCACAACTCTGGTCACAAAAACCTTTTTCCTCCATTTGACATGTACCAATTGATCGACTTTGGAATGTGATTTGACCAGTAGTATAGCATTATCGACAGAAAGATTACCATCATACCCACGCACGACGAACTGTATGAGCACACGGCCAAGGATCTTAGGCGAGATATCACCCCGCTCTCGGCAACATGAGACATCTCCCTAAGCTGATCGCCCTGTACCTTAAAGACGAGGATGGTCTGTAGGGTCACCCTCAGGGAGCATGTCAGGGCAAACAGCCTCGAGGTACGTCAGGATGGAGGAGGGTTACGAGCGGGATTGAAGGGTAGTCTGTGAAGGCGGGGATGTCCTTCAAGGAACTTTCCAGCCGAACAGGGGCCGTTCTCCCATACCAGGCGTGCCAAGCGAGGCCCAGTTGCTGCCTGCGGTTCCAGTGTGCACCCATTCTCACTGATTCCTACCCATACCTTTCGCTCTACATTGTCACGCCCTATCGCTTCCGGCCTCTCTCTTCACGCCGCCCACCCTTACTTCGGTTTTCATTCCCCTATTTTGTGGATCCCCCCGCCGACGCTCTCTTTGTTAGGCGTTACGAGTTCTCGGTCTCTCTCCTCCCGTGTCGGTCGCTTTCTCCACACCAGGACCAGTGCGTCATAGATGATGATTTCCCTTGGCAGTCCTCTCCTCTTACCCGGTTCCTTCCGACCCTGAATACTCTTTATTCCTCTTGGGCAGAACCGACCCCCTGCCGCAGGAAAGCCCGCTTGCCGATCTAGTGTCGTCACTTGATAGAGCCGTCTTTACGGCATCCAGCCTACGAGAGAAGCGAGCGTTATGGGAAAGTGATGATCGACGGGGGAAACAATACCACGCTCTATCGCGGGGGGCGATCGGTTCAGGAAGAAGGGACCCGGAACAGGGGCGACGGGCCCTAGTCCCCTACCAGGAGTTTTGTGTGCAAGAACAGGCCAAGGGAGCGCGGCCCCCGTGTGAACTGAGACACCGAGGGATCCGGCGAGCAGGATTAGCGACCCGAAGTAACAAATAGAATAAAGAAATTGCAAGTTGTTTAGAACCGGCACTGGGCCTCGAGCGAGAATCATTTCCACCCCCTCGCCTCCGACACAACGAGAGCAAGAAGAAGGCCAGATGAATTACGAGAGGTAGGAATAGAATACGACTGTCGAGGCCCAGGCGGTCCTTACCCTCGTCACCTGCCAACGGTATCTGTTGAAAGCTATCGCGAAACGTTTCGCCTTCTAGCTATCTTCTCCTAGGCCGGATCTACTAGTTCCGCTCTAGGCCCCCCCCCTTCTTCTATCGTCCCCAGTTCCTTGCCACCCTCGCCTCCTCCGTCTTCCCCTGCAACAGTTCCCCCATGAGATGCTTTTTCTCAGTGTGGAGACTTCTTGTCTCTCCTTTCACCAACTATCCGACGCGGTGTGCCCACCGCTCTCCGCCACTAGAAGCGTCTTTTAAGACTTGCTTTGCGCAGATGTGTTCGCTTACGCATATCCATTAACTCTCCTCAGCCACCGGCTATGCCATCTATTACTCGTTCATTTCCATTAGTTTTTTGACCATTTCATCCCCTCTCGATCTCACTTCTCTCTCTTCCTCGGCGGTCTCGGAACTGGTCCATGCTTCTTCCGATTCGTGTTGTAGCTCCGCACCTCTTTACGCCACTAGATCTCCCGCACACTGACCCTACTCTCCCCTGTGAGCCTGTGTCCTCCCCGATACACTAGTACTCTTCCGTCTTTTCTCCCCAATCACTCCATACCTTAAATAGTCGCCTCTGCCAAACCGTTTTGGCGTGATTTTCCTCGTTCAACCTCTCTCTCACGGCTGCCTCGGCGGTAATCCGGCGACTCTCGCACCTATCCTCCCCCTGACCACCTATGCTTTCATTACCCTTGCATGTCTCCCCGTCTAACGTCACTCCCTGCCAATCCGGGTCCTTTCGTCCGCGCCGCTTACTCCGGCCTGTTCAATTAGATAATGCCCTCAACCCCCACCCTCATCTGCCCATCTCCTCCCACCGTTTCAAGTGTATCCATGAGTCCACCGTCAGTGCGTATCATAACGCGACCAAGTGATACAGTGGCCCTGATGACTTCGTCTCCTTGTGCTAATGATAACCCATGCGTTCCGTGTACTTTCGGCCTTTTTTCCGCCCTCCCCGTAGTTGTGACCGCTTTCAGTCCCGCCGTGCTTTGTCACTGCCCCTGGCTTAATCCGTTTTCCTTCCTGATGCGGCCCTGCGGGCGGAGGCGGTCGTTATAAAGGCCATTCCTGGTCCCTGTATTTCAATTCGCATTCTGTGCCGCCCTTGCGGCGCCACGTCCTCCTCCACCGAGGCTCCGCCTTTTTCTCTTAGCCGTTGGCTACGGGCTTCTTGCCCCGTGCTGAGCTTCGCCCGTCGTTTCTTCGCCCTGTTTGCGAAAGAGGAGTTGGGGATCTCTTACCTGGCGTCCCCAATTAACCGCCTCTGGCCTGTCCCATCGAATGAAAAGCCTCCTCCTTCTGGCTTGACTCTGTAACAATCTTGCACGATACACTGTGCCCACGAACTATTTCTCGCGCTTCTAGTAGCATTCCTTGACTCATGCCAGACTCCTAACCATCTCCGCCCCAATTTCTCAGAGTGGATACTCCCGTGCTGAGGTCGTCTGAATTGCATTCGTAGTCTATCTAGTCTACCGAGCATATCGGGAAATTCGGCTGTGGTAAGCTAGAAGAATTCCAATACCCTCTCCTCTCTAAATCGTTAGTAGCGTTGTGTAAGGCCCGAAAGCGATCTCTAACTTCTGGACATTGACCGACGATCGTACCTTCCTTCGCCACGTCCTTGCCCCTCCTTGGGCGTTGCTCGGCTTCAGCCGCCCTCCTATCTCCTCCGAGCGCTCTCCTTGTTAGTATAGCTTCTTGAAGTGCTCAGCGCTGACACTCCCGCTATACTTTCCTCATAAGGATGGGATGCTCCAGCGTCCCCTCCAGACTCGCAAGGGTCGATAGTCATGTGCGATCACTTAGTCTAGGGCGCTTTAGCCCATTTCTAGTCTCTATTTTCGGGCCTCTCTTCTAGCCGTCCCCTCTGTTCTCCTACTGCACTTCTTTATCTCGCTAAAATTAAAATGGCTGCAGCGTATAAAGGATACGCCTAACCATGACTAACGTTTACCCGCCGTGCTTGTGTCGCTTACTCCTCACTTTTAACTCCATCGGCACTACTGTTTTGATCGCTCCATGCGCGGATACCCGGGCAGCCTCCACCCCTTTTCCGTTTTTTCCTCATTATCCGCTCTCCCTTTGGACACTCCGCATTGCCTGCCCCCCACGTAAATGCATCCCTTCGTTACTCCGGGACTCTTGAGTCTCCCTTCCTTCAGTTGATACATCTACAGCTTCTTTCTATCTTATACCTAGCCCTCCGCATCTTACCGGGAGGAGCCCAGAGTTCCAGACGTACTGCTATACCATGTAGAGTCCCCTTCTCCCTTTACTCTAATTGAACGCCCCTCTTTACCATTTGTGTGGTTTTCGCGGCACGAGTCTGTAATTGTTGATCTTCTTTCTCCTCACCGTCTCATGCGGTGCCTTCCTACCGTATTCCCGTCTATTACCATCCGGAACGTGCAGCCTCGGGAGCCACTGGCGCGTCACGTTCTGCTGTATGTGGACGGCTATTCTGTTTCCTCCCTCTATCAGGCGGATCGGATACGTTTTTGCCCTTGTGCTCTCCGGGGTCGCTCTCTTCTCGTGTGCTTGTCTCTACTGACCATCCAACATTTTGCTTCTTCCACCATCGGCGTCTCTCCTTGGCCCCTGCCGATATGTACGTTCGTAACGAGTAAAATCGTACGAATTTTCACTCCCCCACTTTCCCCCACAGAACACCCAGCTGGAATTGCCATCAGGATCAGCATGGAGATTATTAGGAGGAGATATAGGAGTGGCTTTAGGAGTGACATTAGACATGTCAAATTTAGCCAGCATGTCTCGAATGTACTTCTCCTGATTGATAAAAATGCCATTTGAGAGTTGGCGAATTTGAAGACCAAGAAAGAAGGTCAGCTCACCCATCATGCTCATCTCAAAATGAGAGGACATCAGTGAGCTGAACTTGGTACAAAGTTTCTTGCTGGAGGGATCTACTGTGACTAGTCTCTTCCTCCACTGACGTATATCTGGCCACAGTAAAGGACATCAGCGCCCTTTCTATAAATGAAAAGGGTGCTGTCAATGGACCCTCGCTGAAACTTGTTAGAGAGAAGAAATTCAGAAAGAGTGTCATACCAGGCTCTAGGAGCACGCCTGTTGTATAGTCCTTCTAAAGCCCTGCGCTTATAAAGACGCGATACAGTACCGTGGTTGTGGCTTAGCCTGGACCATCTCCCATCAACAAAACCCAGGTGTGCTGCCTTAACATAAAAGGCATTTCCTCATCGAGTTTTCCATTTAGGAAGGCACTCTTGACATCCATCTGATATACTGTGAAGTTTCTGTAAGCAGCATGTGCCAAGAATAAGCGAATAGCTTCCAAACGGGCCACTGGTGCAAATGTTTCATCATAATCAACACCTTCTTCCTGAAGGTATCCTTGTGCAACCAGCCTAGCCTTGTTACGAGTAACTACACCATCTTTGTCCATTTTGTTCCTATAAACCCATTTTGTCCCAATGGGTTCTTTGTCAGCAGGTAGAGGAACAAGAAACCAGACATGCTGTCTCTGGAACTGAGTAAGTTCCTCTTGCATAGCCTCTACCCACGAAGGATCAATCATTTCTTCTCCTATATTCTTAGGAGTGATCATTGACAAGAAATTTACATAGAGAGATGTGTTTCTAGTCGCTGATCGAGTAATGATCCCTTGAGAAGGATCACCAATGATTTGGTGAGCTGGATGACTAGATGTCCATCGAAGTGCTGGAACACTTGAGGAACCTAGTTGAGTGTCAGCGGAAGACTGAGAGATGGGGTCAATGGTAAGAATGGGATTAGAAGGAGTATGATCAGTTGAGCCATTCGACTGAGTTGAGTTACCATTAATGTTGAAGTCATCAGCTTCTCCCTGCGACTGTCCTTCTCATACGTCATCAGCATCTTATCTGACCCTGCAACCCATCTGGATGCATCATGAAACTCTTCCTCAGCAGGGTCATCAGCATGCACGTCATCAGCCAGTGAACTAGGTTTGGCTGATGCAACATGGATTGATCTTAAGATAGGCTCAACTGGCTCAATCGAGTAGATATGAGCAGCAACTTGCTCTAGTTCAGCATCAGCTGAACTATCCTGTGTAGCATGCTGATTGTTATCAGGCAGTGAGCAAGATGCATCAACAAATGAGTCAACTTCCTCAGGAAGAGGGTCAGTGATCTCATTGAAAATGACTTCAGATGAAGTAGTTTGGATGTCCTTAAGAGCTGGTGAACTTTCATCAAAGGTGGCATGAATGGATTCGTCCACCTTCTGAAGGCGAGTATTAAATACTCTGAATGCCTTGCTAATGGAGGAATATCCAAGAAAGTATCCATCATCAGCTTTAGGATCAAATTTTCCTAAGTGATCCTTATTGTTTAGAATGAAAACAGGACATCCAAATACATGGAAGTATTTTATTTGAGGTTTCTTTCCTTTCAAAATCTCATAAGCTGTCTTATCATGTCTTTTAACAATGAGACATCTATTTTGAGTATGACAAGCAGTGCTGACAGCTTCTGCCCAGAATTTACTAGGCAAAGAAGACTCACTGAGCATGGTGCGTGCTGCCTCTATTAGAGTTCTATTTCTTCTTTCAGCAACACCATTTTGCTCAGGAGTTCTAGTGGAAGAGAAGTTTTGTGAGATCCCTTGATCAGCACAAAAGGATTCAAGAGTGTGGTTTCTGAACTCAGTACCATGATCGCTCCTGAGTTCTTTAACCCTTATGCTGTTGAGATTTTCCATTTTCTTGATGAAATTAATAATCTCTTCAGCAGCATCACTCTTGGAATGAAGAAAGATAGTCCAAGTGTATCGTGTATTCATCCACAATTACTAAAGTGTATCTGCTACCCTTTAGACTTTGGATATTCACTGGACCAAAAAGGTCCATGTGAAGAAGATGAAAGCAGCCAGAGATAGAATTGGCCTGCTTGGTTTTGAAGGTTGCTCTGTGGCTTTTACCTTTTTCACAAGCACCACAGAGTCTATCCTTTTCAAAGAGAGATGAGGAAGGCCACGAACAAGGTTCTTTTTGGCCAGAGAGTTGATTGTTTTGAAATTCACATGCGACATACGCTTGTGCCACAACCATTTAGTTCAGCTGCTGGCTTAGCAAAGAAACAAGTCTTACTGTCAGTCTTGACAGGAGTGAAGTCAACAAGATATACATCTCGTTTTCTTGGTGCAACCAAGACAACTTCCTTGTTCACATTTACAACAGTGCCTTGATGCTTATCAAGAATCACTTTGTAGTCAGCATCACAAAGTTGACTTATGCTGATAAGATTATGTTTCAAACCATTTACATAAGCAACCTTGGTGAACTTAATAAGACCATTTGAGAGATGACCATAACCTTCAGTTTGTCCAGTGGAGTTGTCACCAAGCACTACAGTAAGGCCAGCAACCTCTACGTAGTTATCCAGCAGGGTCTTAGAGCCAGTCATGTGTTTTGAACAGCCACTATCCAAGTACCACACACCTTTTCCCAGCGAGCCCTGCATGGATACACAGAAGGATTTAGATGGGTTCACTATTAAATTCGCTGACAGCAAGATCAGCAGGATTAATAGTAGCAGCTTCAGAGGTTTCCTCTTCAGCTTGTGTAGAAGGATGAGGAGGAAGAGAATCTAGAGGAAAGGTGCCATAATATGAATCATCACCATCAAATGGAGTTATGGTACTATCATTGCGAATGAAGACCATATTGCTGACCACGTCTGTATCGCTGAACTCAACTATCATAGCTGGTTCACCAAATTCATTGGTAATAACCCTTTGAGAGTGAGGGACGGATACATGCTGGGCTGCAATGAAGTCAGCAATGTTTTCCTCAGTGAGAACAGTTGTGTCTCCTACACTGTTTTCATGTTCAGCAGAAGAAGAGCTTTCGCTGACCATAGTGGAGGAGGAAGAAACTGTTGAGGAAGGAGGATTAGGTTGAATGACAACTTCAGGAGCATCCCTGGAGTTATCACAATCAGAAGCAACATGACCTCTGCTGCCACATATGTAGCATTTTTTTACCAGAGGTGCTGCCCTTTTGATTTTGAAGAAAGAATTCCTTCAGTTGATAAGAGAGATCATTAACTCGCTGAGTGAGCTCGTTAATTTGAGGGTCAGAGGTGGAAGATGCCCTTTTCTTTTGCTTAGACTTATGCTTTTGCTTAAGTGTCAGCTGAGGCATCTTAGGAGCAGGACCCAAAATGGACTTTTCTTTTGGATCCTCTGGTTGAGAAGTAAAAGGATTTTGTGATCCCTTGATTACACTCCAAGCTTGTTTAACAACAGGGTGAGAAGAAGAAGAAGGACCCTGCTGATGAGACTGATGCATTCTTTTGGGAGTGATCGGTCTAGATTGCTGATTAGGGGTAGCTGACCTCATTTGCCTATGAGGTAGATACTCCCTTTTTGGAGTAGTGGACCTTACTTGCTGATGTGGCAAGTGTCCTCTCTGAGGAGTAATAGGTCTAACTTGCTGATTGTGGCAAGTATCCTCTCTGAGGAGTGGTGGACCTATTTTGAGAATGAGGTCTCCTTCTTTGAGGAGTGGTGGGCCTATTTTGGGAGTGAGGCATTCTTCCTCTCTGAGGAGTATTGTGCCTCATATTAGAAGGAACATGCATAGATTGAGGAGCCTGCTGATGGACCTGTCTATCAGCGGGTTTGACCTGAGATGGTCCTATTTGCTGATATCTAGCATCACCAAATCTAACGCGTCTTTTCATGAGACGATCATGCTGAACAATTTTACTGTCAGCATGGGCAGGAACTTGCTGAGAGGATGAAGAAGAAGAGGGTTGAGGAGCAACTTGTTGAGGTTGCTGATTGACAGGATCAGCTCGCTGAGGCGTGCTATAGTCATAAGGGACATCAACCTTACTTCTTTTGAAGGGTTCAGTAGCTTTGATAGTAAGCTGCTGAGGAGCGACTGGTTTGAAACCATCACTGCCAATATCACCTTCAAAGGATTCCCCAGAAGAGTATTGAACTCTTCCTTCATTTGGCATCATGCCAATAATGGGAAGATGAGGGAAGAGGTTGCTGGAGCTTGCAACATTACCCTCAGTGGAAGGAGATGGGTCGCTGGTGATAGAAGAGGTAGAACCAGCTTCCATTTCAGTATGGTAATCATTAAGACCTCTAATGAAGTACCATTTCTTCATTTCTTCAGGAGAGATAACAGCAGGAGGAGGAATGGAGATTTCAGGTTTCACATCATCATTGAACAGGTCAGAAAGGGTGGCAGCAGCTTCAAAATCGCCGCCTATCACTGCCTGAACCTGGGCAGGGACTTGTTCATTCAAGCACTTATGGTGAAACCTGGAAGCTTTTGACCATGAGGTAACAATCTTCCTAAGATTGGCAACTTCAAACTTGAGTTTTTCATTTTCAAGATGAACCTTTTGTGCCAGCAACTCATGAGATTGAAGTTCAACATGAACATTCCTTAGCTCATTGAGTCTTTCAGATTTCTCACTTAGCTCTGAGCAGACAGAGTCAAGTTTGGACTGGATCTCAGCTCGTATAGACTCAACGAACTGGATGTCACAAAGCAAAGATTCGAAGATTTTAGATTTATCTTCATCAGAAGCAGCAGAATGTGCACATACCTTTTTGATGGTGACGTTCACCCACTGACTGGAAGAACTTGGTCTTTCGTCAGTGCATCTCCATCAGCAAGTGCCATAAGACACATGGCATCTACATATTCTTCACTGTCTGAATCATCTGATTCAGCCCAGTCATGCTCTTCAGCCACCAGCCCTTTTGCTGGTGTCTTGGCCTCCTTCATTTCAGCCACCTTTGCTTTGAGCTGATAGTATTTGTTCCTGTACTCATCAGCAGGTTTAGAGGAGTTAGTTTTGGGAGCAGCAGGAGTTGGAATAGCAACTCTGCACTCCTTCTGGTAGTGACCTTTCCTACCACATCTCCAGCACTCCTCTTGAGATTTATCAACAGGAGGCTTATATGGAGCAACCGACTTACGGTTGTTCCATTTTCTAGAGTACCTTTTTCCAGCGACCAAGGCAAAGTCCATGAAGTCGCTGAACATCTCTTGTTTCTCATCAGCATCGAGATCATTAACAAGAGATTGAATAGGAGATGGAAGATTAGAAGAGCTGGCACCAATATTAAGATTAATGGGCTCAGCAGAGACAAGGGCCAGGGGATCAGTGACAGAATAACTAGAAGAAGAAGAAGTAGAAGTAGAAGAGGAGGGACCAGCACTTCATTGTGCTTCAGCAGTAGCTCTTAGGTTTTGAGCAAGAGCTCTCTCTTCAAATTGAAGCATACCAAAGAGAGCCTCAAGATCAAGACCTTGAAGCTGCTTTGTGGTTCTAAGGATTTGTCTAAATCCTTGCCACTTCATGGGAAGACTGTCAATGAATTTGTGGCACACTTCAAAGTCATCATGAGTGATACCAGCATTCGTCATATCATTCAGCAACCATTTGAATCGGGTATAAGTGCTGTCAAGACGTTCATTAGGAAGATAGAGGAATTTTTCATAAGCCCTCTTAAGGTCAATCTTTTTGGTAGCAATTGTATCGGCAGAACCTTCATACATGCTACATAGTCTATCCCAGACTTGTTTAGAAGAGGGATATTTGATGACGAGTTTCATGATATCAGAGGGAAGGGTGCTGATAATCATGTTTTTGAGTCTAGCATCAAGATTTACTAGCCTCCTCTCGTCATCAGTCCATTGTACCTCTGGTTTGACTATGTCAATCACAATCTCAGGAGTATCAGCAGTTGCTCCTGGTGTTCTTTGCACCAGAGTGGGTACATATGGACCAACAGTCATAATGGTCATTAGATAGGGTTCTACACCAACAATGTGAAGAAGCATTCTTTCCTTCCAAGATCCAAAGTCCTCAGGCTCGAATCTTGGAGGAACAGACATGTAACCAAAGTCACGTGTATTCACAAGAGTTGGTACAGCAGTCATGTTCTTGTCTAAAGAAAAGATTAGAAGATTTAGAAAGAAGAGAAAGTATAGAATTTTAAGAAGAAAATAAGTATGCAAATAGATCTTGTTTCAATAATTTAGAAACAGTGTCTCTGATACCACTTGACAGTCCACGATTTGCACACTTATGTTTAATTAATTTTGACAAGAAAGTAAATACAGAAAGTAAAGAACAAGAACAAGTATAAAGTTCAAGTGCAAAGATCTAAGCAAGTCTAATCATATGTATCATTGAATTAAACGATGAATACATGGTCGATATTACAACTTGTCTTACAAGAATACAAATGAACTAATAATTGTTAAGTCTAGACAAACTAAGAACTCAAACAGTTACAAGAGAGAAATATAAGTGACACACACTTGTGGTGACAAACACAAAGTGTTATTGAGACGGCTGTGTTGCTTTATATAGGGGAGGAATTAGAGCAACACAGCCTTACATTGATAGTGATAGAATGGTGGTTGTCGACATCTAATTGGCTCGTAGTACTTGAACCCAGGAGCCTTTGTCTTCTTTACCAAAACGGGTATGAAAGAGAAAACCCTTCTTTTGGTCCAACTGCATCTTTGCCATACTAAGTAAATTGCAGTTGGGTGAACCACCATGTGACTTCTTGTCTTCTTTTGATTCGAATTCTTCCCGCCTTGACACACAATTTGGAAAGTGAACCACCCGCTGACAAGAGTCACTGACTCGCTGAGGACTTGCTGACGACATACGTCAGCGACCAAGTTTGGTCAGCGAATCCTTGACTCAACAGTTTACTTCATAACCAAGAATGTTCAAAGGCTGAAAAGTTGATTGCTATGGGTTATTATTATAGTCAGCCTGCTGCTGCACTTGTTGCTTCTATGACTGAACACCCCAGCTCAATAAGTAATGAGATCATTCCTTGTGTTAATGATGAAGTTCCTGTGATTTCTAATCCTAACTCTGTTTGTGCTGAATCTGAATGTGATGAATCTGATGGTGATGAACTAGCTAATGAAGTAGCTATGTTGGCTGAAAGGATCAGAAGGAGATCCTTTAGCAAGTTTAAAGGAAAAGGAAAAGCTGGCCAAGCTGATAAGACAAAGAAGCCATTTGACATGTCCAAAGTCACTTGTTACAAATGTGGCAAAACTGGACACATGGCTGGAGATTGCAGATCTAAAAAGTCTTCTCAAGCTGTGTCATCCAAAGGTGGAAGAAGTGAAAAATACTCAAAGCTCAAGACAAAATACAAAGCCTTAAAAGCACAAGTAGCTGAGCTGACTGAGAAGGTAAACAAAAGTGAGAAGAGTCTGGTAGCCAAAGACTGGGCTGAAAGTGCCACTTCATCTGATGATGAGCTGTATAAAGATGCCAAGTGTTTCATGGCTAAAGAAGCTACTCAAAAGTTTGCTGAAGATCTGGTGAAAATCCAACAGCAATCTGAGTCAGCTCACCAGGCATCTACCAGCCAGACTGCTCCACCTGAGGTAATTTCTTTTTCCAATCTGTCTGATAATGAAAAACTGTCTAGACTAAATAGATTGGGTGATGAGGTTCTTTTACAAAAACACTTTAATCAAGAACTCAAAAAGGAAATATCTTTGTTGAAAATTGATATTAGTTCTAATAATCACACAATTGAGAAACTAGAATCTGAAGTTAAAGCTCAAAAACAATTAAACTCGATTTTGGTTAAAGAAGCTAAAACTGCAGAAGAAAAGTTTTTGAAAGTTAAGCATATTACTGAATCATGGTGTATATGTTCCAAGAGAGTTGCTAAGTGTGTAAATGAACAAATACCTCATCAGATCCAAGCTATTTTTGATGGTGATTATGACAGGGCCATAGCCATTAGTGAAGTATGTGCTATGGAGCCTTGTTATCAGCCTCCTTCACCACCCAAAGTCCAAACTAAAGGGAAAAAGTCTAAACCAATTAAGTTGGTTCAGAAATCTGGTATTGGGTTTAATGATCCTGAAACTATTGGCCAAACCATTGCTGAAGCTGTGTCTGAAGCTGATAAGGTTATATAGTTAAAACCTGAGGAAAGTCTTGATTTATCTAAGCTAACCATTTCCCAGTCTGTGTCAGATTCAAAGTCTAAAACAAATAGTGGAAATTTAAAGAAAAATAAAAGAAAGGTTAGAGATCATAGTGTTCCTAAAGAGAAAATTAAGCTTTCAAAGAATGAGAAGTCTGGTTCTCAAGGAAATGTGTTACAAACTGAATCTGTGTCTATTTCAAAAGATACCAAATCTGACTCTGACAAAATGATTTCAAAATATGTTGAGTCTAGAAATGGTAAGGTTTCAAATGATAACTTTCTGAAAAATGTGTCTGATCCAAATGTTGTTGATCAAAGGAAGTTAAGAGCTGAATGTAAGAAATCTGGAATAGGCAAAGGTTTTGCTAAAAAGGAAACTTTAATTGTTGCTAAAAAGAATTACAAATCTGGTAAAGGACAGATCAAGCAACAATGGGTGTCCAAATGTGATAAGAGTCTAAGTTCTATTTCCCAATCTGAGTCAGACCAGATGGTCAGCTCTGGTGTAACACCCGTCATTTTAAAAACCTGGATTTCAAAAACTTTTGCCAAACGGCGTTTAAAACGTAGCGGAAATAGAATACTTTAAAAACTGCCCCAACCGAAATGGTTGGTACCTTTCATAAACGGTGTTACTAATAGCATCATCAAAATATTATAAATGAAATCCAAGTCATGGCACCAACATAAATGCCATTCACTATTACATGTATCATAAACGTAAATAATGCAGCCGAAACATAGGCTATGGGAAGTCTAAGCATTCTACAATCTATGCTAGTCTTCTTCATTGCATCTACCCATCTCACGAGCTAAACCTTTCTCTAGCTCAAACCTGCTTATTTGCGAGAAAGACCACACAGAGAAGTTGGTACAGAGGCATGTAAAGGAAGTAGTGTCGAATCGTGGCGCACCGGTTTCGGACAGAGATACTCGCTTCAATTCTCAATTTTTACGAGGGTTTCAGAAGGCCTTCGGGACTAGGATAGACATGAGTACGGCATACCATCCTCAAACCGATGGTCAGAGTGAGCGTACGATTCAGACTTTGGAAGACATGCTGAGAGCGTGTGTC
>CM067174.1:32496771-32498534 GCA_034093135.1 Erigeron breviscapus
CTTCGCGACTAATGTTTAAGAGATATACTAACGTGTGTGGGAAAAGTAGTGAGACGAGAGCTACTACGAACGGAGACGACCGCCGTGATTATTCAAGTCGACAATGCTATCCTGGCACAAAATGCGACGAATGAAGGGTCGACTTATAATGAAGCTGTGGATGCTCAGCATGAGGATGCAGAGGATAAGGAGACTGGTGAATACTATGAAGACGTTGATGAGAGAATTCGTAATGGAACTGTACCAAGAGGGCCTAGAAGTGGTGTCAGAACATGTACTTGCAAAAACTTCAAGAATTGTGGTGTGCAACAGTATGACGGCAGAGGTGGAGCAGCCAAGTTTATTCAGTGGTTAGAAAAGATGGAAGCTGTGATTGGTATTAGTGAATGTACTCCTGAGCAAAGGGTCAGTTATGTGGCAAATTTCCTTACCTTGGATGCGTTGTCTTGGTGGGACGGTCAGTGTCGAGTCAGAGCTAGAGTAGTGGCTGAGGTGATGTCTTGGTATAATTTTAAGGAGTTGATGATGAGAAGTTCTGTATAGCAACTGAGCTGGAAAAATTGGAACGGGAATTCTTGGAGCATAAGATGGTTGGTGCTGACCATGCTGGTTATTGTTAGAAATCCAAAAATAGTGATAAATTGTAATCTAGATTAGAAGAATTTCTTGTTGTTAAGTCATAGATAAATGATCACTAAGGTTGAGGGGCTAATTGTGACAATTAGCATAATTGTGTAGTTAGACTATAAATAGCCCTCTCATACCTTAGAGATCATAACTTTTGGTAGAACCCTTTCATAACTTTCATACCTGCATAACTTTAATACCAATTTTCACATACAGTTACATACGATTCTCTCTCAAAACACACACAAACACCAAGAACACACACTCACCAAAACCACCATGGATGACTTGAATTCAGTGTTAGAAATCGTGTTATAACAAGTGGTATCAGAGCAAAACATCGATCTGATGACGATCCATAACTGAATTCAATCACAAATTCAACAAAATCAAAATTATTTACAATTCTGTTCGTATTTTTTTACCTACTGGTTTATCAAAATTCACACTTCAAATCACATAAAATCACAGTTATTTGTTCACCAATAGATTCGTGGTTGTTGAAAACATAATCATGTCAAGTTTCAAGTTCCAATTCAATCTAATTCTCGAGATTGAATTTTGTGTTTTTGGCGCGAATTTGAGGGATTTGAATCTGTTGTGTTTGTGTTGAATTTTGTTCATAAATTGGTTGCGGACGTGAATACAATCAGTTTGCAAGTGATTTCGTGATTTAACTCCCAGTAATTCAAAAGATATTGAAGTTTTTTTTTAAGTCATTAATGGAGTTTTTGGTTAAAACTGACATTCTGATGAAGAAGATGACACAAAGACGATCTTCACTAGGACGATCTTCCCAAGATCGTCTTAGTATTTGAAAGCTCGTTTTTCATTCTTGTGTTCTTGACAAGTGTGTGGTGAAGTGTTTGTTTTCTGGCTAATTAATCCGAAAGGATTGGTTTGGTCAATTCAAATACTTATAAGTTTTGAGAAAGAAACCTAAGACGATCTTCACCAAGATCGTTTCATTTCTTCGAAACTTAAGACGATCTTCACCAAGATCGTTTCATTTCTTCGAAACCTAAGACGATCTTCACCAAGATCGTCCCATTTCCTCTGAACTTAAGACGATCTTCAACCAAGATCGTTCCAGTTCCTTGAATCATTTCATTCCAAATTCATTTTAATTCAAGATC
>CM067174.1:32508528-32521028 GCA_034093135.1 Erigeron breviscapus
AAGACCAAGGAGGAACTCCAACTGGCAAAAGTGGATCTGGTTTATGCCAAAGTTGCCAAAAAATTGAAGCCTAATTCTTTTTCTGAATGAAAAATTTTTGGTGGGCGATGAAGGATGAATGGTTAAGGCCACAGCCTATATTTTTGAACTCTTTTGATGTTTGGTTTTAGGAAGTTGAATAGATTGTGGTTGTGCTTAGTAGAATAATTTTGTTTAGGATGGGGGAAGATCAATTTGGAGTGATTGATCATGGATGTAAAAAACTGCTTTCAAGATATATAACTAATGATTGGAAGTTTCTTTTGATCCATTGTTTCGTTATACTAAATTCTAGCATTCTCTTCCGATCCGGTGGTAGAGACTTGTTATACAGTCTTTGTTTTAGGCCTTTGTAAAAAAACAAAACTGCTGGCCAGATTGTCATCGTCTATGAGAAAACAACTGCTGGTCTAAAATCCTACCTCCCCATAGTCCTATATTCCAATGCCCTATTCATGACAGAATTTTGTATCCTTGACATTTAGGACCTTAGTTGATCATGTATGTAACTAAAATCTTGAAATTTATTTTCTTGGGACAATTTGAAGAGTGTTTATCTTAGATCAAAATAGATACACATATGTGGTTATTAATTAAATGTGTCACAATGTCAATATGAGAAATTTGTAATCTTTTGGCCGAATACTACAAATCCCATTGGTACTGATCACCACCACACACTCACAAATTCAATACCAACCTTACAAAACTATAGAAATTTTTAGCTATCTGTCCCTGCATATTGTCCTTTTTAGCCAAATGGTACTATCTATCATGGGTAGTATATGAAAGATGTTGATTGTTTAACATGTTACAGATTAAAACTTACATTTAATGCTAGATAATGGTTTAGGAAAATGAAAGAAACAACTCATTATATTAGTTTTTTAGTTTGCTTTAGCTAGAATTGTATAACTAACAAGTGAAATGTATGTACTATTGCAAAATATTTGCTATATATAGTGTAATATAGAACATGGTAATGTTCATTATTGGTCATGGTGGATGTTCTACAAGAGGTAGTGTACGACCCATCGTCATTTAATATGCCTGCTTAGAGTTTGATCGAGAGACGAGCTTATGACTAATATCATGAAGAGAACTAGTGATTGGTTTGCTTTCATTCTTTCCTATCTTATTCCCCTATAAGTTTAGAACTTGTGTTTTATACTTTTATATATATAGTCTATAGTCTATAGTTATACGAGTATTGATTATTGACATAAAGGGAGATCTAATAAGAGTTATTTCAATGCTAACAGGAGTTTCTCCCAGGATGTCCCAAGTGATGTTACGGTTCTTGCAGGAGGTGTTTCTTTTTCATTACATAAGGTATACTTTTTCTATGTTTCGTAATCATCATCTTTAACTAAAATAATATTTTGTATGTTTTTTAGTTATATGTAGCTTTCAAAAAACTTGTCTAAATGGTAATATTGAAAATTCTATTTTATGCAGTTTCCATTGGTTTCAAAGTGTGGTTATATGCAGAAATTAGTGTCTGACCCTAGAGACATTGATCATTTAGTAGTAGAAATTTCTGATGTCCCAGGAGGGCCTGAAGGATTTGAACTTGCAGCAAAGTTCTGTTATGGAATAAATTTTGAATTATCAACAGAAAATATTGCCATGGTGAGATGTGTGGCGGAATATCTTGAAATGACAGAAGATTATGCAATTGGAAATCTTGTATCAAGATCTGAATCCTATCTGACTGAAGTGGGACTCAAAACCTTACCAAGTGCAGTTTCCATTTTGCAATCAGCAGCAACCTTGTTACCAATGGCTGAAAAAGTAAAATTGATCAACCGATGTATAGACACCATTGCATTCATTGTTACCAAAGAAAGCCAGTTTTTGTCGTCTGGTGGTTCAGAAGGTGTTTTATATTCTTCTTCTTCATCATCGCCGCTCCCAAAAGCAGTAGTTGATTGGTGGGCTGAAGAATTAATTGTTCTTAGAATCGATATCTTTCAAAGGGTTCTTCTTGCAATGATTTCTAGAGGATTTAAACATTATGCACTTGGTCCAATTCTTATGCTTTACGCCCAAAAATGTCTTCGAGGCTTAGTAAGATCTCTCTCTTATTATTATACTAGCTGCATTTCCAGAATTCTTATTATCAATATATTAGCATCATTTTGAATTGGAATTTCCATGGACATCCACATCCTACATTAATCAGCTGGTTCTTGATAAGATTTTTCAATAGAATTCCCCTTTGAATGACATGCATTTTCACAGCACAAACTTAGTTGCTTGAAATTGAAACATGAGCAAATTTATAAGCCTTTTATCCGACTCACCAACTTATAATGTGTTTATGTACAGTTGTTAGATTGCTAATCTAGCACAAAAATTTTCATTTTTTCATGTGTATTCTAACATCAAACAGGAGATATTCACAAAGAGCAAGAAACAGATTGAGCCAAAAAATGAACATGAGAAGCGAATAGTTTTAGAATCTATAGTCAGCCTTCTACCAAGAGAAAGGAATGCAATGTCGGTTAGCTTTCTATCAATGTTGCTTAGAGCTGCCATATACCTTGAAACAACAATGGCTTGTAGACTAGATTTGGAGAAACGAATGGGATTACAACTGGGGCAGGCGGTTTTGGATGACATATTAATTCCTTCTTTTCACTTTGATGGCGATACATTGTTTGATGTAGATTCTATGGAACGAGTGATGATGAATTATCTTGAATACGAGTTAGAAGGAACCCGTGATGAAGAATATGTTTCTCCTCATCAAAGCGACATGGAGAAAGTTGGGAAGCTAATGGAGAGCTATCTTGCAGAAATAGCTTCTGATCGTAACTTGCCAGTGTCAAAATTTATAAATCTTGCTGAACATATTCCAGAGCAAGCAAAGGTATCAGAGGATGGAATGTATAGAGCCATTGATATTTTCTTGAAGGCAAGTCGTTAAAAGTTTCTCCCTTTCCTCTTTCCTGTTTTAACCGACGTCAAAAAGCAAAAAGTTTTAACCTTTTTATAAAAAGTTGGTTTTAATAATAATTTAGGTTTACTTAATTATGAAGCTAATATGATAAGAAAAAAAAGTATCAAAACATAAGAGAGAATAGGAGGGGAAAAAAAGGTTCAGAGAAACCAGGCTGTGCTGCTGGTTTGTGATGATTAACCAGGAGTCATTTGAATAAGAAGTAACTTGTAACATTTCTAAGATCAACAATCACACACAATAATAGTGACAAGAAACAAACAATCAAACACATGATATTTACTTTAGAGACCAAACGGGTGGGTTGGGTAACGGGCCAAAATTAGTAGCTTTTAGGTATAAGTCGGGTCTTGTTGGCTTGACAAACAATGTTTGTCCAGTATTTTTTTTTTACATAAAATCTACTTTGTCAAATGTTATTTTCTTCTCCTCTGAGAAGTAAAGATTCATACACCTATTATATACATATGTCTCAACTCTCAACTGAGACTTGAACCTACAAACTCTTTTTTCAAGGGAACTAGTGTGTCAAATGTGATTTTACATAAATAATATTATTTCTGTAACAATCTAGTCTCTCGAATAAAATGATCTTAGAAGGGAATATGCTAAGGAGAGATTTTCAACCCGTTTGGCCCGTTTCCTCTTTAAGTTTGTTTATTCTTTCCCTTAAACTGCTAAAATGAAGCCCAACCTGAAACAATCTATTTATAGATACGTTAATCTAAGATACCACCTTTAATATGTGCACAACATGACACTCGGCTGTGTAGTCAGGGCAGGGATAGTGGGAGTGGCCATCCTTTTCACTTTTTATAGTTTTTAATCAATCTGTTTCGGCTACCTAATATGCTTACATCAATATCATCTATTGGATTCTTCTTACATCTCCTTAGTTTTCTATAATGCATACAACTAAAAAAAGGTTGACACCAATTAAAGAAAAGATACCAAGGTATGAAGCTAACAATTAGCCAATGACGTGTTGCTCATTCGTAAGGGGTGGGGGCATCTTTGTCACAATTCACAAATAGCCACCACCACTAAGCAAGTCAGGTATGCTCCCATTATAGACAGGTAGCTAATTATGGGCCAGTTTGGGTTGCCTGATATCGATCTATATTGCCACAAATGAAGCTAACAAATCATAGAACAGAAAACAGTGATGTTAACTATCACACCCACATGGAAACTGCTAACAATTATCTGATGTAGACCTAGGTCTAGAGCACTAAGAGTTGCAGATTGATGAAATATATATGATCACACACCACAAACCATAATAATAGTATGAATCAAAATATCAGACCAGGTATATATATCTAACTAAGCTACGTGCTTGTATTATACTAACAGTCATTCACTGGGGTTTTAATATAACTAGTGACTTCTAATACTCAAGGAAAATGGCAAACGCCTAAAAGACTCATAACCGAGTTATTACATACTTAACATGGATACACTTCTAATTTCATTTAAACTGCTTGTTTAACATTTATCCATGACTTTTTACAGGCTCATCCTACATTAAGCGATATAGAAAGAAAGAAAGTATGCAGCTTGATGGATTGCCAAAAGCTGTCCCGTGAAGCCTGCGCACACGCAGCCCAAAATGACCGGCTTCCTGTGCAAACTGTAGTTCAAGTACTTTACCATGAACAACAACGGTTGAGAGACACTATGGATGGCGGTCTGATAGTAATGGATCAAACGTCTCTACCTTCTAATGACAACCAACGGTCGACAGATGAGCTCTCACGGTTGAAAAAGGAAAACCAGGACCTTAAATTTGAGCTTCTGAAGTTGAAAATGAGATTAAAAGAAGCGGAAAAGTCATCATCTGTCTACAAATCTCCACTCAGCAGCCCTGCATCTTCCATACGTTATTCTGCTGATAAGCCACCACTACCTCGGAAATCTTTTATCAATTCTATGTCGAAAAGGCTCAGTAAACTTACACCGTTTCTACGTGCTGATGGGATTTTACCTTCGGGCACCAGAGGTAGAAATAAGCCAATAAAGACAGAAGACATTCACTTCTTTATTTGCATATTTGGCAAGAAAACTACTACCATTAGTAACTTTTATTTTTTAATGTCTATGATATATTTGTGTGTGATATGTATGTGAAATTTATTTGTATATCTATATATAAAAGTTTAATAAACATTGAACACATCAACCATGGATATATGCTACATATAGAAAGTATTGAATTTTCCCCTTATATGTGGAACTATAAAAAAAATATTGATATGCTACATATATATTTTCATCTATATTAGTTATTACTTGTTATTGTGAAGTGCTACTATATATATATATAGCTTTATACAAGTGGGATGTGGGCTGCTAGTGATTAATCGGGTCAGATTCATACGTGCATATGTTTCTAATTAAACATGTAATGAGTTCAACTTGTACATCTGACAAAGACGAATTTTACACTTTAGAAGAAGAAGAAAAAAGTTCTAAAAATCTTAAAATGTTTTCTTCCTTTAATTTATAAAGTTATGTTTGCTGTGTAACAGAATGATGAATCAAAGAACTATAGTAGCAGTTAACTTTTTTTTTTTTTTTTAATTTAAAAAAAGAACTTTAGAAAAGGCAGAGAACTGAAGTTGGAATGATGATGTTAATTGTTAAGAGGAGTTTGTGGGGATATAAGTTCGAAATGATTGAGAGCTTTTCCAAATAAGTTAATTAATTTAAATATATCAAAAAAGCTGTGAAAAAGCAAAAACATGACAGACAAACTAGCAGTGGCGCACTGGCGCATGCCTTTCTAAAACTAATTATCATCATTTCTAGGGATGTTTAATCCTCGTTTGATAATTTGAATATTCGAGTTTCGGATGTGAAACCAAGTTGTAGTCATGTTGCAATTGTATCATACCACACCACAATCAATCGTACAAGCTGGTTAAGTTTTTCTCTTGTCTCGTATGGTCATTTGCTCAAGTCTAAAATCCTACATCACACATGGAATTTGTAAACAAATTATTTGGGTAAATATGATAGATATATATATATATATATATATATATATATATATATATATATATATATATATATATATATATATATATATATATATATATATATATATATATATATATATATATATATATATATATATATATATATATATATATATATATATATATATATATATATATATATATATATATATATATATATATATATATATATATATATATATATATATATATATATATATATATATATATATATATATATATATATATATATATATATATATATATATATATATATATATATATATATATATATATATATATATATATATATATATATATATATATATATATATATATATATATATATATATATATATATATATATATATATATATATATATATATATATATATATATATATATATATATATATATATATATATATATATATATATATATATATATATATATATATATATATATATATATATATATATATATATATATATATATATATATATATATATATATATATATATATATATATATATATATATATATATATATATATATATATATATATATATATATATATATATATATATATATATATATATATATATATATATATATATATATATATATATATATATATATATATATATATATATATATATATATATATATATATATATATATATATATATATATATATATATATATATATATATATATATATATATATATATATATATATATATATATATATATATATATATATATATATATATATATATATATATATATATATATATATATATATATATATATATATATATATATATATATATATATATATATATATATATATATATATATATATATATATATATATATATATATATATATATATATATATATATATATATATATATATATATATATATATATATATATATATATATATATATATATATATATATATATATATATATATATATATATATATATATATATATATATATATATATATATATATATATATATATATATATATATATATATATATATATATATATATATATATATATATATATATATATATATATATATATATATATATATATATATATATATATATATATATATATATATATATATATATATATATATATATATATATATATATATATATATATATATATATATATATTTAGTAGCATATTTTATGGATGTAGAGTATAAGATATATTGAAAACACAGGGTGTGTCACTCATATGGAAGGGGAATCTAGTGGCAATATAATGGCAGACAAAATATGCCCTCAACTCTCCCTAATGTTGGAGAAGGCAATATATATTTAATCATAATTAATTAGCAAGTTGGTTGGTGAAATTTCAAGAATATTAGGTATTAGCTGGTTAAGATTAGCTTTCAAATTTTGTTTATTGATTATATTTCATGATTAATTATGAAGTGCATATTGAAAAATAATATATGACTAATTAGTAGCCGTAAAAATATGCATTAAAGGAAATCAAAGTACATAACAAAATTAAGTGTGCAAGATAAGAGGGGGAAAACGAAATAAAATTTATATGCCAATATATATAAATGGGTTATGCTTCTATTTTGGGCATAGATATCCTACATACATGGTAAAAAAGGAATACCTTATGCAGGATCATTTTTTTTTTTTTTTTAAAGTTAGTTTCGATTCAGACGTGCTGGAGGCAATTTTAACCAGCGATTTGATGGACCTCCAACCCCCTCCTCATGGAAAATACCTTGAGATGAGAAACCCAAGACTCGAACCCGAGACCTTGGGGAAAACTCACCTCCGGGGCCCACATAGTGGATTTAGAAGATACCCCTGACCAACCCACCTAAGTGAAGTTGGTTTATGCACGATCATCTAATGTGCATAAAAAAATTATATTTTTCATATTAAAAGTTCATTTTGTGATTGGTTTGGATTCAATTATGTTTATGAGACGATTTAGGTCAAATCGGGTGTCAAATGATTTGTATAAGGTGTGTAGGGAATCCATGAACCTATTAATGATTTCATAATATTATTTGAGTCATTGTTGGTGTATATGAACTGAAGAAGTCATGGTGGATGTGTGGTAGTCAAAAGATGAAAGTAGTATACAAAAGAGTCTGGTAGTCTACAAAGGAGTAAAGTAGTCTACGAAATGTGAAAGTAGTCTACAAAAGAGTCTGGTAGTCTACAAAAGAGTAAAGTAGTCTACGAAATGTGAAAGTAGTCTACAACAGCTGAAGTAGTCAACAAAGACTATTATTCGATACATATATATATATAGACGTAGGTCGTATAGCATCGTTTACACTCGTTGATTCGTCCTATGTTTGTTATAGGTAGACAAGGGTTGTTGCTTTGTTCGGTAACTTAGCTATCCTTATTGCGTGCTACTTCGAGGTAAGATACACTACTTTTGACACGCTGAGGGTTCAACGAAAAGAATGGTTTCATAATTATAACTTCCCGATTGGTAACTTATCTTGTTTATGGGTATATGGGGTTATACGGGAGGTGATATGGGTTATGTAGTTGACCTATGAAACCTGAAATGCAGTCCCTCATGATATGTAATGTAGTACATGTTATGATATGAAGTATAATGAAGTGTGTGATAAGATATGACGTGTGATTTAGTGATTGATATGCAGTATTTGTTGTTGTTGAATGATATTGTTGTGATGTATGTGGGTATTTCGGGTTACACGGGAGGTATTGTGGGTTATGAAGTTGACCATGAGACCTGAAATGCAGTCCCTCATGACATGTAATGTAGTACATGTTATGAAATGAAGTATAATGTAGTATGTGTTATGGTATGAAGGATAATGTAGTGTTTTTATATGAAGTAGCATGTAGAATCTTGAAATACAGTATGACGTAGTTTATGTTGTTGTGTGCATGTATTAATGGCTTGCTCATCTAGAACACTAGACTTGCTAAGTTGCCATGTCACGTGCACGTTTAAGGGCCCAAACGTAATGAAGGTAATGTGTGAAAATGTTTAGGTGGTGTGATGCCTAAACTATAATGTGTGGAATTGTTTAGGTTGTGTGATGCCTAAACTAATAATGTGTGAAACCGAGCTCGTAAACTTATAATGCAGGGAAGTGTTAAGCTTAACCCGTACTTGCCCTAGCCCGGCGAGTGCGTGAACGTAGGTTGCTTGGGTGGCTCCTTGCAACATGGTCATTTAACGCAGGGCGAGTAATACGAGGGGTCTGACCCACCTCCATATACGGATTACTCTGGGATTGGCTTGCCATTCCTTAACGACGTATGATGAGTAGCCTTTTGGTTGATCATCTAGTCGGGTGTGATGCAGGGCACACTTATATGCAGATAACAAAGATACGTGTGATTATGTGTGTAATAAAAGAAGGATAGGCACAATTAGGGTGATTCATCCTAAGTTGATATGCAGGTTGTATGTGTGTGTGTTACGTGGGTTGTGCCTTAATGTTTTGTCAACAAAGTAGAAATGTTTTAATTGGACAACGCTTTATAACTTTAGTGTTTTCTTACTTAGCTAATTCGTTAGCTAACACTTGTCTTTTGAATGTGTGTTGCTCCCTCAGGTTTAGCAAAGCCGAGGAAGACGTAGAATGAAAAGTGAGGAATTGGGTAGAACGCTTGATGAAGACTTTAGCTACCCATAGATCCTACACCTCATTAGACTTTATTTACATTTTGATATTATGCAGATTTTATGAAGTACTATGTAGACGGTTGTTTTGTGTTGGCAACCGTTGGGTTTTCATTTAGACATTTTGATGGTATGGCATGTAACACCAATAAATGCAGGAACCGAACTGTTTTTATCGGTTTTGAACTTTTAAAGTTTTCTTCCGCATCTTTTAACACCGTTAGGTGGAAATTTTTGAAAACCCATGATTTTAAATGTCGGGTGTTACAGTTTTGGCTTGTTTGTGTGTTTCCCAGAACACACAAACTGTTTGAGAGTTCTTATGGACAAGCATGCTTTTGCTTGTTTCCACATAAACTCTCAAACCATTTGAGAGTTCTTATGAACAAGAAAACTTTTGCTTGTTCCTCAGAAACTCTCAAATGACCATTTGAGTGTTCTTTCCACAAGCAACTATTTTGCTCGTTCCCAAGAACCCTCAAATAACACTTAGGAATATTTGAGTTAATGTTTCAACTGCTGTCAAGACGCATAACCAACATTAACTCAGCCAATGTTTATACTGCTGTAAATATACGCAGAACCAACATTAGCTACGACAATGTTTCTACTGCTGTGAATACGCAGAAACAACATTGTCTATATTACCTATTGGAAGTATTGATTAAGTTAATGTTTCTCCTGCTGTTAATACGCAGAAACACAATTAACTTAACTTCCATCTGGAAGTACATTAAGTTAATATTTCAACTGTTGTTAAACGCAGAAACAATATTAACTTAATGACTCTTTACATGTAATGTCTAGAACCTGCAAAACACAAATAATAAACACACATATAAACATAAATGGATCCCAATTTGATCAACAATATATGCCAAGGTAATATTATTGACAAACGGTAATTACAAGATAAATTACAAGACTTGAATATATGTAAATATACGTCACACATCTAGAATGCTTTTGTCACCGAGAAACATGCACCAACAAAAGTTGATTATCTTGAGCAATTAATTCATCAATGATATCTTGGTCATCACAAATCTTGTTTACAGTGTAAGCACTGCCTTTGTTATTGAGGTTGTAATTATCAATCTTGATCTTAAAAGCCAACTTGTGGTTGAGCAAACCTTGAAGTTCATGAGGGTATGTGTCAGCTTCATTGTGGCCGATTTGTCTCTCACGGATATCTGTTGCAGACAACCCGAGGATCTTCTGAACATCTCTATCCCACATCACGAAAGATGCACTGCCGGTATTGTCTTGTACCCTCACGAGCATCCTAAACCTAAATGACATGAAAAACGAATAATCCCACATTTAAGTTGTAGATTTATGATATTTTGATAAGAAAGTATATTGTTTGTTCTGTCAGAAATGTGGCTTACTTTGGAACCACTTGGGTTGCTAAAGCTTTTTCTTTACGGCACCACATACTATCACGTGGAGCATTTATAAGTTCATCAGTCAATTCATCCTCGTCCGCTACCTCCAAGTAGTCCATTTTGCTGATGACTTTCTTGTGACATTTACGACAGGCTATCCAAAACCATCCAAATTCCTCCTCAAGCATGACAATGGTAGCAGGTACGACAAACTCTCCCTTCTGAAAAATATCATGTTAGATATAGGGTAAAAATTTTATAATTTCAATTTTAATAGCATAATATGGAAATAGTAGAAGCTCACCATTTCAGCTTCCAACACTTCGTCAAGGTGTTTTCTTTCAGTATTTATCACGAACTCAAGACGGTTTGGGTATACAGTTTGAGTGGACCAGGTGGTTTGGGAAGCACCAGCTGCTCCTTCTTGAACTATTAACCTAATCAAATATGACAAAATACATTCATAAGTCTGACAAAATGCAAATGATTTTTACTTTAAATTTGTGTGTTTGTGATGTTCACAGTAGGATTGATTACCTCCTTCTCAAGTCATGAGCTTCTTGAATATCTTCATTTATGAAGATTCTTGTTCCAAACTTATCACTTTGGATACAAACCACTTCTGTAAACATTTACATTCCATCAAAACAACATAAATAATTTCACATGATCATAATGTAATAATATTGACACATTTATTTTGTGAGCAGAAGCTTACCCCTAAATTCCTTAACCAGAACATGCTGGAAGATGACAATGACATGCTCTCCAGATTTGTTCTTCTCAACATAATCATTAAATTGAACAGCATAAGCATTCCATAATGTGCATCTTAACACCGACCCCTATATATAGGTGTTAAACATTATAATAATGATATATTAGTACAATCTTATTTAATGGGACTGAGTTAGAGGAAACACATATAAATTCTGTAGTCATTAAAAGCTAAAAAGCTTTCATACATTTATCTTTTGACACATTAAAAGCTTGTTGTTAAAACTGCCAATGATTCTTCTGCGAAGTTTTCATACAACACACATTGAGCATTGAAGTTTTTTGGACACGAAAAGTTGCACATGTTTTTAGACTCTCTCCAATCATTATTAGACAATCCAGATTGTCTTTTGTTTCTATAAATGTGGAAATACAGTCCATTAAAAATGGCATGCTTGTATGTATTGTCACAATCCAGATAGTACACATCTTTCTTAACTCTATATGTAACTGACAAAACTAACACATTATGGACTAATTTCTTAAAATATACTCTGAAAGTGAATAATCCATATCTAATAAACATGTTTAACATCACAAACATTTCTCTGGAACTGGATTATCTAAAAAACATGTTTTACATCACAAACAAAGTATGTTAACCACAGATCTACAAAAACCACATATCTACAAAAAAAAT
>CM067174.1:32526028-32567800 GCA_034093135.1 Erigeron breviscapus
AAATAAATTTATTAAAAAGGTACCAAACGGTAGATTACATAATGATATGGTAAAACAGATTTGTATGTATGTAGATACATACAATTTGTATGTACTTACCTCGAAGAAAATATGGTACTTACCTCGAAGAAAATATGGCAACGGCCTTTTTTTCAATTTCTTTTTTATTGGCAAATTTGTTACTTTTGTTTATTTGAGGGTTTTTCCTAGGTTGTATATATATAATAATTTTTGGGAGAGTTTTAAGGATTAAAAAATTGTTTTTTAATTTTTATTAATTTTAATTAAAAAAATATAGAAAAATAGAGGATTAATTAGGAGGAAGAATTAGGCTCAAAGAGGGGATTAGGGGTGCCAAGTGTACCCCTAACCTCCTCTTTTAGTTATATTATAGATATTCATTTTTGCAATAAATTAAAAGGGCGCGGTTTGGAGGAGGAACGGATGTAGAGACAATTACAAAATTGCCACTGCTCATTAGTACAGTAATAACTAATAAACAGCGTTAATTAGAACCTCCATAACAACAATTGTTTCTTCATCATGAACACACATATATATGCCATATGGAGTATATATATAGATAGTATAGAATATATATTTCATGCCATATTGAATCCTCCTGAAGAAATGCAATCTACCGAACACAAAGATAGATTAGAGGACCTTAAAGTTGGGGAAGTTTACGACCAACCACTGAGTCCTTTATCCAGGGTCTTTCATGAGCCTAGTATTAATCTCTACATCGTAGCTATCTTTGGTATGAAAACTCTAGTCAATCTAGAGGTTTTCAAAGCCGATTTGGTCCATGTTATGGATAAAAATCATCGTTTCTCTAGTTTACAGGTAACCATATATTGTATGTAACTCGATACCTATGTGTAAGCACAAATAATTTTACTTCGTGAGATTTCTTCACACGAAGAACCACTTATTGCGCTTGTCTGGCCTGTTAAGTCTTTCTCATCATAGCCTGGTGTCGAAACAAGCTCATTTTTGGGTGACCATTACATGATTATTGTATTTTGATCACACAATATGTTGATAACTAGGATCCTCAAATAAACTTGCCCAAACAAATCTTACTAGTTTCTGCTTTCATTCGTCCCATTTTAAATGTCATATAATTTGATTTTCTTAAGTCTTTTTTAGTTAACTTTGACCTTAATTATTTTGTCTGTGTTATATAACACTTGATATAAAATATATACATGGATTGAGTTTTAAATTAGCGTGTCATATGTTTATTGTCATCAAGACTCTCAAATCTTTTATGTTGCTGTTACAGGTGTGCAAAAAAAATAGGAGCATGATATGGGTTCCAATGAAACTAAACATTGATAACCATGTTGTTGTGCCAGAACTTGATCCAAACATGGAGTCCGCAGACAAATTCGTCGAAGATTACATTTCAAACCTTAGTAGATCCCACCTTGACAATTCAAAACCCTTATGGGATCTACATATCCTCAACACAAAGACAACCCATGCACATAGCACATGCATCTTCCGTTTTCATCACTCTCTCGGGGACGGGATGTCTTTGATGAATCTTTTGCTTGTCGGTAGTCGCAAGACCTCAAATCCCAAGGCCTTGCCTACACTTCCTGGGGATAAGGGGTCTAGTCGCCGTATAAGAGTTACTAATTTGAGATCCATTTTTATGGTCATTTGGAACTCTATTGTTGGTCTTGTGATGCTCTTATTGACTGTATTGTTTTTAAAAGATACAAAAACACCGTTAAAAGGTTCTTCATCTGTTGGTTATAGGCCTCGACGAATCGTCCATAGAAGTGTTAGCCTTGATGATATAAAAATGGTCAAAAAAGCTATGAATGTGGTAAAATTTTCTTTTGATAGAAAAAAGTATGTGTATACAATCAAATATATATGATTAATTATCAAATGTTTCAAGATTACTAAATGTTATCTAAGAATTGGTGTAATACTCTTTTCTTCCAATTATATTTGCATCATTACTGAATATTATCATGATTTCTATTACTGGCTTTTGCAGACGGTGAACGATGTAATAGCTGGAGTTATACAAGCTGCCCTACATCGTTACATAAACCGGAGATATGGTTAGCTAGCTTTTTCATCTCTGTCCGGAAAAGTACATGTTATAACTAACATCTTAGTTGCACTATAAAATGTGATCACACAAAGTTATAATCAAAGGAATACTAAATTATCTAGGCAGCGAGATATGAATACATCCATGTATAAGTATACATATGTAACCTTATGCTTAAACGTTTCAAAAACCTTTACAGGAGGGGGAGAGAACAACAACAAGGTTCCTAAGGATGTTCGTGTTCGTGCAAATCTTGTCTTTAACCTACGAGCCTCTACAAAAGTGAATGTTAGTGTTCCTATTCTCCAATGTCCATGGGTCAATATTGACTTTCCATTGTTTTCTCATGTTTAACTTTATGTGTGTTTTGATTGATTAGGTTTCTGGTGATACTGCCAGTCATGGAAAATGGGGAAACAAGGTAGTTTTTATGCTACTTCCGCTCGACGTTAGACACAAGGAAGACCCTCTAGACTACGTACGAGAAGCCAATACCATCATGGAGCGCAAGAAAGCTTCTTTTGAGCCATTCTTCACTTGGTTCTTTACTAATTTAGTTATGAAGTTATTTGGTGTCAAGGTATTTAATTAGCATACTTAAAGATAAGATAATTACTTTCAATATAACGTGTTAAAGTGTTGGGTACTTTGAAAATATGTATACTTAAGATCGATATGTGGAATTTACTAGAAATTGCTAACTTGAAAATAATCAAATTAAGTTGATGAACAGATTGCAGTGAAAATGATTGAAAAATTTGTGTCAAGGACAACACTTTGGTTCTCCAACGTGCCCGGGCCACAAGAGGAAATCTCGTTTTGTAGACATGAGGTTGCCTACCTTGCTCCAAGTGTGTATGGCCAATCCACGGTGAGGACAGTTATTTTGTTGTTCATAGTTCTGAACCCACTAATGTTTCATATTACGAGTTTAATTAGGGAATCTTAAAATTGATTTAAAATTTTTATCATGCACAGGGGTTGGTGATTCACGTTGTGAGTTACATTGATAAAGTAACATTTGTGCTATCCGTTGATGAAGAAATTATACCCGACTCTCAAAACTTGTGCGAGGATCTACAACAAGCGCTACATCACATCAAGACTCGTGTTTCTGCTGCAGAATGCGTTTAGAACAATTACTCACTTGAGTCCATTCTTCCAAAATCCTTATCCATTTTACATTTTTAATTTGAAGGTCAAGTGTACTATTTTAATCTGAAAAAGTGAAAGACAGCTCCATGCCTCGACTCTAATAGCTATAAGAACATTAAATGCCTAATTTTAGTTATGGGCCAAGATTATTTGCGCCTGTACCATGTCCCGATTATGTTGCTGCCATTTTGAAAGGATTAAATTTTAGAAAGCACTGAAGTAATGTGTAAACCCAATGATTTAAAACAAAGATATATGTAGAGAATCGGAGATTCTCATGTCCACAGGACCGAAAATAACATAAGATTGACCAAGAATATGATTCTGTAATATCCAACAATATAGTTTACATATTTGTTTTGACACACTTTTCAAATGAATACAAGCTATTCTATTTGTAGTGTCTAAACCGAAACATTGTGACTTTTCACCAAAAGTCACGACTATTCCCTAACAGAATAACTTAACTGTCTATAACTTCCTATCTCCCTTTCCTACTAAAGGAGCGTAGGGGATTACCTCATAAAATCCTACTTGTCAAGAGATTAGCATACTTTCAAGGGATTATACACACAATTGCTAATGTCACTATGTGTTTTGGGTATAAAAATTCGTATGTATATTGATGTTGTAGGTTGATTGATCCGTATATATGTATATGTATATATTAATCTATTGTGTAATGTATGTATGTAGTATCCAAGATTAATTTGTGGGGTTATTAGATTTGATAGCTATGTACTTGTGTTTATAATTTAGGAGGGAGTTTTGTGAGTGAGCATTTAATGCCCATCCCCTCCAAGCCGCCTGCAAACTGGAATTGGCGTGTGTTTTCAAGTAAGTACAATGGTTATGACACAAGTAGGAGAATAATTTGCATACATTCAATGCTTAAGCCGCTCAAAACTTTTAGATTAAGATTGGTAAATGTGTTTGAATTTTGATTTGAAGTCACTCACATATAGAGGCGGCATATATACATACATATATAGATATATACATATTTGAGCGGGAATTATGCTTTGGGATAAGGGAAGTGCAATTTACTTAACCCTAATATTGTTTTCATTTATTCCTAAAACACCCAATAAGTATTATCTCTCTCTCTCTGCTTGATAATAATGGCAACAAGTAAAATTGATAATAATAATAATAATACTAATCTTAGTTTTGTGGATGAACTGGATTCTGGGAAATCCTTTTGGAACAGCAAGCTTCGTTGTATTAAGAAGTGGAGACAAAGCTATAGGCAAGACTATATCTTCATTGATGAGAAGGTAACTTGTGTTGTTCATGTCAAAATCTGTTTTTATGTTAATGTTAATCAAATGATGATGTGTTTACATATTTCATGTTGGTTTAATTATTCATGAATGTACACTTCAGGGAAAGCAGATCCAAGCCTGTGTCAGGAATGAATTGATTCCAGACTTTGAACAACTAATTCAAGAGGACAGTATGTATGTTCTTCTTAAATTTGGTGTGGGTGCTCAGGGTGATCTATATCCTATTGTGGATCTAAAGAAGAAGATCAACTTTTATCGTTGTACCTCTGTATCTCCTGTTGAAGGATTCACTGGTCATCCTTATGGATTTCACTTTTGGAACTTTGATGACATAAACAAAGGCAAAGCAGCCAAAGTTAAAACTGTTGGTTAGTGTTACTAATTTTACCTACATACTAACATTGTATATATATAATTTAGAAGTTTGAATAATATGAACTCTTTTTCTGCATATATAGATGTTGTGGGTAGGCTTGCATGGTGTGGTGATTTGGACATCTGGACAACTAAAGCTAAAGAGACTAAAAGACTCATCTTTGATTTGCAAGACTTGGAGTAAGCCTCTTTCTTTGCATATATTAGATCTAGCCAAATGTTTGCTGTTTATGTCATTAGTTCTCCAACATTTATGTATGATGATTAGTATTTATCGAGAAGACTAGGTATGTTTTTTATTTAATGAGAATGGTATGTAGGTTTAGTATTGAATGATGTTTTGTATTTAATGAAAATGATATGTATGATTAGTATTCAATGAGATAAGTGTGCATGATTAGTATTGATTGTCCAGAATTTAAGGATATAAGAACAAAAAAGTGTATTCTTGGTTGTCATATATAAAATTCTACATTTTCTGCATATTAAAGTGTTTTTTTTTTGCTTAAATAGGGGTGTTGTGCTTAAATGTACTTTTTGGGATGACTTTGCTGTTGAATTTCATAAGTATGTTACTTCTAATACTCAAACAACTGAGATGGTGATTGTGATCCTACAACATGTCAGGGTGAAACTGTGGAATGGTATGTATACATAAACTTCATTATTATATTTTTTTGTTGTTGTTATTGTTGGTCACTCAATTATTTTGATGCTAATCTTCTTGAAGAGATACTTGGAGTTCAGAATGACAAGTTTGGTACTCGCATCTTCTTTAATGAAGATCTTGATGAAGCTAACACTTTTAGAAGGAGGTTAGTATCATGGAATTAGAGTGAAGTGATATATAAATATGCACTATCTTTTATTCTGAATTCTATTTTTTTTTTTTTTTTTTTTTTTTTTTTTTTTTTTTTTTTTTTTTTTTTTTTTTTTTTTTTTTTTTTTTTTTTTTTTTTTTTTTTTTTTTTTTTTTTTTTTTTTTTTTTTTTTTTTTTTTTTTTTTTTTTTTTTTTTTTTTTTTTTTTTTTTTTTTTTTTTTTTTTTTTTTTTTTTTTTTTTTTTTTTTTTTTTTTTTTTTTTTTTTTTTTTTTTTTTTTTTTTTTTTTTTTTTTTTTTTTTTTTTTTTTTTTTTTTTTTTTTTTTTTTTTTTTTTTTTTTTTTTTTTTTTTTTTTTTTTTTTTTTTTTTTTTTTTTTTTTTTTTTTTTTTTTTTTTTTTTTTTTTTTTTTTTTTTTTTTTTTTTTTTTTTTTTTTTTTTTTTTTTTTTTTTTTTTTTTTTTTTTTTTTTTTTTTTTTTTTTTTTTTTTTTTTTTTTTTTTTTTTTTTTTTTTTTTTTTTTTTTTTTTTTTTTTTTTTTTTTTTTTTTTTTTTTTTTTTTTTTTTTTTTTTTTTTTTTTTTTTTTTTTTTTTTTTTTTTTTTTTTTTTTTTTTTTTTTTTTTTTTTTTTTTTTTTTTTTTTTTTTTTTTTTTTTTTTTTTTTTTTTTTTTTTTTTTTTTTTTTTTTTTTTTTTTTTTTTTTTTTTTTTTTTTTTTTTTTTTTTTTTTTTTTTTTTTTTTTTTTTTTTTTTTTTTTTTTTTTTTTTTTTTTTTTTTTTTTTTTTTTTTTTTTTTTTTTTTTTTTTTTTTTTTTTTTTTTTTTTTTTTTTTTTTTTTTTTTTTTTTTTTTTTTTTTTTTTTTTTTTTTTTTTTTTTTTTTTTTTTTTTTTTTTTTTTTTTTTTTTTTTTTTTTTTTTTTTTTTTTTTTTTTTTTTTTTTTTTTTTTTTTTTTTTTTTTTTTTTTTTTTTTTTTTTTTTTTTTTTTTTTTTTTTTTTTTTTTTTTGTTGTTGTTATTGTTGGTCACTCAATTATTTTGATGCTAATCTTCTTGAAGAGATACTTGGAGTTCAGAATGACAAGTTTGGTACTCGCATCTTCTTTAATGAAGATCTTGATGAAGCTAACACTTTTAGAAGGAGGTTAGTATCATGGAATTAGAGTGAAGTGATATATAAATATGCACTATCAAAAATTAGATTATTAAATTAAATCTGTTATGTTGCTCTAGTTTGATAGTCAAAGGTGGTAAAGATGGTGCATCAACAAGTTTTAGCCAATTGTCCTCTCAAACTAATTACCCTCTTCGCAATGACTTCCTGGTTGTGACTCCTAGAAAACATGTGGAAAACATCCTTGAAACTGAAAAGGTTGAACATTGTCTAATATTTATAGTTTGAAATTTGTATGTCCAGATGTCCAAAACTAATTGATGTATGTTTTTACAGAACAAGTTCTGTGTGGTACTGGCCACTACTACAATTCTTGAACCAGAATATGGTTGGTATTACATAGCACGTCGCAATTGTAGCTTTAAAGTGTATTCAAAGATGGAATTCTTGACAAAGGCCAGTGAGATTCCTAAAGATTTTGAGGATGCACCAGCAGACACTATGTGGTGTATTCAATGCAAAAACATGGCAACTGATATGTGCCCTAAGTAATTCTTCTTTGTTCATTCATTATTTTCTGTAATCTTATTAATTGAATATAATTTACTAACTCAAGGAAAAATACACATTTAGGTTTAAGGTGCAATTTAAGGTCGAAGACCAAACTGGAAGTGTATCATTCGTGATGTTTGATAAAGAGGTTAACAAGATTCTTGGTATTTCTGCAATTGATGTTCGTGATAGGCAACTTAAGTCTGATGATATGGACTCCTTTCCTCATGTACTAGATGGTTTGCTTAATAAGTTGCTAGCTTTCAAAATCAAGGTTTCTGCTTACAATATTTTTTTTTTTTTTTTTTTTTTTTTTTTTTTTTTTTTTTTTTTTTTTTTTTTTTTTTTTTTTTTTTTTTTTTTTTTTTTTTTTTTTTTTTTTTTTTTTTTTTTTTTTTTTTTTTTTTTTTTTTTTTTTTTTTTTTTTTTTTTTTTTTTTTTTTTTTTTTTTTTTTTTTTTTTTTTTTTTTTTTTTTTTTTTTTTTTTTTTTTTTTTTTTTTTTTTTTTTTTTTTTTTTTTTTTTTTTTTTTTTTTTTTTTTTTTTTTTTTTTTTTTTTTTTTTTTTTTTTTTTTTTTTTTTTTTTTTTTTTTTTTTTTTTTTTTTTTTTTTTTTTTTTTTTTTTTTTTTTTTTTTTTTTTTTTTTTTTTTTTTTTTTTTTTTTTTTTTTTTTTTTTTTTTTTTTTTTTTTTTTTTTTTTTTTTTTTTTTTTTTTTTTTTTTTTTTTTTTTTTTTTTTTTTTTTTTTTTTTTTTTTTTTTTTTTTTTTTTTTTTTTTTTTTTTTTTTTTTTTTTTTTTTTTTTTTTTTTTTTTTTTTTTTTTTTTTTTTTTTTTTTTTTTTTTTTTTTTTTTTTTTTTTTTTTTTTTTTTTTTTTTTTTTTTTTTTTTTTTTTTTTTTTTTTTTTTTTTTTTTTTTTTTTTTTTTTTTTTTTTTTTTTTTTTTTTTTTTTTTTTTTTTTTTTTTTTTTTTTTTTTTTTTTTTTTTTTTTTTTTTTTTTTTTTTTTTTTTTTTTTTTTTTTTTTTTTTTTTTTTTTTTTTTTTTTTTTTTTTTTTTTTTTTTTTTTTTTTTTTTTTTTTTTTTTTTTTTTTTTTTTTTTTTTTTTTTTTTTTTTTTTTTTTTTTTTTTTTTTTTTTTTTTTTTTTTTTTTTTTTTTTTTTTTTTTTTTTTTTTTTTTTTTTTTTTTTTTTTTTTTTTTTTTTTTTTTTTTTTTTTTTTTTTTTTTTTTTTTTTTTTTTTTTTTTTTTTTTTTTTTTTTTTTTTTTTTTTTTTTTTTTTTTTTTTTTTTTTTTTTTTTTTTTTTTTTTTTTTTTTTTTTTTTTTTTTTTTTTTTTTTTTTTTTTTTTTTTTTTTTTTTTTTTTTTTTTTTTTTTTTTTTTTTTTTTTTTTTTTTTTTTTTTTTTTTTTTTTTTTTTTTTTTTTTTTTTTTTTTTTTTTTTTTTTTTTTTTTTTTTTTTTTTTTTTTTTTTTTTTTTTTTTTTTTTTTTTTTTTTTTTTTTTTTTTTTTTTTTTTTTTTTTTTTTTTTTTTTTTTTTTTTTTTTTTTTTTTTTTTTTTAGGGGTGTTGTGCTTAAATGTACTTTTTGGGATGACTTTGCTGTTGAATTTCATAAGTATGTAACTTCTAATACTCAAACAACTGAGATGGTGATTGTGATCCTACAACATGTCAGGGTGAAACTGTGGAATGGTATGTATACATAAACTTCATTATTATATTTTTTTGTTGTTGTTATATTTGGTCACCAAATAATTTTGATGCTAATGTTCTTGAAGAGATACTTGGAGTTCAGAATGACAAGTTTGGTACTCGCATCTTTTTCAATGAAGATGTTGATGATGGTAACACTTTTAGAAGGAGGTTAGTATCATGGAATTAGAGTGAAGTATATATAAATATGCACTATCAAAAATTAGAATTATTAAATTAAATCTGTTATGTTGCTCTAGTTTGATAGTCAAAGGTGGTAAAGATGGTGCATCAACAAGTTATAGCCAATTGTCCTCTCAAACTAATTACCCTCTTCGCAATGACTTCCTGGTTGTGACTCCTAGAAAACATGTGGAAAACATCCTTGAAACTGAAAAGGTTGATCATTATCTAATATTTATAGTTTGAAATTTGTATGTCCAGATGTCCAAAACTAATTGATGTATGTTTTTACAGAACAAGTTCTGTGTGGTACTGGCCACTACTACAATTCTTGAACCAGAATATGGTTGGTATTACATAGCACGTCGCAATTGTAGCTTTAAAGTGTATTCAAAGATGGAGTTCTTGACAAAGGCCAGTGAGATTCCTGAAGTTTTTGAGGATGCACCAGCAGACACTATGTGGTGTATTCAATGCAAAAACATGGCAACTGATATGTGCCCTAAGTAATTCTTCTTTGTTCATTCATTATTTTCTGTAATCTTATTAATTGAATATAATTTACTAACTCAAGGAAAAATACACATTTAGGTTTAAGGTGCAATTTAAGGTCGAAGACCAAACTGGAAGTGTATCATTCGTGATGTTTGATAAAGAGGTTAACAAGATTCTTGGTATTTCTGCAATTGATGTTCGTGATAGGCAACTTAAGTCTGATGATATGGACTCCTTTCCTCATGTACTAGATGGTTTGCTTAATAAGTTGCTAGCTTTCAAAATCAAGGTTTCTGCTTACAATATCGACAACAAGAAATACATTTATACTGTCAAGCAGTTTACTGATGATCCAGAAATCATAGCTGAGTTAGTGGGAAGTGATGATCCAAATGAGGTTATATTCATTTAGTTGCAATTAATAAGTTGTTGACTTAGACAAGTACACTACTTTATTCAAAAGCTAATTATGTTGACATTGTTTCTTAATTTTGTTGTTTCAGGATATTCCAGATACTCAAGTTGGTGAAAGACAATCTGTGAAGCTTTCAGAATCTTCCCAGTGCCCTGTTGATTCTAAGGTGATTATATTGACATTGTGTTTTTGTCTATATAATTTTACTGTTATATTCCTAAGTGTAGGCCTTAATCATTGGTTGGTTTTTTTGCAATTTGTTTGAAGGATGCTGCGTCTGTTACCGGAGGCTCTTTGGCATGTGAGGTTGTCAAAGACACTGCAATCAGTCCTGGGAAACGGTCTCTTCCAGAACCAAATGAAGACGATGTTGCTTTTGTTAGCCCTGGTGTTACTTCTGAAGAAAACGAAGACAAGGCCTCTACCAACAAAAGAACCAAGAAGAAGACCATCAGATTTAATGCATAAATGCATTAATATTTAAATCCCTAAACTTATGCTCTTTTGATAAATTATGTATGTATTCAAGACTTAATATGCTTTTGGTTATGTCTCCTCCTCTATTTACAACTTTGGTATGACTACTGTTGGTAGGATTTGGTTGTATGTGTACTGTATACACTCAAACTATTTGGATTAATCTTAATGTTATTTATGTTATGTTTACTCAATTGCCTAAAGTATAATCGTATATACATATGTTTATGTGTAACTCTTGCAATTTAGGAGGAACAGAAGTTGGGAGTTCCAATTAATAAATTAACATGAATGAATAAACTTTGTATATATTGAAATTCAATTTGATTGACACTCTAAACAAGAACAATGTTGAACATTGAAATTCAATTTGTATGACATTTTCAAAAATTCAGAATTTTATAAGTGTTTTTCAAAATGTGTTTGGAGGGAATTGTTTTAAAAACTGAAATACGAAATTTCAAAATTGGGATGGAAACTACCTTACTTAAATTTTGACCAAATATTTTTATCCTACATTTGAAAATTTCAAAAGTTGATCCTACATTTGAAATTTTACTTTGGTTTATAAAGTATGCTACTTAAACTTCCTCTATTCTAAACTCTCCCTCTCTTTTTTGTACACTTTGTATTTTCATGGATAATAAGAAAAAGAAACCTCGCTATGAAGAAAAACAGAGAATGTTTCAGGATGTGCCAATACCCATTCCTGCATCAAATCGTAACAAAAGGAAGTCAGTTTTGTTAAATCGGGAGAATGGTAGTTTATCTGCTATGCAAAATCGAAGCAGTCTTGGTGGAAGGTCTCCATTATCAAATATCACAAATATTTCGAGTAATAATCCCCTTCTCAGGTCTCCCGTTTTTAATGTTGTACAAGGTATGTTTTATAATTGTGTATTTATAAATGTACTCAATTCATAATTTTATATTACATAATAATATTTTTCACTCTAAACTACTATAATAGGTTCATCAAATTACCCCCACAAGGATGTTAATGTTCATAATGTTGCAAGTACTTCTGAAAATACACCTCGCTCTATTTTAGGGAATGGTATTTTTGATAGCAGTCAAAGTACAGTTGATCCTTCATCAAGTAGTATTCCATATTACTCTATGACGTCTGGTAAGTAAGTATAATTCAGTAAATAACTTTTAAGTGTGACTATATATATGAATGTAGTTGTCTAGACTTCAAATCTTTCAAAAATTCTTTGTAATTTTGAAAGGTTCAATGAATTTTGCTGCTGGAAATCTATCATATTCGACCCCTCCAAGTGTTAATTCCCAAAAAAGTAAGAAGAAGTCGACAACCCCAAGTCACAATAGTCATACAACATTTCAAAAGTCATCACCACTTGCTACAAATCCTGGATCTGTTGCTGTTTCTAATATGGACACCAGATTCAATACAGGAAACATACCTGCAATGAATTTAGAATCCAATGATAGAAATTAATAAAGCGAAAGGAATTTCTCCAGGTAAATTTTTTTAATTTATCTAATTAGTACTATGAATACTATAAATTAAGCCATTACAGTAAACTTACAATGAAATTCTGGACCAGTATACATTGACCATGGAGATGCCATACATGTTTGCCATAGTTGTAAAGCACTGTTATGGGAGGCTGAAATGTTAAGGGGTAATCACGATCGTAAGAAACTTTCTTTTTCACTTTGTTGCTCAAATGGGAATATTGAATTACCATCCCCAGTTGAACCTCCTCCTTTCTTGAGGACTCTGTATAAAAGTAACACCACCAGGAGCAACAATTTCATGAATAATATCCGAGCATATAATATGATGTTTTCGTTCACTTCTATGGGAGGTAAGGTTGACAAAAGTTTACAGAGAGGGAAAGGTCCATATGTGTTTAGACTACAAGGTCAAAATTACCATCGTATGGGTAGCCTTCTTCCGGAGAATGGTGAAGTTCCTAAATTTTCACAACTTTATATATATGATTCTGAAAATGAGGAGGCAAATCGAATGAAAGCAGTCAGGTCAGTTTGTCATGAAAACCAAATTATTTGTTTCAAAATTTTGTTGTTATACTAATTATAATTAGTTCCCTACATGTATTATATTTTTTTTGTAGTTCTGGTGGTCATTCAAAAAGTGGCAAAAAAGATGACCTTAAGCAGGAAACTATTACAGTACTTAAGAATATGTTAGACTCTTGCAATCCTCTTGTGAAGTCCTTTAGAATGGTAAGGGAGTGTTTCCAAGAGAATGATTGGCAAAATGTGAGTTTGAAGCTGATTGGTACAAGACAACAAGATGGAAGGCAATACAATTTGCCCACAGTCTCAGAAGTAGCCGGTTTAATAATTGGTGATGTTGACTCAGTAATTGATAATAGAGACATTATTCTTCGAACTAGGAATGGTTGCCTTCAAAGAATAAGTGAACTTCATCCATCTTATCTTGCACTACAATATCCGTTGCTTTTCCCATTTGCCGAAGATGGTTTCAGGCTTGGTATCAAGCACAAGGGGGTTCCAGATGATTGTGATGTAGTAAGGAAAAGACTTACATTGCGAGAGTTCTTCTGTTATAGAATTCAGGACAGAGTGAAACAGTGTAACCTCCTACTTGTGGCCAAAAAATTGTATCACCAATTTCTGGTGGATGGATACACTATGGTAGAAGCCGACCGTTTATCGTATGTTAAATCACAACAAAAGAAACAAAGGACATGTAGCTTCAAAAATTTGACTGCGCATGTAGAGAATGGAAACATTGATGGTTCTAATGCTGGTAAACGGATATTGTTACCATCGTCATTTACCGGTGGATCTCGGTATATGATGCAGAAGTATTTGGATGCTATGGCAATTTGTAAATCAGTGGGATATCCTGATTTATTCATCACAATGACATGTAATCCGAATTGGCCAGAGATTTATAGAGCTTTGCATGACAAGAATTTGAAGCCCGAGGATAGGCCGGATATTTTAACTAGGCTTTTCAAGATAAAACTCGATGCACTAATACATGATTTAAGGACTGAACAAATTTTTGGTCCTATACAAGCAGGTACCTTAATTGTGATACAATTCATTTTCCTTTCAAGTGATTGTTTTGTTACAATTCACTTTTTTCATCACTATGTGTTAAAAATTAATATTGGATTGTAGGTATGTTTCTGCTTGTGAAGCGGCTTGGAGGATTTTTGGTTATGACATTCATTACAGGTGGCCACCAGTGGAAGTTTTGCCATTCCATTGTGAGAATGAGCAGAGTATTGTATACGACGACAATTCGAATCTCTGTGATGTTGTTACTAATTCCTAACCGCCACTGATATTGATCGTGCTATAAGCGCTGAAATACCAGACAAAGATGAAGATCCCATATTATATGAATTGGTAAAACAATTCATTATGCATGGCCCATGTGGTATTGATAATCCAACATGCCCATGTATGTTCCAAAAAGGTAAGCAGCTTAAAAGTTGTTCAAAGAAATTCCCAAAGAAGTTTCATGATGAAACTTCTGTTGATGCGGATGGATATCCTGTATATATGCGGCGGAATACCGGTAATACAGTGGAAAAAGACGGGGTGCCACTTGATAATCAGTTTGTCGTCCCTTATAATGCTTTTCTTCTTCGAAGATACCAATGTCATATGAATGTTGAAATGGTGCAGAGACGTCTTCTGGCGACAAAGAGAATGTAGACGAGGTCAAAAATTACCTTGATTGCAGGCACGTTTTCATTGATGTAATTGTTTTGTTACAATTCACTTTTTTCATCACTATGTGTTAAAAATTAATATTGGATTGTAGGTATGTTTCTGCTTGTGAAGCGGCTTGGAGGATTTTTGGTTATGACATTCATTACAGGTGGCCACCAGTGGAAGTTTTGCCATTCCATTGTGAGAATGAGCAGAGTATTGTATACGACGACAATTCGAATCTCTGTGATGTTGTTACAAATCCTACCGTCAAAAGCTCAATGTTCATTCAATGGATGGCAATGAACAAAGTGAATGAGTTTGCCAGGACCTTGAAGTATATCGAGTTCCCCAAACATTTTGTTTGGATACGCAAAGACAGAAATTGGAAAAGAAGAAGAAACGTAGCTCCTAATGTTGGTCGAATTCATTATGTTCCACCATCCCTTGGTGATTGTTACTACTTGCGGATTCTACTCAATCATGTCAGAGGTCCAACATGTTTCAAAGACTTGAAAAAAGCCAATGGAAAAGACTTTGAAACTCATAAAGAAGTGTGCATAGAACTTGGATTGTTGGATGATGATAAGGAGTATGTAGATGCTATTAAAGAAGCAGATTCATGGGCATCAGCATCTTATTTACGACAATTCTTTGTGCAGTTGCTGTTATCCAACTCGATAACCCGTCCAGATGACTTGTGGAACAAAACATGGACGTATTTAAGTGGAGATATTTTGTATAACCAAAGGAGAGTTCTTGACCGTCCAGGTAATTTAATCAATTTTGTTAGTATTGTTATCTTCTTTTAATTTCGATTCAACCACCAATTTTTTTGATAAAATGTGAGTTATTAATGGCTTTCTTACTTCCAATTATATAGGGTTGGTACTTGAAGAGGAAGTAATCAAAAGTTTGTGTCTATCAGAAATTGAAAGTTTATTAAAAGGTAATGGAAGTTCACTTAAAAATTTCCAAGAAATGCCTTATCCGAATGAAGAGTATGTGTCTTCCTTGAATAATCTATTGATAAGGAGTGAGTTGTTGTATGACAAAGCAAGTCTACTTAAAGAACATGCAAGTTATTTGAAAAGCTTAACTGTTGAACAACGGCATCTTTATGACACAGTGATGAAAGCTGTTCATAAGAATGATGGAGGTGTTTTTTTTGTATATGGATATGGAGGTACGGGAAAGACTTTTCTATGGAAAACCTTGACCGCTGCTTTATGTTCGAAAGGTGAAATTGTCCTTAATGTGGCGTCAAGTGGAATTGCATCCCTCCTTTTAAGTGGGGGTAGGACTGCACATTCAAGGTTCGTTATACCCATTAACATCATGGAAAATTCATTGTGCTCAATTGAACCAAGTAGTGACTTGGCGTCTTTAATAAAGAAAACCAAACTAATCATTTGGGATGAAGCGCCCATGATACACAAGCATTGCTTTGAGGCTCTTGACCGCACAATGAGAGATATATTACGTTCAAGTCAACCAAACAGTGAAGGAACTGTTTTTGGGGGAAAGGTGATCGTCTTTGGTGGTGATTTTAGGCAGATTTTACCGGTTATTCCTAAAGGTACCAGAAGTATGATTGTCAATGCATCTTTAAATTCCTCTTATATATGGCACCATTGTCAAGTACTTAAACTTACAGTTAATATGAGATTAAAGGTGGGGTGTTTTTTTTTTTTTTTTTTTTTTTTTTTTTTTTTTTTTTTTTTTTTTTTTTTTTTTTTTTTTTTTTTTTTTTTTTTTTTTTTTTTTTTTTTTTTTTTTTTTTTTTTTTTTTTTTTTTTTTTTTTTTTTTTTTTTTTTTTTTTTTTTTTTTTTTTTTTTTTTTTTTTTTTTTTTTTTTTTTTTTTTTTTTTTTTTTTTTTTTTTTTTTTTTTTTTTTTTTTTTTTTTTTTTTTTTTTTTTTTTTTTTTTTTTTTTTTTTTTTTTTTTTTTTTTTTTTTTTTTTTTTTTTTTTTTTTTTTTTTTTTTTTTTTTTTTTTTTTTTTTTTTTTTTTTTTTTTTTTTTTTTTTTTTTTTTTTTTTTTTTTTTTTTTTTTTTTTTTTTTTTTTTTTTTTTTTTTTTTTTTTTTTTTTTTTTTTTTTTTTTTTTTTTTTTTTTTTTTTTTTTTTTTTTTTTTTTTTTTTTTTTTTTTTTTTTTTTTTTTTTTTTTTTTTTTTTTTTTTTTTTTTTTTTTTTTTTTTTTTTTTTTTTTTTTTTTTTTTTTTTTTTTTTTTTTTTTTTTTTTTTTTTTTTTTTTTTTTTTTTTTTTTTTTTTTTTTTTTTTTTTTTTTTTTTTTTTTTTTTTTTTTTTTTTTTTTTTTTTTTTTTTTTTTTTTTTTTTTTTTTTTTTTTTTTTTTTTTTTTTTTTTTTTTTTTTTTTTTTTTTTTTTTTTTTTTTTTTTTTTTTTTTTTTTTTTTTTTTTTTTTTTTTTTTTTTTTTTTTTTTTTTTTTTTTTTTTTTTTTTTTTTTTTTTTTTTTTTTTTTTTTTTTTTTTTTTTTTTTTTTTTTTTTTTTTTTTTTTTTTTTTTTTTTTTTTTTTTTTTTTTTTTTTTTTTTTTTTTTTTTTTTTTTTTTTTTTTTTTTTTTTTTTTTTTTTTTTTTTTTTTTTTTTTTTTTTTTTTTTTTTTTTTTTTTTTTTTTTTTTTTTTTTTTTTTTTTTTTTTTTTTTTTTTTTTTTTTTTTTTTTTTTTTTTTTTTTTTTTTTTTTTTTTTTTTTTTTTTTTTTTTTTTTTTTTTTTTTTTTTTTTTTTTTTTTTTTTTTTTTTTTTTTTTTTTTTTTTTTTTTTTTTTTTTTTTTTTTTTTTTTTTTTTTTTTTTTTTTTTTTTTTTTTTTTTTTTTTTTTTTTTTTTTTTTTTTTTTTTTTTTTTTTTTTTTTTTTTTTTTTTTTTTTTTTTTTTTTTTTTTTTTTTTTTTTTTTTTTTTTTTTTTTTTTTTTTTTTTTTTTTTTTTTTTTTTTTTTTTTTTTTTTTTTTTTTTTTTTTTTTTTTTTTTTTTTTTTTTTTTTTTTTTTTTTTTTTTTTTTTTTTTTTTTTTTTTTTTTTTTTTTTTTTTTTTTTTTTTTTTTTTTTTTTTTTTTTTTTTTTTTTTTTTTTTTTTTTTTTTTTTTTTTTTTTTTTTTTTTTTTTTTTTTTTTTTTTTTTTTTTTTTTTTTTTTTTTTTTTTTTTTTTTTTTTTTTTTTTTTTTTTTTTTTTTTTTTTTTTTTTTTTTTTTTTTTTTTTTTTTTTTTTTTTTTTTTTTTTTTTTTTTTTTTTTTTTTTTTTTTTTTTTTTTTTTTTTTTTTTTTTTTTTTTTTTTTTTTTTTTTTTTTTTTTTTTTTTTTTTTTTTTTTTTTTTTTTTTTTTTTTTTTTTTTTTTTTTTTTTTTTTTTTTTTTTTTTTTTTTTTTTTTTTTTTTTTTTTTTTTTTTTTTTTTTTTTTTTTTTTTTTTTTTTTTTTTTTTTTTTTTTTTTTTTTTTTTTTTTTTTTTTTTTTTTTTTTTTTTTTTTTTTTTTTTTTTTTTTTTTTTTTTTTTTTTTTTTTTTTTTTTTTTTTTTTTTTTTTTTTTTTTTTTTTTTTTTTTTTTTTTTTTTTTTTTTTTTTTTTTTTTTTTGTTTTTTTTTCGTGGCAGTGTCTAGAGTTAAAAGCAAAAAAGGTTTGAAAATCTTGATTACTAATCAAGATAACCATGTCAGCAAAACAACTACTAATGTTGTTTACAAGGAAGTACTCCAATTTCTTTGAACTTTATTGTCAGGTTGTAATTTCAATTTATTCCAATTTCCAGAACCTAATGTGTAATGTATAAATGAAAAACACAAATGTTTGAGCTTTGTATTATTATTATTAGGTGGAGCATTGTAGTAATATTAATACTATTAAGTGACCACATCTAATATAATCTACATCAACAACAAAAGAAACTACATAACACACTAAATACATTTAGTAACCATAATTGTTCAACAGTTTTGGCAACAAAAGCCAAGGCCAATCTTTGGATCGAGTAGGATTGTATCTCCCACGTCTTGTTTTCAGCCATGGTCAACTCTACGTGGCAGTGTCTAGAGTTAAAAGCAAAAAAGGTTTGAAAATTTTGATTACTAATCAAGATAACCATGTCAGCAAAACAACTACTAATGTTGTTTACAAGGAAGTACTCCAATTTCTTTGAACTTTATTGTCAGGTTGTAATTTCAATTTCATTTCCAATTTCCAGAACCTAATGTGTAATGTATAAATGAAAAACACAAATGTTTGAGCTTTGTATTATTATTATTATTAGGTGGAGCATTGTAGTAATATTAATACTATTAAGTGACCACATCTAATATAATCTACATCAACAACAAAAGAAACTACATAACACACTAAATACATTTAGTAACCATAATTGTTCAACAGTTTTGGCAACAAAAGCCAAGGCCAATCTTTGGATCGAGTAGGATTGTATCTCCCACGTCTTGTTTTCAGCCATGGTCAACTCTACGTGGCAGTGTCTAGAGTTAAAAGCAAAAAAGGTTTGAAAATTTTGATTACTAATCAAGATAACCATGTCAGCAAAACAACTACTAATGTTGTTTACAAGGAAGTACTCCAATTTCTTTGAACTTTATTGTCAGGTTGTAATTTCAATTTCATTTTCCAATTTCCAGAACCTAATGTGTAATGTATAAATGAAAAACACAAATGTTTGAGCTTTGTATTATTATTATTATTAGGTGGAGCATTGTAGTAATATTAATACTATTAAGTGACCACATCTAATATAATCTACATCAACAACAAAAGAAACTACATAACAGACTACATACATTTAGTAACCATAATTGTTCAACAGTTTTGGCAACAAAGCCATAGGAAACTTAGCCGAATATTTAGATGAAGTATGTTGCTGCAAAAGCAAATCAAAATCAGCAACCATACTTCCGATACGTCGAAATTCCTAAAGTTAATTAAGTTACATGTCCAGATAAACCACAGATAGTTAATACATACATTCATTGTCCAAAGAGTACCTTCCATGATGTTGAGATTTTACATTTAACACACATCCAAGTGAAGTGTTCCATCTTCCAAATTGTCATCCAGATTGAACTGAAACCTGAGCTTCCCATCTTCCTCAACTCCAGTTTGTCCCATGAAGTACGTCCAGTCCATGATCATAACAAGGTGAGTAAGATCTCCTGGCCTCCTAGCATCCAACTTTGGAACCAAATGGAATGGGAAATTCATCTGACCGAAGTGAAGCACCCCATCACGATAGTTAAACAACTTATGGTTTCGGACAAAGAACTTTGGCAAAGTCTACACCAAAAAAAAAAATTCACCCTTGTCATGACTAAATAAATAATAATAGAATGGACATATACAATTGGAGAAGACATAAATAGATACCATTTCATTCCTTGCAACAGTGTGATGGCGGATTTTCTGGAAGCAGTGTGAAGCACGTTTGGAATGAGCAGGATGAGCATGCCTACACTTGTGGGATTTTGGCTCAGGACTGGCATCATCATCTGAAGAAGATGGCCAGAAGTTCATCTCCTTATTGTCAGTGAAAACTACATCATAAACAATTTGTACAATAAGTTAAACTGTAACAAAGTAGGGGGTTTCAAGAATTCATAATATAATTTTTGGCACAAAATAATATTACCTTCAGTATGAACATCAACAATATTTCCATCAGGTCCAAACACATCTACTCTGAATGTCAAGTCGAAGTTGTTGGTGAACTTAAGTTTGTAACCAGGACGAAGATTATTCTGTGAACAAAAGTTCCTCTACCCAACCCCCTCAAAACCACAAGCAATTTTTCCATTGAGACCATGCAGGTCATAATAGTGGTAGATAACAGTGACTTTTGCATTTTGCTTCCTTCCCAAAACAATAGCAGTAGTTTGCCAATCATGATCAGCGTTTCTGTTCAAGTTAAACAACAGGATGGGAGAAAGCACCTATAAACAAAAACAATGAATCAAACATTACCTAAACTAATATAATAAACTAAAATGTGTAATCATAATAAACATAATCATTGTTAGAGTTTCGTACCACTTGATGAAATGTGTAATCAGTTGCTTCAATCAGCTGACTATTAACAGCAGGTTCACCAGGCCTGTTAACCCTACGATACTCCAAACCAGCTCGACAGTAAACCTGGATACCAAATGTATAGTCCTTTTTCCAAGTAAAGCAAAGAGTAGCAAATTGTTTGTAGGGATCCGACTTCACAAATTTATTCCAGGAAGTACCGGAAACAAAACAAGTCCCATCCTCCAAACGCGTAGCATAAACCAAATGTCTGTTGCCCCTAATATCAAGCAATTTCATACGAAACAATGCTTCTTCTGGCAACACATTGGCTACAAGGTTTGGTATCACCTAAAAAACATAATCAAAATACCATATTATAAAATATAACATACATATATTTCTGGGTTAAATGCATATTCTAACTTTTTATTTTCTAGAAAGGACTAACCAATTGCTTTTCCAACTTCTTAGCATCTCCACATTTGACCAGAAACTGGAATTCAAATTCAAGCTATTCATACGAGTAAAAAAACACAAAACATTAGATATATCTTATATTTTTATACGTATTTAGGTTCAAAACATATATATATATATATATATATATATATATATATATATATATATATATATATATATATATATATATATATATATATATATATATATATATATATATATATATATATATATATATATATATATATATATATATATATATATATATATATATATATATATATATATATATATATATATATATATATATATATATATATATATATATATATATATATATATATATATATATATATATATATATATATATATATATATATATATATATATATATATATATATATATATATATATATATATATATATATATATATATATATATATATATATATATATATATATATATATATATATATATATATATATATATATATATATATATATATATATATATATATATATATATATATATATATATATATATATATATATATATATATATATATATATATATATATATATATATATATATATATATATATATATATATATATATATATATATATATATATATATATATATATATATATATATATATATATATATATATATATATATATATATATATATATATATATATATATATATATATATATATATATATATATATATATATATATATATATATATATATATATATATATATATATATATATATATATATATATATATATATATATATATATATATATATATATATATATATATATATATATATATATATATATATATATATATATATATATATATATATATATATATATATATATATATATATATATATATATATATATATATATATATATATATATATATATATATATATATATATATATATATATATATATATATATATATATATATATATATATATATATATATATATATATATATATATATATATATATATATATATATATATATATATATATATATATATATATATATATATATATATATATATATATATATATATATATATATATATATATATATATATATATATATATATATATATATATATATATATATATATATATATATATATATATATATATATATATATATATATATATATATATATATATATATATATATATATATATATATATATATATATATATATATATATATATATATATATATATATATATATATATATATATATATATATATATATATATATATATATATATATATATATATATATATATATATATATATATATATATATATATATATATATATATATATATATATATATATATATATATATATATATATATATATATATATATATATATATATATATATATATATATATATATATATATATATATATATATATATATATATATATATATATATATATATATATATATATATATATATATATATATATATATATATATATATATATATATATATATATATATATATATATATATATATATATATATATATATATATATATATATATATATATATATATATATATATATATATATATATATATATATATATATATATATATATATATATATATATATATATATATATATATATATATATATATATATATATATATATATATATATATATATATATATATATATATATATATATATATATATATATATATATATATATATATATATATATATATATATATATATATATATATATATATATATATATATATATATATATATATATATATATATATATATATATATATATATATATATATATATATATATATATATATATATATATATATATATATATATATATATATATATATATATATATATATATATATATATATATATATATATATATATATATATATATATATATATATATATATATATATATATATATATATATATATATATATATATATATATATATATATATATATATATATATATATATATATATATATATATATATATATATATATATATATATATATATATATATATATATATATATATATATATATATATATATATATATATATATATATATATATATATATATATATATATATATATATATATATATATATATATATATATATATATATATATATATATATATATATATATATATATATATATATATATATATATATATATATATATATATATATATATATATATATATATATATATATATATATATATATATATATATATATATATATATATATATATATATATATATATATATATATATATATATATATATATATATATATAATAAAAAAAAAGGACAAAGACATATATATATATATATATATATATATATATGTATGTATTATCCCAATATAAGCCTATTTTTATTTCGAAACCCTAAAAAACACATGGTCCCAAAACGGACCCCAATAGCTTTAAATATCAAAAAAATAACATGACAATGAAAGCACAGTTGTTTTGTTCATATAATCGGACGATACAACTATAACAGAATGATTAAACGAAGAAAAACGAAAAATAAGGCCAAGAAAACTAACCTTTCCAGACATACTTGATTGTTAGAGAAGATGGAAGAAGAGTGTTTGGTGGGAGAGGCGAAAATGACGGTTGTGTAAATGTGGGGTAGAGGTGAGATTAGGTTAGATAAGGATGGGATTACGAATTTTATATAAATAACCCTATACTTTTATCAACTTCATCAAATGGTTCAAATTATAAATGTTTTCTAAACAAATAAATTAACAAAAGTTTAATTAGTCTAAAATTTGGATTTATTAATTTTTAATCCTATTTTTTTCCAACTTAAATTATGGGTCCTAGCTTAACTTATAGAATAGAAAGAACATAATTTGAATAAGGATAACGGTTCATTATATACATATAACTCAACGAGGTAAAACTTGGGAAATGGTTGCAATATTAACCGAATAGACTTCTTCAGTCATTCCAGTTTTCTTTTCGTCGTCTCTAGGTGTGTAGAAAGCAGGTCTTCTAGGCATAGGCACACTCGTGTATTCATTTCTTAACATGGCTGAAACTTCCAACATTGATGGTCTTTGTTCCCATTTTTCTTCAACGCATAGCAGCGCCACATTCATACATCTTGTTAGTTTATAGCTTGAAAATGCATCATTCAATGAAGGGTCTATAAACTCCATGCCTCTGCCTTCCTTCCATAGAACATATGCCTGAAATTGTTCACAGTCAAGTCAAAGTCAAACATATTTGGTGATCAAATAGGAGAGTAGTAGTGTTTCCCGTATCATATTTGTGTATGTGTGTGTGTGTAGCGCAATATATGGTCTAATTAGTTGATTATATATATGATTTGACCATAAAACAATGTCGTAACTTACATATTCCAGGAGATTTAGGTTTTGATGCGGTCCATAAACATTGTAGTTCTTCTTCCCACTTATGATTTGAAGAAGGAGAACCCCGAAGCTATAAACATCATATTTTCTGGAGTATACACCTTCTTTTATATACTCAGGAGGAACGCATCCGCTGCACTTCACCAAGGAAATAGTTTGAGACGAATGAAATCATCAATCACATACTTAATATTTTGAAAACTAGTGCATCTAGAATCAGTACTTGATAAATTATGTTTGAAAATAACCCAAACCATTTTCTAGTTGAAGTATTCGTATCAAAGTTTGTGAAGAGTACAACTTTTAAGCTTACTTACTAGGTTCCAACTATGCGGCCGGTATTTGCTTGAATTTCATTGTTCTGAAAGCTTTTTGCTATCCCAAAATCTGAAATTTTAGGCTTCATGTCTGCGTCAAGTAAAATGTTGCTTGCTTTCAAGTCTCTGTGAACTATTGTTAGTCTTGAATACTCTTGTAGATAAAGAAGTCCTTGTATTATTCCCTCAATTATATCGACCCATTTCTCCCAGCTCAACATTGACCTTCTACTTGGATCTGTACAAGTAACTTTAGAGTGTTAGTATAATTAAGTCAAAAAACTTAATAAGTATATTAAAGTATGCTCACCATAGAGGTAGTAATCTAAGCTTTTATTCGGCATGAATTCGTAGATCAACATCTTTTCTTCCCTTTCAGTGCAGAATCCCAAGAGTTTAACTAAGTTTACATGTTGTAGTTTTGTCGCAAATGTTACTTCGTTCTTGAACTCCTCGAGCCCTTGTTTAGAACTGTGTGAAAGTCTTTTGACCGCTATTTCTTGTCCGTTTGATAACTTTCCCTAGGGAAAACCATAAGTGTAAATATGAAACATATGGTTGTATAACTCAAACCTGAAGCTAATAGAACCACGGAAAAATATTTAAAGATCATGTGATACGTCTAAATTTATTAACATCTAGATATATGTATATTGTTTGGGGAAATTCCCAAAACAAACAATTACTTGGAATCTTTGAAAGGCGTGTGAACACTTTCAGATCAAATTGGTTCACCCAGATTAATTGATCGTCAGAAAATTTAGAACGAAATATATTGAGAAGAGAGAGAATAACCAAAAATGGGAGGGAGTTGATAAGCATTTTTTGGGATAATAGTCAAATATGCCCCCTCCAAAATTCACATTTAAAATTCCGGAAATTCATTTCAAAATGAGTTTTTAATATTGAAGCAATATTAGGGGCGTTGCCCCTGGACCCTCGTTACTTAAGAGCTTCGCGCAAGATCATAATAAACTTAAATAAACGTGCACTCCGCATCTTGAGACTTGTACAATGTTTTTTATTATCCAACATTGGTCAACTAATCCAGTTACACGAAAATATCCAACATCTTTTTGTTGCAGAGTCTATATGTCTATTTAACTGATAGCTTAATAAGGTTTGGTGCTTGTAACATAAAAAAATGTAAATATATACCTTATAAACTGGTCCATATCCACCTTCACCGAGCTTATTTTCTTCTGCAAAGTTATTTGTAGCTTCCCTTATGTCAACAAAGCTAATTATTTGCTGGTTTTGATAGGATGATTTCAGTCTATTTATCATCTGTTTCACTATTATAGCAAATTGATGTTACAAACTTAAAGTGGTCATAGCATTTAGTTTATATTCGATAGAAGTGGAGGAAAAATATAATGACTTTTTGGTCAAATAGATGAAATTTCAAACTTGATAGTGATATCAAATCATATTAATTTTCAAGATAATGATTGGTCTAATAATTTATTTAACAATGATGATGACAAAATTTGAAAAAAATATGAAGTTTATGATTTCTCTAGATATCTTTTTTTGTAAAATGGACTTCTATAGATATGTATCATTTCATGAAGCCCGGAAGTCAAAGCCCTTTCTTTTATACAATGAATGGTCGAAATTGTAAAGTAAATTGTAGAAGTGCAAATGGTCTACCTTTTGATGTGATTCGTTTCCTCGTGTAGTAAACTATGCAGCCTAGTAGCAGGATAGCGGAACCAATTATGCACGAAGTAATCACCAAAACTCTCTTGGAATGACTGTATTTATCTTCTTCTTGTGCTGCACAATTTGTGATGGTAAATGCATTACGTTCAAATTATGTTTATTATGGTTAATAAAGTTATACAATTTTGCCCATGAGCCCATCTAGCTATAATGGTATGTGTGTGTGGTAGTGATTGAAATGGCCAAATGGGTCAAAAGTTGCCCAATATGTATTGTTGATGCATAGTTGCATACAACCTACTTAACCCCTTTATTCATTGTTTAGAATACTGTAAACTTATTTACCTCCCAATTTAATTTTAAAAATTCAGCAAAAACAGTTTTGGGTCAACCTGGCCCGTTTGAGATCTTACCCGACTAGTTTATTTTGTCATAGTTTGTACTTACCAGTAGCCTTTGAGAGTTCCCAGTTGTAATCATTAGAGACCTGCCATACAGTAAAACCAAGAAGCCCCTTCTTTTTTGCATAAGCAACTTTATTTGTAATAGCTTCCACATCATCAAACCCAATCCAGGAATAATAATTTGCGATATAATTCATCGCATATGTTGATTTATACACCGTGTTAACCCCATTACTCCAGTACTTCTTGATATACTCATAACTTATTGACCCGTCATTTGTAATGGCCACACCTTTGGCCGGGGCACCAATACCATTATTTTTAGGATCCACAAGCGTCCACGCATAGCCATGGTATGCTAAGCCCATAACCAATTTTCTTGCGGGTAACCCTCTTTTGATCCATTGATTTAAACCATAATCCGTGTTGACATGGCTAGACGGATCATATAAAGCAGCATGAGCGGCTGTGAAATTTTCTGTCAAAGGTGTATGATAGTCATATGATCTAACATGCACCCAGTCAAAGTTCTTGCTTATCGAGTCAACGGGGTAACTCATGGAGTCGAGTTCAGGTGAGTAATGACCTCCCATGATCAAGATCAGCCTTCCTTGTTCAACTGCAGCCCTCCACTCATCAAATAAAGTCCCTAAGTTGGTCAAGTCTCCCTTTGTACTTAACAAATTAGCGACGTAAAGATCAAGTCCCTGAAACCCATATAACCGGGCCATTTTTATGGATGACTCAACAAAACTTTTCCTAGAAACAGGATTCTTGACCATCTCCAAAAAACTCGACGAATTATAATTTTCATTATTACCATAGTTTTCATTTTGTGTCCATATTGATAGAAGTGCTATAACGGATGGGTTGGTTATTTTAACCCTTGATGCAAACGTTGAGACATATGGCTCGTCAGATGGTCTCAAGAACAGCTCGTTGGTTGAAGGATTGATGAATGCAAAAGCACATATGAGGTGAGTGAAAAGGCCCGAGTTTATGTTGGGAACGGGGAACTCGCTACCAGCGTACCAGTAACCGGACTTGACCCATGTTTGTGCAGCTGTTGAAGTGTTTAACATGAAGAGCAATAGGAGAGAAAAGATAGTCATGGATTTGAGCCACAATTAGAAGGGAATTTGGTAATGACTTTTTTTTTCCTTTCTTTTTTGGTCATTGGGTTGTTTTCTAATACTAACAAAATTAGCAATCATGAACTTTCTTGTTCCGTGATGAATGGGAAATTGGGAAGAGTTTCTCTTCAATTACACCTTTTCAGTTATTTGACCTTTGTTTAGAAATGGACGTGTGTTTAGAAATGGACGTGTGTGGTGCAAGTTAAATAACTAATTAGAATGAGTTTGGATTTATAGTAAATTATTTAAAAAAATGTTGTACAAGTAATTATCTCAAAACACACACACCTTAACGGACAGGGGACCCGATTAGATGTAGTATAGTAATGTGATAAGTACAAGATCGTTCGCAGGGACGCGTTGCTTTACCTAATCTAGTAATATGTAATTCTAGCGGTTGGGGGTTGTCACGATTTCCTATTAAACTAATTAAAATACTGAAAAGTAAATAGAAGCCGCAACCGCTTATTCAGCGAGAGGCTTAGTCTGAAATAGTTTGAAAAAGCAAATAACAGTAATAAAATTAAAATACTTGTTTGGCATCTCAGATCTCATGACACGACCAGATATCATCCTACCTACTTGCTAGACTGTTGGAAACTTAATCACGGCTCAGATTCTCGTTAGATTCACTTTGCCTAAGCAACTAGTGTTGTCCCTAGACTCACACTACTTCTTTAAACAAATTCTCGTTAGATTCATTGTTTAAGCATTAATGACCTAAAGTTTGTGTTACTAATTCATCTTTAAGTTACCCGGCTCTTAAGCCATGACCAGATAATAATTCCCTCCGGTGACCACAATTCACGTTTCCATGTCACTGGATCGCGCCTGACATTGTTAAGCATCATGTTCTATTCATCCTAATTACTATGGTTCTGGATCCCTCAGTTATAAGTGAATCACCTTTTACATCTAGTTAAAGACCGACTAGTGTTTTCCATCCTTATGTATTAATCCTAGTGTATGATTATAGAATCATAAATTATTTTTAAAATGTATATAATAAACACTAGACTGGTGCCCGCGCGTTGCAGCGGTTAAACGGTGATGACAATATAAAACATGTGAGGTGAGGTGACGACGATAAATTACAGAAACCGGGAGAAATCAACCACAATAACATTTGAATATAGGCTTATAACACCATGATGGTTGCGTTTTTTTTAGTGTTTAAATTTATAAAAATGTTGTACAAGTAATTATCTCAAAAAAAAAAAAAAAAAAAAAAAAAAAAAAAAAAAAAAAAAAAAAAAAAAAAAAAAAAAAAAAAAAAAAAAAAAAAAAAAAAAAAAAAAAAAAAAAAAAAAAAAAAAAAAAAAAAAAAAAAAAAAAAAAAAAAAAAAAAAAAAAAAAAAAAAAAAAAAAAAAAAAAAAAAAAAAAAAAAAAAAAAAAAAAAAAAAAAAAAAAAAAAAAAAAAAAAAAAAAAAAAAAAAAAAAAAAAAAAAAAAAAAAAAAAAAAAAAAAAAAAAAAAAAAAAAAAAAAAAAAAAAAAAAAAAAAAAAAAAAAAAAAAAAAAAAAAAAAAAAAAAAAAAAAAAAAAAAAAAAAAAAAAAAAAAAAAAAAAAAAAAAAAAAAAAAAAAAAAAAAAAAAAAAAAAAAAAAAAAAAAAAAAAAAAAAAAAAAAAAAAAAAAAAAAAAAAAAAAAAAAAAAAAAAAAAAAAAAAAAAAAAAAAAAAAAAAAAAAAAAAAAAAAAAAAAAAAAAAAAAAAAAAAAAAAAAAAAAAAAAAAAAAAAAAAAAAAAAAAAAAAAAAAAAAAAAAAAAAAAAAAAAAAAAAAAAAAAAAAAAAAAAAAAAAAAAAAAAAAAAAAAAAAAAAAAAAAAAAAAAAAAAAAAAAAAAAAAAAAAAAAAAAAAAAAAAAAAAAAAAAAAAAAAAAAAAAAAAAAAAAAAAAAAAAAAAAAAAAAAAAAAAAAAAAAAAAAAAAAAAAAAAAAAAAAAAAAAAAAAAAAAAAAAAAAAAAAAAAAAAAAAAAAAAAAAAAAAAAAAAAAAAAAAAAAAAAAAAAAAAAAAAAAAAAAAAAAAAAAAAAAAAAAAAAAAAAAAAAAAAAAAAAAAAAAAAAAAAAAAAAAAAAAAAAAAAAAAAAAAAAAAAAAAAAAAAAAAAAAAAAAAAAAAAAAAAAAAAAAAAAAAAAAAAAAAAAAAAAAAAAAAAAAAAAAAAAAAAAAAAAAAAAAAAAAAAAAAAAAAAAAAAAAAAAAAAAAAAAAAAAAAAAAAAAAAAAAAAAAAAAAAAAAAAAAAAAAAAAAAAAAAAAAAAAAAAAAAAAAAAAAAAAAAAAAAAAAAAAAAAAAAAAAAAAAAAAAAAAAAAAAAAAAAAAAAAAAAAAAAAAAAAAAAAAAAAAAAAAAAAAAAAAAAAAAAAAAAAAAAAAAAAAAAAAAAAAAAAAAAAAAAAAAAAAAAAAAAAAAAAAAAAAAAAAAAAAAAAAAAAAAAACAAAAAAGCTCCCGAATCACCTCCTTGTGTCTTGTAACTTCATAGGCCTTCATCTTGAGTTACTTGATGCCATTTACCCTCACTCGCATCTTCCGTGAACCTGCGTAAACATAGAATCCATTAAGTACCGATAGTTCCGGAATATTAACTCATTTTAGACATTGAAATGAGGCCTTTCGATAGGAACGCTCATCATATACCCCCACACTTAAGTCTTTGCTTGTCCTCAAGCAAATAGTCCAAGAAAATAAAACAATGATGAGCGGACAACTTAAGTGTACAAGTTATTAAGTTATTCTACTTTATTAAATATTTAAAGATTAGTCATGCAAATGATTTGAGAAAGCTTTAGACAAAATCAGTAAGCTATAGCTAGAGGTAAAGATAATCAGTCAATCAAAACTAAAAGTTAACCTTATATTCGTGTTAATACCTCTAAAACCGTTCTATAATTCCACATGTCCTACAACTCAATCTTACTTCCTTCTGCTGACTAGTTAAGCACTTAATTAAAGTTTGTATAGCAATCAGATCTACTAGCTACTAGCAAGGCATTTATATTTCATTCGTTTGTGTACTTGTGAGTCACTACTTAGACATACTCTCACACTAAAGTCATGCTCGCTAGCTAAACACTAAAGCAGTTATACGATATTATCATCTTTAATAGTTGAGACAGCGGTGACAGGTCGGTGGTTCCCCACTCGCAGAGCGACATAACTCAACTAATGGTTAGAGTTTATACCTTACATCAAGACAGCGGTGACAGGTCGGTGGTTCCCCACGCGCAAAGCGACATAACTTGATGCGTATAGATTTTACTCGTCATTAGTTCTTTGAACTCTTTTTTATTAATCTACTGATTGCCTTTTCTTAAGATTACTACATTATTCATGAAATAGACATTATCAGAGACCCCAGATGACTCATACACTTACTCCGCATGCAACTAGTTCACAATTAATAGTGTAAGAATTAAGGCGAACCATACGTCTAAACTAGTTCCTACACAAGCACTTATATAATTAAGTCCAATTAATACACCTATACTAATAACTAGATAGCTCTAATTGCTAGGCATATTAAAGTCCGGTTAAGTGTGCTATGGCAAACATAATCGCATACAGTTTCAGTTTAAGCTCTAATCCATTTGGAAAAATGAACAGCCACAAATCTATAGTCAAACTAAAAGTCCTAACTAACTGTTCATCTACCAAAGCTAATGTTGCTTAGTTATCGTCATCTTTTGTCTACTTGCAAAGCTTATTTCTCAAAATGTTTTTCAGACACAAGAAAAATTTTAATTTTGCATGAAATAAGTAGTAGAAAACTTATAATTATTCAAACAATTAAACCACGGGTTTTTCCTATTCCATCCCCCCACACTTAAATTGTACAACGTCCTCGTTGTACTAAACATGACATAACAGAAAGGGTAATAGGAAAAACACGAAAAATAAAGGATTAACGAAACTTCCCGAGCTTAAATTGCATGAATGTTGTTGAAGATGGCATGAGTGGAGCGACTTGAATGATGTAAATCCTCAAAGACTTGAGTTGGCTCCATTTGATGGCGATCCATTGTTGCTTCTCCATCTTCTTTTCTTTTTGGTATTTTCTGTTTTTTTGAATTTTTTTGTGATGATATACCCCATACGGGGTCCTACCTCCGTACCCGAAGCAGATACGAAGGCACCTTCGTACAGGTAAAAATTACTTATATACCCAGAACGGAGCTCAACCTCCGTTTAACATAATCATTCCGGAGCTCCCAAGGTAATAATACCCTGCTCCGAAGAAACATATCAAGAAGATCGGATATAGATCCTTTCAATGATTATCCGAATAAAACAATATACTTAAGCCCGAAGACTCCGGACACGGTTCATTGCGAGATTATCACAAATCTTCTTAAACAAATAGAAGATATTCTAAAAAGAGGAAGAGATTTACCCTAATTCTCCTTTTCCTCCTCTCCAAGTTTCCTACCCTCTATATAAAGAGGAGAATGCCATACGGCACATCATCATCTTCTCCACACAATACACACATAACACAACACCGACCCTTCGGTTCGGTGATAACCCTTAACACCAACTAGGCGTAAAGCGGCCGCAACCCTATTACCAGTAGGGAATCGCCTACAAACCACCTCCGAAATCCACACACCCCCTCGGTTGTGCCATAGTGCGATTATTTGATCAAACAAATTGGCGCCATCCGTGGGACTAACTCCCTAAAACAATTCTTTCAAACCCACCCACGATCAGAATAATCAGCTATCATGGCCGACAGAGACATCAATTACTCTCCGAGAACACCCAACGCGGGAGGATCTCGGACACCCTCTGGAGAACCGAATTTTCAAGAACAATTTTCTTTCGATACGCTTGGGTCAAACTTCAATCCACCCATTATTACGGCAGGCGGTCACAGCGCGGCTGTAGGCGAAACATCAAACACACAAAGAACTTTGGATAGGCCCACACCGCAGGGCCAAGGTCTAGACAGATCCGCGATAACATCGCAGGGTCAGGCTTCGGATAGGCCCGCACCGCAGGGCCAAGGTCCAGACAGATCCGCGATAACATCGTAGGGTCAAGCTTGGGATAGGCCCGCACCGCAGGGCCAAGGTCTAGACAGATCCGCGATAACATCGCAGGGTCAGGCTTCGGATAGGCCCGCACCGCAGGGTCAAGGTCCGGACAGGTCCGCGATAACATCACAAGGTCAAGCTTTGGATAGGCCCGCACTGCAGGGTCAAGGCCTAAAAAGACCTGTCTTACAGGGCCAAAGCCCGGATAGATCCACAATGATCCCACCAGATCAAGGCCGAAACAGACCAGTACACACGCCACCCCAAAATTGAACCGGGTTCATACTCACACCTCTCCAAGGTCAGAGCCAGGGACAGAATGGGCCGGGTATCACTCCCTTAAATCAGAGGATATCACAGGCCCCTGGAAACACCAATAGGGCGTCAACATCAACAGAGAACGAAATAAACGATGCGTACGTGCAAGCTAATTACGACATACTAAGTACAATCATGAACCGCCTAAGAGAAGCAGGTCAAATTCATAATGTCACCAGAAATCTGGAAAACGAATACGATTCAGACTCGGTGGACGAGTACATCGAGATGGAGACCCCTCCGGGAAGGACGAGCGAAAGGATACCATCACAACAAAGAAGGCGAATTCAAGCAATCACAAGCCCCGCAACAAGGACAACTGGGATACAGATAGGAGGGGGAAGGAACGCAAAAACCAACGATGAAGAAACAGCCATCCGAAGATTACGGGGGAGGCGTCTACCTGGCTTCGACGAAGGTCCGAGGAATAACCTGTTACCTCAGCAGAACCAGGGAGGACCAAGAGGACACCATCAAGGGATCATACGCCCCCGAAGGAACGTAGTCCGTCCAGATTATGATTCATATGAATGGGAGGACCCTGAACCGGTTGATCTATCCCATCTGGTAAACACTGACAGCCCATTCTCTGTGAGCATACAAAGCCACCCATTGCCAGCGAAAATGAAATACCCTCAACATTTAGGGTATTACGATGGAAAAAGCGATCCAGACGACTTCTTAAAGAAGTTCGTCGGGGCAGCTCTGATCCAAAGATGGGATATGCCAACCACATGCCACGCATTCTCTTACTCACTAACAGACGATGCGCGGGAATGGATCGACGGCCTACCCAAGAATAGCATTGATAGCTTCGAGGTGCTCAAAAACAAATTTAGGTCCCAATTCAGCATGCAAAAGAAGCACAGAAAAACTCATATTTCTGTGCACAATATCAAGCAAAAAGAAGGCGAAAAGACAAGGGACTTTATCGTTAGGTATACTAACGAAACCCAACAAGTACGGGGACTACCAGAAAGTCAAAGAATTTCAGGGCTTATCCACGGACTCCGAACAATAGACCTCATCGAGCACTTAAGCACTGATCTACCTGAAACATACGATGGCTTAACTGATAAAGCCCACATCTGGTTGGATGCAAGAGAAACAACAAACGTCGATTACTCCTCAGGAAGAAAAAGGAAGGAGTACGGAGGAAATGGAAGATTTCCCCGATATACAAGAGACGACAACCAGTGGGCAGGAAGAGACAGAGACAGTGGGATTGATATCCTGTCCAGTCTCACAAAAACACCAAAGCAGATTCTGGCTACGGAGCGAGTTGCATCCACTTTCCCGATCCCAAACAAACTTATAACAAAAAAGAAAAACATGGATAAATACTGTGAATATCACAGAGACCATGGCCATGACACAAACAATTGCAGAAACTTAAGAAGAGCCATAGAAGAAGCTGTAGAATCGGGAAAGCTGGATCACTTGGTCAAAGGAATCCACCAAGCAACAAGGATAAAAAATGAAGTTGAGAAAGCAGAAAAAACAGCGCCAGCACAGATCCTCATGATACGCTCCGAGGTACACAGAGAGCACCCACAGGAACAGCACTACCAGTTCCCGCCACTAGGGCAGATAGTGCCATCCAACGGACCAATTGTTATCGAAGCTACCATCGCAGGCACCAAAATGAAAAAGGTTCAGATAGACGGAGGAAGTGAATGTGACATCCTCTATGAAAATTACTTCTCCAAGTTACCAAGAAGTGTCAGAATGCCATACGGCACATCATCATCTTCTCCACACAATACACACATAACACAACACCGACCCTTCGGTTCGGTGATAACCCTTAACACCAACTAGGCGTAAAGCGGCCGTAACCCTATTACCAGTAGGGAATCGCCTACAAACCACCTCCGAAATCCACACACCCCCTCGGTTGTGCCATAGTGCGATTATTTGATCAAACATTTTGGATTTTTGGGTTTTTCTGATTTTTTTCGGATTTTTCGTGATCTGGTGTGCTGGCAGACTCCGGGAGCGGCGCTGGCTAAGCTGGAGCGGCGCTGGACAGATGGGAGCGGCGCTGGCATAGCTTGAGCGACGCTGTACTGCACAGGTGCAGGTCCAGCGGCACTAGTCTTCATAGAGCGGCGTTGGGGTGCCCAGATGCATTCCCAGCGGCGCTAGATATCCTCTAGCGGCGCTTGCGAGTCTTGTACTTGCTTCGATGTCTGATTTTTCTTCACGATTTGATTCTGGCATTCCCCCACACTTTGCTTTTGACTAAGTGCATGGTTTCCTTTAGACTACAAAGCTAAATACTCCTACACACTTCAATCAAAATATAAAAATGGAAATAACAAGCTAAAACATAAAAATAAAAATAAAAACGAATACGATTGCAATAAGTTACTTGTTTCCTTGATCCATTGAAAGCTTGCATCTGTGATTCTAAAGATATAACTCATATAAAACAGGTCACAAATGATAAAATTCAAAACAATTCACTTAATTGCAATTAGTCACATATTCCTAAAAAGATAAAAATAAAAATAAAAATACGGCTTGGGTTGCCTCCCAAGAAGCGCTAAGTTTAACGAGTCTTCAGCCGGACTCGTCCTAGGAACTAGGTTGATGAAGAAAACGAGGTCGGCCGGGGGCCGGTTCCCGTTGGAAATCGAATGTAAAGGTCGGATGTGTCTTTTAAGTGCGATTCGACTATCCTTTTCTTAATCTCCCATGCAAAACTCCTAGCTTTGCATCTAGTCCCGAAGGGGTTTGTCTTACTAATGTCCTCCTTAGTCAAAACTACTTGGTTAAATCCCATGGTCAAGGTTATCTTCTTTACTAATGTCCTCCTTAGTCAAAACTACTTGGTTGAACCCCATGGTTAAAGTCATCTTCTTTGCTTTCAAATTAACTTATGAACCTACCGAAAGCAAGAATGGTTGACCTAAAATCACGTGATCCCTAGTAATCAAATCTTCTTCGACTATAAAGAAATCAGTGGGGATGTCCAATCCCTCTATCCTAATGACTAAGTTTCTTATGAAGCCTTTAGTTAGAACCTTGTGTAGATGCAGATTTGTGTGACAATAGTAACATAGATTTGATTAACGTTTTTGTTCTTAAGAATATCTGTGTAATCGTTTAAATAATAAGTCATTAGGACTTACGTTTGTATTTAATGATTACGTTTGAACTTTAATATAAGATCATGTTATGTTTGTGTGTTATATAATTGTTTTGCAGGTACAAGAATGTAGAGCCAAGGTTTATAAGTGTCATAGAATACTTAAACGATGGCTGAACGTTATGTACTAAGCAAAATAGGCATCCAAGATACGCACTTCGTGCTGACGTCATCAGTACGTTGTGGTGTCCTCGTGCTGACGTCAGCACGAAGGCAAGCCGTATGATGGATCTGGGCTTAATCACTTCGTGTGAAGCAAGCCCACACGAACACAAACCCTAGTAGTATAAATACATGTAATTTTAAGCGATTCGCAGAATTAAGAACTTAGAAGTCGAATTGTTGCTCGTGTGACCTCCTACACGAACTAGCACTTCGTGTGTGACCTTAGGTTGGTTAATTGCTGATTAATCGACGAAAGGCAGTAGCAATCTAGTTATCTCAAGAGGATTCCGCACTCTTGACATAACGAATCACGTCTTATTTACGATCCATTCAACGGTAGGGACTCACAAGTGGTATCAGAGCCCTAAGGTTGATTACCAGAAGGTGTAAGATCGTTCGATTTGCTATTGATTGAAAAATCAATTCGAATTTCTAGTTTTCTATAGAATTCGTTATCGTCTTCGTGTGACCTCGTGCTTACGTCAGCACGAGGTGATTCTTGTTCGTGTGCTTACATCAGCACGAACTGCTCTTCGTGGTTGTTTATATCGTGCCAGGTGTCCTTCGTGTGTCACTTCGTGTCACGTGTCCTTCGTGTGACCTCGTGCCACGTCAGCACGAACTCAGTGCCTTCGTGTGTTTTACTTCGTGCCACATCAGCACGAACACGTGTGCTACAGTAACTCATTTTTGTTTTACGATTCAAAATGACTACTGTACCTGCTGCCGGAAACTCTCCTAATGCCACACTTATCAATCAACTTATCATGCACGATCATGAGGTTGGTCGTGGAAACACACCTCCAAAGCTTTTCCGTATGGAAAATTATTGGATGTGGAAAAGACGATTTGAAGATTATGTTCGTCTGAATGATATTGATATGTGGGTGGTGATAACTCAAGGTTTTGATTGGCCAACTTATGAGAAAAAATGGCGTAATTGGTAGATATACTTATACTGATATGCCAGACGATGAAAAGAAGAAATACGTGGTGGAAGGAAAGGCTCTTTCAACTCTTACTATGGCCTTACCACAAGAAAGTGTACATTTGTTCAAAAAGTACACTACTTCAAAGGATTTGTGGGACGCTCTAGGAAAAGTACTGTGAGGGCGATGCTACCTTGAAGAGAAATCGTATTAAACTTCTTAAACGTCAGTATGAGGCCTTTAATGGACTGAAAGGAGAATCTCTTGATGAGATAATTGCTCGATTCAGTCATCTGACAACTGAGTTATCGTATTTTGAGGTTGTCTATCCTCAGACTGAGTTAGTAGATAAGTTTTTGGACTCACTACCAAAAATATGGACTGAATATGTTCATCACCTTCAAGATGACAATGAATACAGTTCATGGGATTTTGAAACAGTAGTCTCCAAACTTAAGAATAGAGAAATGAAGAGAAGAATCAAGGATACTCATGCGGATTTTACTCAAGATCCATCTTTATATCATGCTTCTTCAGTTCATTTGGCAAGTACTAGCTCGGGAACCAATGCATTTCTAAGTGGTGTTGAAGCTACACCAATAGTTGATGCAGATGGAATTGCAGGTTATGTTGCTTATGACAATTCCACAACTAATGTTAAGAGCAACACTCAGTCATATCATTCCATGCCAATGAGTATGAGTTCTGCAGAGGGAAGAATGAATCTCTACTCAGCCTTCTGTTCGGCTCATGAAGCTTATATTGGTGGAAAGGTTACTGATCCTGCATTGATTGATGATGATTACAATCAGATAGATCCTGATGATTTAGAAGAAATGGATCTACAATGGCAGCTTGCAATGTTAACTATTAAAGTCAGAAGGTTTTCTCAGAGAACTGGAAGATTTTTGGGTAATGGCACAAAAGGTTTTGACAAATCCAAGGTGAAATGTTATAATTGCGATGGATTTGGTCACTTTGCAAGAGAGTGTCAACATCCAAAGAGGACTGATAATACCGTTGCTGGTAGACAAAACTACAATCAAGGCGGTATTACTCCACCCAATTACCAGAAAACTCAAGCAATGATTACTTTCCTGCTACTCCTCAACAGCAAGGTTCGCCTCAGCTTCTGGAGTCCAAGGCTGTTGTTGTTCAAAATCCAGATGGTACTTATCAGTGGGATACACAATCTGAAGATACTTCAAATCATGCATTTTAAGTTGAGATTTATGATGACTATGCGCATGTTGCAAATGAAGTTGCTGAAACAATTGATTATGCTGTATACACGAGTGAAGAGAGAGCATCTGAGATAGTTAAGCAGAATATGAAGAAGGTTGCTGAGATAGTGAGATCTGAGAGTGAACCTATGACAGCTGTTAAAGCTACTGAAGGAAATACTGAGTCATCTAAGCCAGTTGATGACGTTGTCGAGAAGAGCATTGAAGATCAGATGAAAGAATTTGTGATACCTGAAGGTATGACAACTGAAGATTTTGTTGCATACATGGCAGACTGCAAGGCTGCAGATAAAGGTATCATGTTCTTTGCTTTCAATTGTAAATGTTTGCAAAATGGTGTCTGAAATGAAACTTGAGGTGTCTAATCTAAGTGAAATTGTAGCTAACTTAAACACTCAAAATGATATTCTTAAGAAGGAAAGTAATTTGTCTAAAGATTCTGATTTATTTCTACAAAAAGATCACCAAAAAGAGATAGAGACTGAATTAGATTTTGATCCTGATGAGGTTGTATACTATACTCTGAAAGACTGTGATACAGTATTCTTTGACAGAGAAGTATCTATAACTAAGTTGAGTCCCGTTTTAAGTGCTCAAGATGGTTAACTAGAAAGTGTAAAATACAACAAGTATAATAAGCACTAGAATTGGACTAGTATTACTTGTAAATAAATATGCAAGATATATAAACAAAGTAATACAAGACTTAAAGCAATAAACAAGTAAAGTGGACATTATGTAGTTTTCATGGGTATTTCATTTATTGATGTTTAAACAAAATACAAGGTTGTTGCGGAATCAAGATAATACAATAAAGTATGTATCCTAACAACCTTTGAATTACAAATGATCTATATTTGTCAAATAGCTCTTTAGGATCGAGATACTTAAAGTTGTGAAGTATCCCTGTTTAAGATCGAGAGTATTTTAGACAAATTCACTTTCATGCAAAGTGTATGCTAAAAAGTATTTTTCTTAAGGAAATGACTTAGTATTTATAGGCAACAAAATTCACCAGTGAATTTTGTGCCGTACAAATATGGTTGCATACATTTAATGATCCGACAAGGACATTAAATGTATTGGATAAGGAATAAGGATAAAGTCACATCAAGTGCAAGTGTATCCTTTTATCCAACCACCTTAACACACGTATACTTTGTTAAGGAACAAGTGGGTTGTTCCTTGGAAAGTGTGTTAAAGGCTTAAGTCAAACCTCGTTATCAGTGTTCAGACTTGTAGTATCTAGAACACTGACCATCCTCCAGTGTGCAGATCTGGTAAGACTTTCCAGTGGACTCCGCCATTTGATAAGTCTTCTTCCTTCAGACTTCAGTCTTTGACTTCAGTCAGAATGTCTTCAGTAGAGTAGATCTGGACTGGGGTGAAGTCTTCAGTGAGCTAATCTGGAGAATGCTCCAGATTACCTATACAAGTATTGCTCACTAGTCTTCAATTATTTCTGGACAAATCTTCAGAGGGACTCCAGATTCCAAGTCTGGAGTAGGTCCAGTCGAACACGTTTTCTGGTCAGATCTTCAGTGAGGCTCCAGAAGTCGGGTCTGGAGCATGTCCAGCAAAACATGTTTCTTGACTTATATTTGATAAGGTTCCAGTAGTCCAGTCTGGACCAGTCCAGTAGGTCTGGACTAAATCTGGACCTAACAAATTCCCCCTATTTGTTTAGAAATAATGCAAGTATTTTCAGGCTTATAGATATACAAATTTGTATGCATGGAAAACACTTGGTCGATTTAAGTCTAAAAAATCTAAGTTACTGGAAAACACTTTATAGATCATGAGTGTTTTCAGTTTCAATCTTTTAAGTTCTAACTTAGACTAAATCTGGTCATTTACTTATGAAAAAAAATTGCAACTATTATTACTTTCACCAAAAAGGAAAATAATTACAACTTTCATAAACAATAATTACAATAAGTACAATGATAAAAGATTCAGGCCCTTCTTCTTGATGTCCTTTCTGGTGCATCTTCAGTAGCCTTCCTCTTTGGAGATGGAGATGATGGAACAGACACTGGTGGTCTCAGACCCAACACAGCTTCCATTTGTTGAATTCTCTTCCAGACTTTTTCAATTCTCTTCATAAAAGCCTTCACGTCTGGAGAGAGATCAGTTTTGCCTTTGAAGGTCATTCCAATCTCTTTAAGTTCAGTCCATCCAAATGCTTGGACTGACGTATCCTTCCTTTCATCAGTGAAGTTACCTTCTCTGGTCAACTTCACATTAAACCTGGTCATACCTTGATGTTGTTCAGCCAGAGTGATTTCAGCATTTATATTTTCTTGCATTGGCCCTGAACGTCATCATTTCTTCAAACTTTGCCTTTTGTTTAGCCAACTGAACCAAGTCTTCAGTTTCCCTGGATACACCACTCTGTTGTCCTTCAGTGGACTGGTGTTGTTGATTAATTCTGAGAGTAGTATCCAGAGGAATAAAGGTGCTAAGATCACCATCTTTTATTGCTTTCAGTTGCTTGGCAGTAAGCTTTGGTAGACCAGTTATCCTTTTCTGTATTCCACTTCCAGTGCACCAGCATTCTTTCGAATTTTCTTCTGGAGGCTTACCAGCTCCTCTTTTCTTTGCCTGATAAGCTCTGGAATGGATACACCATATATCAATGAGTCATATACCTGTTCTTCTTCAGCATAGAACGAGCGTATATGAACATCATTCAGTGCATCAAGACACTGATGAACTCTGGGTCATCTTTCATCCTTTTGAAAACTTCAATATTTACGCCTAACCTGCCAGCGTTGTAGGAGTCCAGAGTACCCATTGTTGCCATATCCCTATGATGGGCCAGCAGTTCATTTTTCTGGTTTGTCTTGAATATTTCGATCATGATGCACTGTTGTTCTAACTTTCTAGATGTTTCATTGTCAACATCTACAGTCTTTTCAGTTTCCTCTTCACCAGACACCATCTTTTCTTTCCCTTTAACTGACTTCAGTGTGGTAGGGATGTCTGGGAAGGATTCAAACTGGGGCTCGGCTTCAGTACCAGTAGCCTCTTTTAGTAAGCCCGGCTTCAGTTCCATATGCTTGTTGTGACATTTGCTTCAGAGTTTGGTCACCAGATGACTCTTCTCCCTTGGAACGATCTCTAGTTCTGGACCCCTT
>CM067174.1:32568800-32635169 GCA_034093135.1 Erigeron breviscapus
AACTAGTTCACATTAAATAGTGTAAGAATTAAGGCGAACCATACATCTAAACTAGTTCCTACACAAGCACGTATAGCATTAAGTCCAATTAATACACCTATGCTAATGACTAGAAAGCTCTAATTGCTAGGCATATTAAAGTCCGGTTAAATGTGCTATGGCAAACATAATCGCATACAGTTTCAGTCTAAGCTCTAATCCAGTTGGAAGATGAACAGCCACAAATCTATAGTTAAGCTAACAATTCTAACTAACCGTTCATCTACCAAAGCTAATATTGCTTAGTTATCGTCATCTTTTGTCTACTTGCAAAGCTTATATTCTCAAAATGTTTTCAGACACAAGAAAAACTTTTAATTTGCATGAAATAAGTAGTAGAAAACTTGTGATAAATCAAACAATTAGACCAAGGTTTTTTCCTATTCCATCCCCCACACTTAAATTGTACAACGTCCTCGTTGTACTAGACATATAAACAAAGGGAAATAGGAAAAACACGTAAAAAGTAAAAGTAAAAGGATTAACGAAACTTCCCGGGTCTTAAATTGCATGAAGGACATAACAACAGCATTACATCTATCCCATTGTCTACCAAGAACTTCATCAGTATTAGACCTTCTACATGTGCCATCTATGAATCCAATTTTATTTTTAGCCTCTAATGCAAGAATCATAGCACAACTCCAAACCTTATAGTTTTCTGTACCTTTTAATTTTATTGATACAATAGACAATGTACTAGAATCATTAGGATGAAGATGCAAAGGACTTCCAAGATCCAACTTACTAATTAGAGTCACATTATTATCACTTACTTCAGAACCAGTTTCATATTCATATTCATAACCATTATTGACATTATCATCATCCATTTTATCAATTAATTTCAATTAATCAATCACAGAATCAAGAACACAAATAGCAGTTAATCTCAATTAACAGAAACAAATCTCAAAACACAAGTAACAGTTAATCTCAATTAACAGTCACAAAACAAGCACAAATTATCAAATATAAAGTAAATAATCAAATAACAGAATAAAATGAAAGTAAAAATTTTCTTTAAAAAAGATCTTATTATCTCAAACGTGCCAGGGACAGGATTCCACACTCTCACGGAGATAGGTCAAGTATAACACGAATTTTTTGAATGAGAATAAGATAATAAAACAATTTATTTTTTTTTAAAAAAAATAAAGAATAGAGAAGAGATAGGGAAAGAAGTGCTAAATCGATGATGAAGCAGGAAGAAACTCTACTATTCAATCGATTCACTTAGTCGATGAATAGTAGAACCAAGAGGATCAACAGACGAAAAACCTAACCCTAATTTTTCTCAAAAAATTAGGGTTTTCCAATTACAATCAGATCTAGAAATTCAAACGGTGATCAGATGATCATACGCTGTTCTCAAAAACTAGATCTAAACAAAAAATCCCCAAATTCGATGAAACCCTAAATCGGAGAAGATGAAACCCTAACAATTATTATTAAGAAATTTTAATTCGATTAAACACGAATCTCTTTTACAGAATGTCTGATACCATGAACAAATTCTTATTATTATAAATCTATGATTCTCAAATCACAATCAATCTAATCTCAATTAGATGAAAAACCTCAATGATTACTCCCGCTATACGATCGTAATCCACTCAACTAATCGTTGAATGTTCTATTACAATAATCTTCTTATTATTATGAATTTGATCTTGAAAATATAGAGAGAGAAGCAGCACAATAGAGAAAAAGATATATAAAAGGTGTATCGATCAATACTAATAAAATTAGGGTTTTGAAGCTGCTTTATATACACGAGCAACTTTCATCCTTTTGCAGCTTTAGTCCCTGAGAACTTCACCGACTTCATCTTTAGTCCTAAATATCCTTTTCTTCAAAATGTCAACATAAGCCCCTCAAACTCTTCTTTTTCTCTTATTCAGTCCTGCAATAAACTCATCCAGCAATAAGTCTTTATATTTTAAGAATGAGATTATAATTTTATCACCCTCCCTTAATCTTATTCTTAAAAATATCAACACTTATCATTCAATTTATCACATAAATTGTAATGAGACAAGTAATCATTGGCTTAATTGTATACCCGTCCAATGGACGAGATTATAATCTAGTTATTGCTAAAAGAGAAAGGCTATATATAGCGTTATAATTTTGGGAGTGTGTTAGGCTGTGCCTAACCCAATATAACCTAACCCTGACTAATAGGACCAAATGTCTTAACCATTCATTTTTTTCTCTCTCCTCAAATTTCAACCACTCATTTTTTTCTCTCTCCAAAAATCATTTTATTCCTCTAATTCATTCAAAATCTTTTATCTCAAAAACCGTACATCGATAAATTATAAAAATTATATGTGTTCTTAAAATTTCATGCTCTTTCATTAGAGATGTCATTCGATATACTTTCGACAAATTTTTGATACGGTACGGGCTTCGCCCTTTCGGGTATTAATAAGGGGTAGCTAGTGGGGTGATAGGTCATAGGGTGTGATAGTCATAGTGGATGATCGGTCATAGGGGTGATAGGTCATATAGGGTGATAGGTCATAAAGGGTGATAGGTCATAGGTGTGATCGGTTTTTTCCCGATTTGATACGGTACGGGCTTCGCCCTTTCGGGTATTAATAAGGGGTAGCTAGTGGGGGTGATAGGTCATAGAGTGTGATAGGTCATAGGGGGTGATAGGTCATAGGGGTGATCGGTGATGGGGTGATCTACCTGACGGGCTCCGCCCTCGGATTTAAAAATCGTCGAAAGTATATCGAATGACCTCTCTAATGAAAGAGCACGAAATTTTAAGAACACCCATATAATTTTTATAATTTATCGAATGTACGGTTTTTGAGATAAAAGATTTTGAATGAATTAGAGGAATAAAATGATTTATGGAGAAAGAGAAAAAAAATGAGTGGTTGAGATTTGAGGAGAAAGAAAAAAATGAGTTGTTGAGATTTAAGGTTATTTATTTTTTTAAATGGTCTCAAATTATCTTTCCTCTACAATTTTGTGACAAATCAACTGGACGCATTTTTTTTTTCTAAGATGATCACAAATTATCTTTCCTCTACAATTTTGTGACAAATCAACTGGACGCATGCAGAATTTCATTCGGATTGGGGACATATTTGTTATGGAGTGGCAATATTGTCAATAGATGAGGTCAAACATAGAATATAATTTTAGAAATTAGACACGAATTACAGTAAACATTTTTTTTGAAAGGTGTGGATCATTTGCTCGCAACAGGGATCTAGCTTACGTTGTCTTAACCGGGTCCACGCTAGAGAGCCCCCTCACCCTCAATACCTAGTAGGAGGAGAAACCCCCAACTAAACCGCCCGAAGGCACGACATTTAATTGGGGTAAAACTCTGCCCCCTCTGCAGGACTCAAACCTGCTTCACTGGAGGACTTTATTTGTGAAAATCCTTTAAATGTCTTTCCCATGTCTCGAACTCGAGACCTCCAGCATGTAAAGCTACCTTATCTATACTTTCTAATAAAACAAACCACCCTTTTTTTCCCTTAAACTTTCTACCTTTGAAAAACCAAAAATACCCTTCTTCTTTATTCACTAATTTAAACATCTCCATCTAATATACCTATAATACCCTTAATGAAATAATTTACAGTATAGATCCCCCAACACTTAAAATAACTACAATACCACCTTTAACATCAACTACTTTTACATTCACCACCATCGTCGCCCCCATCACCGTCCCCACTGCCGTCCCCACCACCGTCACCACCACCACCTCCGCCATCACTACCCCACCGCCGTCGCATTGTGCGGCATAAGTCTAGTATCTAAATAAACTAAAACAAGATTGTAACTTTCTTTAATCGACACGTGGCTTTATATTAAAACGACAAGTGTCTTTTTAGTTTTATTTAATTAACTAAAAATCTATTCAATAATTTCATTATTGGAATCTCATTCCGATTTAAACTAGGATATAGGATATCCATATCTATCTATTAATTATATATACGATCTATTAGTTCCTAATGTCTTAAACTTCTACAAGTAACAAAGCCAATGCCTATATATGTTCGTTCGGAATCATTCTACCATTGCAGGTAAGTTTTTAATCTTTTTTGTTTATTTATTTTGGTTATTATTATTACTTTATTCATGATATTATTATTGTTAATAATAATAATAATAATAATAATAATAATAATATAATAATAATAATAATAATAATAATAATAATAATAGACAAAATGGTTACCAATAAAGACCCTATGGCTATTATAAGTCAATCCGTGCAACACGCACGGGTATTAGTACTATACTTATAATATGTCTGATTAAATAGTTGGAGATTTATTCATGGTTATTTCACCATGTGTTAGATATCGTTATTTTATTATTATACTTTATAAATGCTTAATAATGATTTTTTTGGAGCACAAATTATGATTTTTAATATAAATTTATAATCATAGAATATTTAGTCAATCCGTACATCGTACGGGTATTAGTACTAGTATATATATAATAAAAAAATCATGATAATTTTGAGTTAATGTACAATATACAACGAATAATATTCTAACAGAAATTAAAGCAATACAATCTCAACACAATTTAGGTATGTACCTTATTAAATTGAACATGTTGTGGGATCTGCCCAAAAGTTTAATTGTTAGCATAAAGTAATCTTAATAGTTAAAAGTAATCCAACGCAACATAATGATCACATGCCTTCTGAAAGTCGACCTTATATAACAAGAGTTTGTTTTTGCAGCATGAGAACCAATTAACCAACTTACTTAGAATTATAGAGGTGTCAAGAACTTGTCGACCCTTGAGCTAACAATGGAACCAATCACGTTTTTTTGATACATTAACTTAATTGTTTCATACATTAATTACTTAATTGTTTTATCTTTGTCTCATACATTAATTACTTAATTGTTTTATCTTTGTCTCTCATTTTACATGTTTTGGACGAGTAAGAAATTAAATCTAATGGAACATAAAATATATTTTTAACCTAACCAAAATATATTATGATGTTGATGATCTATACACAATCACTTTTTAACCGTGCATTATCAAAAATGATTTAAGGTGTTGTATCGTGTAATAATGCAAGGCATATTTAAAGATATACAACAATAAGTAATGGTATGTGGATCATCACCTATATCTATATATACCTATATCTATATCTATATACCTTATAAAGCAAATCCTTTTTTTTCTCCTTAAACTTTCTGCCTTTAAAAAGACGAAAATACCTTTATTTCTATAACTATCCTTATAACTCACACCATGAAATACCTACATTACCATTTACTAACACCTACCTTTTTTTTTCTTACGTTAACGCCACCATCACCCGCCGCCGCGGGTACCCCTCTCGTTATATCTATATCTATATATATACAAAAATGAAATGAAAGTTGTTTCTCAAGCACTTCATTAATTAGGGTACTTAATGAAGTTAATAACTTTTGTTTAATTATAATACATATAAATATACATAAAATAAATATAATAAATATGAGTATTATAATATAAATATAATAATAATAATAATAATAATAATAATAATAAAATAATAATAATAATAATAATAATAATAATAATAATAATAATAATAATAATAATAATAAATATACATAAAGATAAAGATATAATAATATATATATTATATATATATATAAAAAAGAAATGAAAGTTGTTTCTTTGGCACTTCATTATTAGGGTACTTAATGAGTTAATAACTTTTGTTTAATTATAATACATATAAATATAATAATAATAATAATAATAATAATAATAATAATAATAATAATAATAATAATAATAATAATAATAATAATAATAATAATAATAATAAATATACATAAAGATAAAGATATAATAATATATATGAGTTTGTTTATGTGATGATAATATATAAGTTTATTAAGTTTGTATAAATAAATGTTAGTAAATATTATATTATTATATCTATCTATATATATAGAAAAGTTAAATGAAAGTTGTTTCTTTGGCACTTCATTATTAGGGTACTTAATGAGCTTAATAACTTTTGTTTAATTATAATACATATAAATATAATAATAATAATAATAATAATAATAATAATAATAATAATAATAATAATAATAATAAATATACATAAAGATAAAGATATAATATATATATTATGTATGATAATATATAAGTTTATATAAATTGTATAAATATAATATATATAATATATATATTATTATATCTATCTATATATATAGAAAAGTTAAATGAAAGTTGTTTCTTTAGCACTTCATTCATTAGGGTACTTAATGAGGTTAATAACTTTTGTTTAATTATAATACATATAAATATACATAAAGATAAAGATATAATATATATGAGTTTGTTTATGTAATGATAATATATAAGTTTATTAAGTTTTTATAAATAAATTATAAAATACATTATATACTATATATATCTATATATATTATTATATCTATATATATATAGAAAAGTTAAATGAAAGTTGTTTCTTTGCACTTCATTCATTAGGGTACTTAATGAGGTTAATAACTTTTGTTTAATTATAATACATATAAATATACATAAAATAATAAATAATAATATAAATATACATAAAGATAAAGATATAATATATATAGTTTGTTATATGTAATGATAATATATAATTTATATATAAATATATAAAATATGTATATATATATATATATAGGGTAGAGATAATCCCGGAAGAAGGTGTGTTAAGGAGAGAAGGGAGAGAAGGTCCTATGGGCCAATTAAAACACGCAGTGGCAATTTTGTAAATAAATCAAACTTTTGTGAAGCTGGGTCAGCCTGGGTTCTGGGTGAGCTTGGATTGGGTCAGCTTGGGTTGGGTTGGGTTGGGTTGGGTCAGCTTGGGGTTGGGTCAGCTTGGGTCAGATTGGGGTTGGGTCAGCTTGGGGTTGGGTCAGCTTGGGGTTGGGTTGGGTCAGCTTGGGGTTGGGTTGGGTCAGCTTGGGGTTGGGTCAGCTTGGGGTTGGGTCAGCTTGAGGTTGGTCAGTTTGGGGTTCGGTTGGGTCAGCTTGGGGTTAGGTCAGTTTGGGGTTCGGTTGGGTCAGTTTAGGGTTCGGTTAGGTCAGCTTTGGGGTTCGGTTGGGTCAGCTTGGGGTTGGGTCAGCTTGGGTCAGCTTGGGGTCTGGGTCTGGTTGGGTCAGGTTGGGTCAGCTTGGGTTGGGTCAGCTTGACATAATCTATACAAATGTAGATTAATCTACACAAATGTAGATTATGGGTTTTGGGTCAGCTTGGGGTTGGTTTGGGTCAGCTTGGGGTTCGGTTGGGTCAGCTTGGGGTTGGGTCAGCTGGATTGGGTCAGCTTGGTTAGCTTGGGTTGGGTCAGCTTGACACAATCTACACATAATATACACAAATGTAGATTATGGGTTTTGGGTCACCTTGGGTTCTGAGTTGGGTCAGCTTGGGGTTGGGTTGGGTCAGCTTGGGTTAGCTTGGGGTTGGGTCAGCTTGGGGTTGGGTCAGCTTGGGGTTGGGTTGGGTTGGGTCAGCTTGGGTCAGCTTGGGGTTGGGTCAGTTGGGTCAGCTTGGGGTCTGGGTCAGGTTGGGTCAGCTTGGGGTTGGCTGACCAAGCTGACCCAACCCAGCTGACCAACCAAGCTGACCCAGAACCCAAGCTGACCAAGCTCACCAACCAAGCTGACCCAGAACCCAAGCTGACCCAGAACCCAAGCTGACCCAGAACCCAGGCTGACCAAGCTTCACAAAAGTTTGATTTATTTACCAAAATGCCACCGTGTTTTTTTTTTTAAAGCCACATGTCACGTTCTGATTGGTTCATATAACCTTCTCTCCTTTCTCTCCTTAACACACCTTCTCATTTGATCTCTCTCCTCTATATATATATATATAACATTATCGTTTTTTAATATATGTATATATTTGACTAATTTTTACTATTCATTATTTTACATAGCTTTCTTTTTGTTATAAAGTTTATTGATTTATGGGTTGTGGGTAATTTGTAGATTGTTGCATTGTTGCTTGATAATGGAGTTGATGTTAATTCTAGGAATTGTTTTGGTCAGGTAATAATCATTAATCTCGATGTGGGTTTTTTTGTGAGTTAAGTATTGTGTCCTTACGAACGTCGTTTATATGTATTCATAGTTAAATTTTGTCTTTGTTAGTGTAGTTGAAGATTTTAGAGCTAAAAATGATGATTAAGTTGACATTTCTATTGAATCCTTTGTATTTAAAGCGACACAGAATATAGTTTAAAATGGAACTAATATGGTGATATGATGATCAAGTTGATTTATTTGGCATTTAGAAAGAATAGTTACTTTTGGTTTGGTCACGCTTCAAGTGGGGTGCTAAGTAAGCTTGATTTACCTATTACGTGATGAAGCTTGCAGCCTATAAAGTTTTGTATTACAGACACAATACGAGTCTGTGATGTGTGTTTTGTGCACCTTGAGGCTGTACAGCCATTTTAAATGGATTAAGTATGCTATGCTTCACAGTTACCAACTCATGATCTCGCTGATTAAAGCTAACTAAGATCATGGCTGAATTTTCCTTCGGGGTAGTCAATGTAGTATGAGATCTACAAAGCCACTAACACAATTCCAGGATATAGCAAGGTAAATTCAAGGTTGGAAATTAATTAATATCTTTAATTTGTCGATTTATTAATGACAACCTGAGTGTATTGTAATCTGTTGGTGGCAATCGGTAAACTTGAGGTATGATTCATTTTAGCTTTTTCATTTTGATTTATCTTGCTTATGTGGATACTGTTTATGGCTTGAGATTGGGAATTGTGTTTGTAGGTCTTATGGGTAGTAAAATGGCGGGTTAGGCAGTGAGTCGAAACATATATGGGCACTAACTGGTGAAATTTCAGGATGGATCGTAACCAGTTTGTATTGGACATTGATCTATCAACTCATTTTTCCCACTATTCAGTTACAAAAGTACAAGAAATTATCAGCAAACTTGAGGTATGATTCGTTTTAGCTTTTTCGTTTTGATTTCCCTTGCTTATGTGGACAATGTTATATGGCTTGAAATTGTAAGTTGTATTTATGGGTCACACGGGTAGTAAATTGGTGGGTTTGGGTAGTGAGTCAACATATTTGGGTACTAATTGGTGAAATTCAGGATGAATCATAACAGTTTTGTCGGAAATATATAATTAATGGCAACAAAAAGCACTCATTGCTTCAAGTGGAAATGTTAAAGAAAGATTTAGATGTATGTAACCCATGAATAAACAACAAATTACATAGTAGGCAGACACATAGGTTGTAACAAATGGTCCATCATTCGGTTATCGTGAATTTTGAGTCACTTGCTTATCCACGGGTCGGTTTGGGATGAGTTTTAATCTCAACGGTCAATATAAAAAATTAGCCTAAAGAAAATGGGCAAATAGGTTAAAAGCCACTCAAAGTCTACTTTTAGTGCTTACAATTGTATATTAGGGCTGATTGGCTGAATGTGTTTTTTAGAATGATAAATGTGTTGATAGTTCATGTTCTTTGAAATCGTGTTAATCTAATGGTAATATTGTGATAACAACAAGTTCTGAAAAGTGTAAAGAAACATAAAAGCAACATGTTGGAATTAAGAGTAGATGATGCTCTGGTAATGGTGTTAACCGTTCTGCCTAAACGGTATGATTGGATCACTAGCTGAATAAGTTTAGTTCGTATATGTGGCCTTATCTCGACAAGTTTTCAAATATACCAATTCTTATGGAACATATGGGAATTGTGCATATAAGTCATGCTAAGTTAACTTTCTGATCTTAAAATAAGATCTACAAGGCATCTGCCTTTCTGTTTTATGTGTTTAGTAAAGCGTATATATATATATATATATATATATATATATATATATTCTATTTTATATTGTATTTTATGTACGTGTTATGGCAAACAAATGTGGTGCACATGTAGTAGCACCAATAAGTTCACACAGATGGGAATTGAAAGAAGTTTTTTTTGTTAAATTGGTTACAGCCATCATTCAAACAATGAGAGATGTTCAAAGAGCATTATTTTTTTGTTTTCCTTTAATAGATTTTTTAGCCCCTTTGGCATGGCTCCAGTTGTTGGTCTGCGACTATTTTAGTAAGGATTTTCTATGATACATTATGGCAGCCTTCTGCGTCTAAATCTTGAGTTCCTTTTTAGTAAAAAATCTACTACATTGTTGCTGTAGTTATATTGACGAGTCAAACCTATTGACCTGCTGATGATCAACCAATTAACTAAATGCTTCCTAATCGTTTATATGCAAGAGAAAACACATATTCATTCTATTGTAGCCTATTAATGATTGTAGTACTTAGTACTCTCTGTCACAGTGTCTAACTTGACAGCACCTCAGGAGGTGTTGAAGCTCAGGAGGTGTTGAAGCGGCTTTCGGATGCTTCTCTTAAATGAAAAAATGAGCAGCAAGAAATTACTAATATGCTTCAGGTTTGGAAGTGGTTTTATCTCATGATGTTTTTTTTCTTCTATTAATTATAGAACCAATCTAAGAGGTTGTTCATATGTCTTACAGTCGCTTTTAACTTTGGCATGATCCATCTACTATGTTTCATGAATAATCTACTTTTTCTTTTTACGCTTATTTGAAGTGTAAGAGAGGCAGAATCAACCTATTTGTTTTATAAACAAATAGGTTGAAATTGCCACATTTGTACTTTTCGGTTATGTTAATTGGAAGATAAGTTTTGTGTACTAAACACTGAATTTCTATCTTTTGCAGCCATAGATGGGGAATACTTATCGGAGGAGGCGGCTGGTAATCTATCTACTGTGTTCGACGTAGGGTGTGTGGTGGGAGGAATCATAGCCGGGCATATTTCCGATGGATTAAATGCTAGAGCCATTACAGCAGCAAGATTCATGTAAGTGTGCTATTCCTGCGCTACGCGTCTACTGAACCTATGGACACACATCCATGACCATAAACATCATCCTCATGTTAGTCACTCGCATGTTTGTTAATTGGCCTTATGCTCTCATAAGAACCGCCGTCTCAGCTGACCTCGGGACCCACCGATCCTTAAAAGGAAGCTCTCGAGCCCTTGCACCAGTCACATCAATTATTGAACCAGGTCAATTTGTGCTGCACTCGGACCATTGCTTACGGGCTACATTTCAACCTACAACTGGAGTGCGGTTTTCATCATGCTTATGGCGGAGCTTTTGTGGCAGGGTTGTTTCATATCAGAATTGTGGTCGTTGAGATAGCTGCAAAATGGCAAGATTCACCACAGGGGTTGACTACTAATATACCCAAGTCTCCTATTGTTGAACTATGACTACCTCAAAGTTCAGTATATAGAAAAGACAAGGCATTTTTGTAGGTACATAAAATATTGTATACATAAATTTAAATCAATTTTATGTATAACAATTAAGGATGAATGCATCCTGCTGTTCAAAAAAAGGGATGAATGCATCCTAACTTCAAAAGTAGCGAATCGTATTAGTGGAATATTCAGTTCTATTTTATATACCAATTTTCATAATATTCATTTGATATTATTATGATCAACTACGTTGGTGGCAACCCATTATGTGGTGTTAACTAATTCTTCAAAACCTATGATGTGTGATTACCAACCATTGGATTATTAGTTGTTCATGATTATTTCTTTGATTTAGGTTGCCTTAAATTAGGATTTGTAGGTTGATTGAGTCAAAAGTTCCTTCAAGTTTAATTTAATAGTGTTGTTCATTTATGTTTTATATTTGTGTTTGTAAGTTGAAATTTAGTATTGTTTTCCACATTCGTACGTATAGTATAGCGTTTGACAAAATAAAAATTGAACTCGTGCATCGCACGGGTCTTCACTCTAGTATAATATACATCCTCATGCAAAATTCACTTTTTCGGACTTTTATCATTTTAAAGTAATAAATGAAATTAATTATCTAAAAGGAAAGGAGTCATGTAAATCTAGATAGCACTGTATTTTTTATTTTTATTTAACGACTACTCGTATTATTTTGTTAATAGGCTGTACGTTTTTGGTTTAACTAGACCTATAAATCGGGTCAAACGATGCTTAGATCCGTAATCACTAAATGCCTAAAATTCCCTAATCTGAAATGAATGACACCGGCCGGCCACACACAATATTTTATGGGTCCATATATCTCAATCATGTCCTAAAATGCTAATACACGACAAGGATCATATTTATCAACTCTTTTTAGTATGAATATGTACCGGTAGGAATGTTGCTCAATTATTGCAATTATTATTATATTATTTTTCTTCCTAGAGCCAACATGATCATCACATTTAACCATAACGCGTTTCAAAATAAATGTTCATAAAAATATACAACTACATCTTGAAAATATCTATATTGTAACTTGATGATGCCTTTTTAGTATGATTGTAATTGATCCAAACGGACCAAACTCAAATACGAATTGATATGCAAGCTCGTTTATAGTACTGTAATGGATTAAGGGATTTACATGTAACCCATTGTTTTGGTTATTTCCAGGCATCTAAGAAACCGAAGTCATATGCAGGCATGAATCACTCAGTTGTTAAATAAGTTTAAGTAATTGGTAATATATGTATGTAGTTAGAAGTTTGTACAAAATTGAAGCTCTATCTTCACTCTTGTGTGTTTTCGTTCGTTCATATTAGTATGTGTTTGCTTTGCCATCGCAATTTCACCTGATGGGTACCTTTGGGTTATGCTTCACCTCTAACGGGTCAAATGGGTAAATTCAAAAAAGTTGGCTAAAAGGAATGTTTCGAGTCAATCTGACCCAACCTTTACCAAAACTTACCTTTTGGTCCCGACCTGTTTTAATCCGTTAACCAAACTTTCGATTTTTAACATCCAAGAGTAAGTTAGTTTGGATCACCTTATCAAATGAAGAAAATATCAAATCTGATAGTTGTTTCATGTGATTTCGATCATATTGACATTGTAAACCACAAGTCTCTCTCATACTGAGCTAGTGTAATTCATCCTAACCTCAAGGCATGACCGGTCTATACAATGTATTCGCTTCATCACAGTTAGAGAGCGCTTTACCTTGCAACGTAGGGACATGTTTTATACAACTTGTAGGCGAATGAACTTGTGCTCATTGTCCTTCTTTCCCTTCTCGTAACCAAACATCTAAAAAGAAACAATAAACAAATGGTCCCCGTTTGAGTATTTGTTAAGTAACTGTTGCCGGGTCGTTTATCAGTTTAGTATGCCTGGTTCTTGATCATGTTATCTAAGCAAACGTCAGGCGAATGATGAACTTGAGGACATCAAGAGGGAAGTAGGTAACGATACTGAAGATCCAGATTGCTGAAGCCCAGCCCCATCCGATTCCCTCAATCCTAGCAAAGCTCCATCTTGCGTATACTGCAATTAAGGTAGCCACCTGTATATACAAATAACATACATGTGTTGTTTTTAGATAAAATGATTATGAAATGAATTAGAGGTGGCAAATGGGTGGGTTGGGTAATGGGTCAAAAGTGTTGGTCTTCATTCAGGTTGAATCATGTGGTTAGGGAAGACAACTAAGGCCCAGTTTATAAAGCACCTAGTCCGCTTTTGTTGTTACACAGCCTTTAAGAGCCGAAACACTTTTTGTCCAAATCTTTTCAAGTACGTATTAACTAGGTATACTATATGATACAATACCCTCAGAAAAGGCTACACTACTTACCAACTGGGCTATCGCAAATGCCACAATAAGGAGGATACCGGGACGTTCAACAAATGACCAGCCACGAGACCTTGTCACGAATATGAGTGCCTGACTGATAATGCTCACTTGGAGGTAAAGTGCAGCGTTCATCTTATCCTCATTTCCGATGATTGATTGAACTCCGAAAACATCCTAAAACAATGAAACATGCAAATTTAAGCATCTGCAAGAAAAGATGATAGAGGTGGCCTAGGTGCCAAAATGGGTGGGGTGCTTAGTAAGTCCAGACAGGGGTTAAGTTCGTTTAGTTGACTTGTCCACAAAATTTTGCCTACTAAATAAGATTATAGAACCCTGTGTATCATTAAAATAATAACTAATACTTATTTATAACACAGTTTATGAAGTCAGTGACTCTTTATCCATTTGACCCAGTAAACCTGTTGAATCCATATCAAATTTCACTAAGTTGTGTTACTTTACCCCTTTGACTCATTAACGAAAAGAATACAACCCGATGTAAAATGGGTCGAAAATACCACCTCTAGAAGATAACATGCAGGATTACTTACGGGAAAGAAGTCAACCCGAGCTGTAAGCCAGAAGAAGATAGCGGTTACAAAAGCGAGATAAGTTCCTAGGACAACACCAGTGGCAAAAATTTCATTTAGCTTCCATGAGTCAGGGATAGGAGATGGCTTAACTCTATCCTTGGAGATTGTCATGATGGTTCCGTCGTTAAGGATGGCTATGATAAGGATCATAAAGGGTGAGAAGTCAAATTCCCAAATGAGAGTAACAAGCATGAAACTGAGTACAATACGAATGGTGATTGAAACAGCATATATGGTGTAGTTCTTCATTCTCTGAAAGATGGCTCTACTTGTCAACACGGCGCTCACGATCACACTAAGACCTGGCTGAGTTAAGACTATGTCAGATGCACTCCTGGCTGCATCGGTAGCATCATCCACGGCTATCCCAATGTCAGCTCTCTTAAGCGCAGGTGCATCGTTTACTCCATCTCCAGTCATACCGCAGATGTGGTTCCTCTCTTGCAACTTCTTGACAATCTCATACTTGTGCTCTGCATAAAAAATGTTTATGTGATTTCTACTGGGAGAAGCTATTTTATTTACCATAGAGGTGAACATTTGGACGTGTTACGCAGGTCTGGTAATGCGTTAAACTGGCTTTGGTACCTATTGGTAATGTAGTTACACTTCGAAACTGGTTAAGAAGTGGGGTTTGCTAATATAGCCTATAGGGCTATGGGCCTATGGTTAAGGCACGGTAAAGTGTTGTACACGGGAATAAGAAATTATTTAGGTGGCAGTTCTTTTTACGTACAACATGTTATTGCATGTTAACCATAGACCAAGGGCTATGTTTTGAAAAATCCAAAAAAGATTTAGGAGGTTTTGTGCATTAAACTACAAATTGGGAGACCTTTGACCAGTTTTCCTTTAACAAACTTTTCAAGTTTACCCATTTACAGATAAAGCTTTGCCAGAATTGACAAATTATCAAGTAAATGCCACGTATTTTATGCAGATGTGAATTATATATACCAGGGAATACTCCAGCAAAGCCATCAGCCTTCTCAATAAGCTCATCATCTGTGCTTTGTCCAAGAAGTGAAGAAGAGGGGTACATGTCAGTTCCCATGCCAAGCCTCCGACCCGTCTCCTTTCCAATAGCGAGCTGGTCACCGGTGATCATCTTAACTTTGACACCGAGTTCTAATGCCTTCCGGATGGTATCAGCACTATCGTGTCTTGGCGGATCAAAGAGTGGAAGTAAACCAATGAATTCCCACGGGGAACCAGCACTTTCCTTAGTCTTCTCTGGGACGGTTTGACGAGCCACGGCTAAGGATCTAAGACCACGGTTAGCAAAGGTGTCGATGATACCTTGAGCTCTCTTCAAACTTTCACCCTTGAGGTCGCATAGCTTGATGATCTTATAAACATTTTATATATGTCAGACATTTGACTTAAAGATTTAAGACAGCAATTTCAACCAATTTGATTTTATATCTCACAGATCAACAAAAAATGAATGGGTTGAAAGTGGCCCAATGTGTATTTTTAATACAATCAGCTTCTTTAATTATTGGATTCGAATCAATAGTGTGTTATTGCAGAAATAGCAATTGTGTAATCATAATTAACCTACTATTTATTTTAACAAAAAATATACTCGTAATAAGTGGAAGAAAAGGTGAAGTGTTTGGGGTCAGATAAACCCATTTTGGCCCTGTCAATAAACTCGCCCATTTTAACTCAACCCATTTTGGATTGTTGCCCAGCCCGTTCATTTTTAACCCGCTATTGGAGATACAAACATAGAAATCAAATAACGCAGTACCTCCTCTGGAGCACCCTTGCTGGATCTATGCCAGTTTCCATTATTGTCAATATAGGTTATAGCCGTGCGCTTGTCAACTGGATTAAATGGCAAGAAATGCACCTCTTTAATTCCAGCTCTTGCTTCTCTGGGGTCATCCAACATGTACACCATCGAAGCATCAATGGCATCCTGGTTCTCGACCCTGGAAGCTCTAGCAGCATACAAGATGACCAAGTCCTTGTTGCAGTCCTTGGCAAAAACCTGTTAAATTTGATCACAAAGATGAACAGGTTTTTCTAGATGTGTCAATTTTAACCCACATTCTTATTGACGGGTTGGTTTACTATATGTCTGATCAATATCAGTTTAATTTGGCCAAAAGAGCCATATAGATGTAAATTATATTAGTTATTAAATCTATATACTTGTAATCAAATTTGATATACTAACTTATTAAAATTAACTAAAAGGTTGACAAAAGTATCTCATGTCTCCCTAACCTGTTTTGACCCAAACTCGTTTAGACTTTTACTCAAGCTGCCAACTTAACTCCTATGTGTTTTTTATATATAAAGTTAACTCATCGTATCATTTGGTGGGAGAAACAAACCTCAATCAGGGATTTGTCAACGGTCAGCTTGTTCAGGGTGAGGGTACCAGTTTTGTCACTGCAGAGAATATCCATGCCTGCCATTTCTTCAATAGCTGTCATCCTCTTGGTAATAGCACCTTGTTGTGAAAGACGATGAGATCCAATAGCCATTGTCACGGATAGAACCGTAGGCATGGCAATCGGGATACCACCGATGAGTAGGACTAACAAGTTATCAATCCCGTCTCTATATGCTCTTTGCTGGAAAGCAAACATCACTATGGCTTCGATGACGAGTCCCACAGCAATGAAGCATATACAAAAGTTACCAATGGCAGTCAAGACCTGGTAAAAACAAACACTTACCGTGTAAATTAAGGAAATTTCATGTCCTATTTACTTCATATTGTTTATGATAAACATGGTTGGTTAACTAGTTAGCAGATAAAAATTTACTTACTAATAAATTCATTGGGTTATGATTCAAGGAAGTGACAAACCAATAAGTTTGGTTTATCTACAGAAACTACATCTAGGTTCAATTTATCTTACGTGTTATGGAGGTAACGTTACCTGTTGAAAGTGACCGACTTGGTTGGTGTTCTCCACAAGATGGGCAGCCTTTCCGAAGAAGGTATTGATACCAGTGGCGATAACAACAGCCTCGATCTCACCCTGCTTGCATGTGGAACCCGAGTATACTGCATTTCCAGGATACTTGGTCACAGGGAGAGATTCACCGGTGAGAGCAGATTGGTCAATCTTCAAAGGATCACCTTCCAGAAGCCGAGCATCAGCAGGAATGATATCTCCCAACTTAACACTAATCAAATCTCCAGGAACCAAAATCGCAGCTTCTTGTTCTCCCCATCTCCCATCTCTAAAAACCTTACACTTGGGGGCAAGACCTGCCATAAGGGCGGCTGCAGCATTCCCAGCATTGTTTTCTTCAATAAAACTGACGGTTGCATTGATGATTAGAAGGACAACAATGCCCACAAAGTCTGGCCAGTCTGGTGGCCTGCCACCACCGTTGGCCAAAACAAGGGCCATGATGGCGGCAGCTTCCATCACCCATGAAAGAGGATTCCACATGAACCCCAAAAATTTGAGGATCTTGCTTTCCTGTTTCCAAATATGTACAGGTATAAATTACACTACATTGGTCATCATTACCAAACAAAAATGAACAACAAACGATCCGTTTGAAATCATCATGTCCCAAGATTTTATTACACGAACGACAACAGATGTGTTTAGCCACTGAGAATCGAACACGTAACTTCTTGATTGGGCCTCCTCAAATACTATTAAGCCAAGACCTTTTTGTTATTAAACAACTGCTCATGTATGATCTTCTTATTCGTTTATTTGTTACTTATTTGGCTATTTCTTATGTGAGTAGAGTGTATTAAAAGGTAGCCAAGTTTGTTTAATTCCCCATTTCAATTCCCTTAATCTTGGAAAAGTTCAATTCAAAGTGATCATTAACTTTCATATTAAGCGCGACTTGTTTCATGCCAAAAGAAAGTTAACCTGGTTAACAGGTAGTGGCACATTATTCGTGACATTCATATTTTGACCAGGTAAGGTCTAGAGGTTAGCATAATATGAAGTTTTAAAAAGTATATCGGTTTAATGGGAGGCGTTGGTTCTCTTTATTTATGCAGTTACCCTTTTAATCATACAAGAAGTTTATATGAACCAGAAGGACCCAAATTAGTATAAATCAAAGAAAGTCTAGAAACCTGGCTTAAGCACGCCAACCAAACCTGGAACTTCCTCTATAATCTATATCTATATCTATATACTGTAATATAAGTTGATGAAAAGAAGCATTAAAAGAGACAAGAGTATGCCTTTTTCTCCTCGAGCTTGTTGGGTCCAAAAATTGCAAGCCTTTTGGTTGCATCATCACGGGTCAACCCTTCATTCGTACATTTGAGCTGGGTAAAAACGTCCTCAACAGGAATTTTTTCAAGGTCGACATGTTTAAGTTGCTCCAAGGAGATATTGGCCATTGTAAAAACGGTATTATTTACACCCTCATAAAGGTCTAAATTCAAGAAAGTACTCACTTGATCCTAACTAATAAAGATTTGCCAAACAAACGGGCCTGTCGTTGATAATCCCTCTCGTAGATGGCTCCTCCACCATGCGCGGGTAAAGCACACAGCAGAGGCACAAAAAGAAAGATCAACACAGAACCCTTCCCAACCCCCTACAAAACTTAATTTCGAGTCTTGTAACATTACCCACACATATTCAAAAAGATAAATTACCAAGTAATGGTAACCCATCATTTTCTCACCTAAAAGTTCTATTTGTGGTGCTTATAGAGTTTTTATTTTTCAACCATCCATTGACCTGCCCAACCTATATTTGAATCTTTTATTTAAAAGATTGAGTCAAGCCACCAGAATTTTTGGGCAAAATTTATCTGATAAATTAATGCAGATTTTAGAACTTTAATGGCGCAAACCATAAAAAACTCAAACTTGAACCAGTATTTTAGTACAAAGCTAAAAGTATAAAACAAGTATCTTCAAAGCTTTTCTTAAACATAGCTCGATCTTTGAATCATAAAGGTTATCTAGCGATCAACTCAAGCCAGACTGCCTGAGTTTAAAATAGTTCAGATTCAGCCTTTGGCGGTTGAGAATATGCATGACTGCATGAGTATAAACCAATTGGCCAAAACAACTGCAGCAGTCTAAAACAACTGCAACAGTCTACTCAACAAATAAACCAGTTGGACAAAACAGCTGCTGAATCATAAAGGTTATCTAGCGATCAACTCAAGCCAGACTGCCTGAGTTTAAAATAGTTCAGATTCAGCCTTTGGCGGTTGAGAATATGCATGACTGCATGAGTATAAACCAATTGGCCAAAACAACTGCAGCAGTCTAAAACAACTGCAACAGTCTACTCAACAAATAAACCAGTTGGACAAAACAGCTGCTGAATCATAAAGGTTATCTAGCGATCAACTCAAGCCAGACTGCCTGAGTTTAAAATAGTTCAGATTCAGCCTTTGGCGGTTGAGAATATGCATGACTGCATGAGTATAAACCAATTGGCCAAAACAACTGCAGCAGTCTAAAACAACTGCAACAGTCTACTCAACAAATAAACCAGTTGGACAAAACAGCTGCTGAAGTCTAAAACAACTGCAACAGTCTACTCAACAAATAAACCAGTTGGCCAAAACGACTGCGCAGTCTACTCAACAAACACATAATCAACCAAACAGATTCCAAAAATATAAAAAGGTCGCGTACGGTTAATTCAAACTACAAATAATTGTACCAATAGACAAGGGTATCATCAAAATCCCTTGTACAATAGAAACCTTAAGGTCTAGTCATATTATTAAAGCGATAAAAAACACAAACTTCCAAGTTGATCAGGAGCTAATTCGACATACTTCAAGTGAAACACCTCAGAATCCAAGCTTGGTTCTGCGCCAGTGCCTGCGCTTTGCATTGTACCTGAATCAAATTATAAGCATGTCAGAATAAACAGAAAAAATATAAATATCACAAAATAACAGACACGTTTTAAAAAACGTAAACATAATTTTCAAAAACAGTCCATATACCTGATAGTGTTATCGGTCCTCATACGAATCCAGTTAGGGATAGGCCTGTTCTGCCTCTGCTTCTTTCCAAGCTTCTTCTTGATCATGAATGTCTTGTGTGACGGCTGTATGCAAACAAATACATTTAGATAAGATATAAATCAAGCCCTTTACAACACAATAACTGAATTCATGTATAATAGAAACACTGAAACAAAAAAACAACAAACCAACTCGACTAGCAAAACTGACAACAATCATTTCTAACACTTATATATAATGCCAACATGATCAAATTAACTGAAAACATAAGGATTTACGGAATGTCGGAACCACGTTAAGAGTAGCCGCAATAAAACCAAGTCAACTAAATTAGATCTTTCATTTACACTAAGTGTCAGTCTACAGATGAATTCCTATATAATCACAAGTTCGTAGATCCTTCATTTATACTAAGTGTAGGTTTACAGGTGAAATTCTATATAATCACAAATTCGTAAAGAGTCAAAATGCCAACTGATTACTATGTAACTATAACAACCTCAAAACAAACACTATGATCATGTATCACATACTTTTCACAAATGTTGATTAACTAGACAGTCAATAAACCCAAATTTCTTTAAACTAAATGGCTAAAGTCACCAAAGTCGCGCTTTTCACAAATATCGATTATGTATCGTGTACTCCTATTTTGTTCATATATTTTTTTTTACAACAAAACTCCTAGTTTGTTCATTTAGGTCATTTAATAGTACAATTTACTTGCCCATTTTATGATCCAAATAAACAAAAAGTATACATATGTGATACAAAATATATATAATTACATAAAAAAGCATTGTATTACAGTATTACACTATAATATATAGTGATTTTTATATATATATATATATTTATATATATATTAGATATATATTGTAATAAGTTATAAAAATACTTATATATATAGAGATAATTAAGAAATATATATGTATATATATATATATATATACATATATATATATATATATATATATATATATATTTATGCGTATTATATAATACATTAAATAAGATTTAATTAGTACATCAAGTAACAAATGCATAACATAAGTAGCATTTATGTGATTCATAAAAAGATTTTTTAATTAAAAAGAAAAAGAAAAAAGGATAGATCGGATTACCATGGTGGCGTCGGCGAGTGCTGCTGATGAATGTTGTTTCTGATGCTTTCAGAAGGCAAACGGTAACAACAACTACAATGTTTGCTTGCTATGCTGTTTAATATGTTGTCCTAGGGTTTGTTTTTGATGGGCTATGATTCAAAGCCCAATTACATTTGTACTATTAAAAAAAGCCCAACTTATTCTTGTTATAACTTATAAGTTAAGAATAATAATATTAAAAAAAAAGGAGAAAATTCTTTAAAAAAAGAAATAAAAAACATAAATTGAAATTTTTGACAATAAAGAAATCTAAATTTATAGATGTATAAGAAAGAGTCCAAAATCTGGTCAATAACTTTTAGGAGAATATTATCAAGGTTTCATATAATAATACGTTTTAATGCTTACATAAAAGTACGAGTATAAGCTATTTCCATGTTAGTTTTGTCACGTCAAACAGGTCATGTTATTTGCGTGTACTCATATGCGTCCATGTTAATATATAAACATATTATTATATGAAAACGTGGTAATATTCTCCTAAAAGTTATAAATTGGATTTCAGTCTCCTTTTTGAACATCTATAAACTTTAGGTTTTTTTATTAGAAAATTTGAACTTTAGTTTATTTCTTTACAAAAAAATTCCTTTTAAACAAATTCTAAAATGTCAAAGCTAGTTTTAAGTTGATTGTTTGTGTTAAAAAAATGGTGGTTGATGTGATAAATTTTTAATATAAATAATTTTAAAACATTGGAGTATGATTCTATGCTTAAATCTTAATGACAGGTCATATAAAAGTAATTTTCGCCCGTTTGACACTCGTGCATAGAAGTTTTAAAAGTAATGTGAAAACAATAATGGTCAAAACTTGAAACTTCATAGAAATTTTTGAAGAATATGACTCGGTGCTCATGTTACGTGATCGAATTCGATTTATTCCAAAATTTATACGGTTTTTTTTTTCTAATTTAGAAGGTCGTTTTATTATATTAGCGATGTTGGATGAAATTAATAATGTGATTATAAAAACTTTGTTAATTACTGAAAATGTTACAAGATGTATACAATAATAATGAATTTAAATGTATACAATAATAATGAATCAAACGTTTTATACGAAACGTGAAGTCTTAAAACTTGTAAATACAAAAATGAAATGTGAATAATGAATCTTGAAGTCTTAAAATTTGTAAATACAAATGAAATGTGCATCATTCTCACTATAAACCACACTCGGAACTCATTTAATGTCTCCACAACCCGACTTCCCAAGCATGATGATGGCCCCAAACGCCAATGTCTCGTGTGTCAATTCCATTTCCAATTTATTCACCAAAATAGCTGATGAACCTGGAAGAAATTTGAATTTATATAGCACAATTATGTACTATGAACGTGTACGCATGAGGCTTTTAGGCGTAACACAAAATGGGCAGCCGTCCAGGCCTGAATTTTCAGTTATATGTATAAATATTTTATGATACATTTACCTCACTTTCCTTTTTGTTTTAAAAACTTGAAATGTCTGAAATACTAATCTCACATGTTACACCTTCTTGTAAAAGTATATGAAATAATACTGGGAGATGACACTCAACAAGCAGCTGATACACAAATCTAGCCATATGATTAAAACACTTTAAAGGTTTTGATACAAATTATTTTCATCAAGAACACAAAGAGAGAAAATAGGGTTTATACCCAACGGACAAAATAGTTGCTTGAGAGGTGCTGCTACAATGCACCCTCTCATTCCTTTTATACACGAAACTTATCAAATATTACACAATCAGTCCTCCTTCTTTTGCTTTCTTCGAATTAGGCTCAAAACTGATTCTTCAAAGTGATGTCCAGCTTTAGTCCTTCCTGCACTCCATAGTTGCAACACAGGTCCTTATACTTCCTGAAAAGACAATACTTCAAGTTAGACAATTAATTTGTATTTTTAATACCCCCACAAATTAATTGTGGAAGAGATCAATCAAGCCTAACCCTTGTATAAGCTTGTTATGTTGACCAGATGTATGTCCCTTTGTAAATAAGTCAGCAAGATTGTTTTCTGAACCTATTTTCACAGTTTCAACAATTCCCAAATTGATCTTTTCTCTTACAAAATACAAGTCAATTTCAAAATGCTTAGTTTTCTCATGAAACACATGATTAGCACTAATTTGTATTGCTGCTTTACTATCACAGAAAATAGGCACAAGATCAAACTGTCTTATTCCAAACTCATTTAGAATCTTAAGCACCCACAAAATTTCACAAGTCATGGCAGCTAATGCTTTAAATTCTGATTCAGCAGATGATCTAGAAATTATGGACTGTTTTTTACTTTTCCAACATATAGGTGAACCACCTAGGAAAGGAGTGTATCCTGTGATACTTTTCCTGGCAGTCACCTTCTTGGCCCAATCAGAATCTACATAAGCCTTTAAGGAGAGATCAGAATTACCTTTCAAGTGGATACCCTTACCTGGAGAGCCCTTTAGGTATCTTAAAACTCTTAAAGCAAGCTTAAAATGAGACAGAAAAGAATTATTGTTAGGTCCAGTTTTACTGAAGAAACTGGAGCGTCTCCAGTTGCATCTGGAGACAAGAAGATTTGTCCAGAAATATATGAAGTCCAGTGGCCAGTGTACAGTTGATGCCACTGGAGCTTCACTCCAGTTGAGATCTGACCAGATATTACAAACATTCCAATTGAAGTCGAAGACAACAAGTGGGAGAAAGAGAATGGCCATGGCAGCGAAGCCCAGTGGACATTCTGCCCAAATCAAGACTGGAGATCATCAGTGTAAAGTACTTACAAAGCTTTACACTGATTACGAGGAAGACCTTTTTACTTTATGTACTATTAACCGGACAATACACATTGTCTATGTTTAAAGTACAAAAGTGTATAAAATAGGTTGGATAAAGTAACTTTATGTCTTACTTTATCAAGCATGTTCAAGGGATTGAAACATATTTGTATTATCTTGGTTCCGCAACAACCTTGTAATTTATTTAACATTAATAAATAAATTACACCTGAAAATTACATATTGTCTCACCAGATTTACTTTACAAGTACTTTAATATTGCATTGTCTTTACTTATTTACTTTGTCACCTTAATAAGTAATCCTCCAGATAACCTGGTATACTTTACATTGCAACTGGCAGTTTGTCTAGTTCCTTGTAAGTATTGCAAAGTTAACTCACCATCGACATAGAGGTGTCTTCAGTAGTACCATCGACTAAGTTAGGACTTACAAGTGGTATCAGAGCAGAAGGCTAATATACTTGCCTAGATCTGCTTCGATGTCTACTACTGAAGGTGAGAATGGTTCTGGTCAAGATAAAATTCATGTTAATAATCCACCACCTGGACAAAATGTTAACACTAATCCTCCACCACCTCCTAATGTCTCTCCTCATGTCCATGTCCATGTCCATTATTCCAATACTCCTGTTCCAAAATTTGATGGAAACAGTGAGTCCTTTGGCACATGGAAGGCCAGGATGCTTTTGATTTTGGTGGGATTGAAAGGTATATGTTGAAAATTTTAAAAGATGGACCACATATACCTATCTCTCTTGGGATAAGCCCTCTACTTGATCCAACTGGATCTAGAAGAGGTTCTAGAGAAAAGCCAGAAGACCATTGGTTTGATGAGGATCGTAGGCTTGTTGACTTGGACACCAAGCTCAAAAATCTGATCCTTGGGGCTGTTCCTGAAGAGTTAATTCCAACCTTAGTGTTGTTTCCCAGTGCTAAGGCAATGTGGGATGAGTTGGTTCTTCAGTTTGAAGGAGGTGATGATACCATTGTCACCAGAAAAGTTGCTTTAAACAAGAAGTATGAATCCTTCTTTGCACTCCCCAATGAGAGCCTAACTGGTACTTATACCAGGTTTACTAGCTTAATTAATCAATTAAGAGGCTTGGGAGTTGAGAAGGATAAGGATATTCTTCTTGAGAAGTTTTGTGATATTCTTCCTTCCAAATGGGCTAACATGGTTCTTGTCCTAAGACAAGGTAAGACCCTGCACAGTCATACCCTTGCATCTCTTTATGGAGCCTTCAGATTCACTGAAGAAAATAATGCACAGAGACTGGTGGCTGAGCAGGATGCTATAAACCATGCTTAGAGTTCCAAGGTTCCCAGTTTAACTAGGAAACCTTGTGCTGCTTTAATGTATGCTGAGAGTGTCAAGTCACACTCTATGTAGAAGATGTTAAACAGTTTTCTGAACTCTGGCCTGACCACTGAAATCAGTGATGATTGTGATGAAACTGCCAATGATGATCTGGTCGCCATGATTGCTAAAACCTTTAATAGGTTTAAGCACAAATCTAATAGATTTGGTGGACCCAACAATGCTTCTAGCTCCAACTCTCTGGACAAGGCCAATCTTACATGCTATAAGTGTGGTAAGAAAGGTCATTTCATGAAGGAATGCAGATCTAGTCAGTCAAACAATCAAACTGGTCCCCCCGTCCCTACTTACAATCGGTCTGATGATAGCTACAAAGCTAAATATAAGAAGCTTAAGGCCCTGATTGCCCTCCTGTCACTTGAAAAAGAAAAGAACAAGTGTATGATGGCACAAACTGAAGGAAAATGGGAATACTCTGATGACTCATCAGTTGATGATGAAGAGGAAAGGGACATGTGTTTTATGGCCTTGGAAGACCAGCAACATGTGGTGAAAGATGATGTTATCACTGGAAGATGGGTGGATATCATACTCAAAAAGGTGTGTGATTATGATCATCAAATTGATACAGAACTGAAACTGGACCTGGCTGAATCACTCAATTGTGATTTGTTATTTGTTGAAACTGTGAGAACTGAGAGTGAAAGATATCTAGAAACAGTTTTAACTGAGCTTAATAATGTAAAACCCCATTTGAATGATTTACAAAGTGTCCAGTTGGCTCTCAAAGAGTCAGTTTAAAGATGTGAAGCTCTTGAGCTTGAAAAACAAGAGCTAAAAACTGCTTTGGAAAAGGAACAAAAGGTGATCAAATCCTGGATTAGGTCATCTGGTTTAAATTATGATGCTTTTTCAAAAACCATTGATGCACAACAAACTGCTTATAAAACTGGAGATGTGCACATGGCAGGCATCATACCTGATATCCACAGTTTGCCACCAGATCTTAGGCCAGAAACTCCATATAACCAGCCTAAAAAAAAAAAAAAAAAAAAAAAAAACCCCACAACAAAACTCACATATAACCAGCCTAAAACTATTAAGACTGAACATGTTGAGACCACCCAATCTGAGGTCAAAACTGGAGCTGAACAGGCCAAAGCTCCAGTTAAAAAGGTCACTGGTGACAAACCTTTACCTCAAAAGTCAAAGGAGCCCAAGAATCCTAAGACCAAAATCCCTGCTGAACCTAAGTCCAAGGTTCAGATGCCAAATGAAAAAGACATTTTGTTTAAGCTGGAGAGTCAAATTCAACTGTTGACAAGGCAGGTTCAAAGTTGTACTGCCAGAATTAAAAATCTGGAAGGAGCTTCGTCTCCTTCAGTTGTTAAACAAAATGCACCCCCTCCCCCCCCCCCCCCCCCCCCCCCCCCCCCCCCCCCCCCCCCCCCCCCCCCCCCCCCCCCCCCCCCCCCCCCCCCCCCCCCCCCCCCCCCCCCCCCCCCCCCCCCCCCCCCCCCCCCCCCCCCCCCCCCCCCCCCCCCCCCCCCCCCCCCCCCCCCCCCCCCCCCCCCCCCCCCCCCCCCCCCCCCCCCCCCCCCCCCCCCCCCCCCCCCCCCCCCCCCCCCCCCCCCCCCCCCCCCCCCCCCCCCCCCCCCCCCCCCCCCCCCCCCCCCCCCCCCCCCCCCCCCCCCCCCCCCCCCCCCCCCCCCCCCCCCCCCCCCCCCCCCCCCCCCCCCCCCCCCCCCCCCCCCCCCCCCCCCCCCCCCCCCCCCCCCCCCCCCCCCCCCCCCCCCCCCCCCCCCCCCCCCCCCCCCCCCCCCCCCCCCCCCCCCCCCCCCCCCCCCCCCCCCCCCCCCCCCCCCCCCCCCCCCCCCCCCCCCCCCCCCCCCCCCCCCCCCCCCCCCCCCCCCCCCCCCCCCCCCCCCCCCCCCCCCCCCCCCCCCCCCCCCCCCCCCCCCCCCCCCCCCCCCCCCCCCCCCCCCCCCCCCCCCCCCCCCCCCCCCCCCCCCCCCCCCCCCCCCCCCCCCCCCCCCCCCCCCCCCCCCCCCCCCCCCCCCCCCCCCCCCCCCCCCCCCCCCCCCCCCCCCCCCCCCCCCCCCCCCCCCCCCCCCCCCCCCCCCCCCCCCCCCCCCCCCCCCCCCCCCCCCCCCCCCCCCCCCCCCCCCCCCCCCCCCCCCCCCCCCCCCCCCCCCCCCCCCCCCCCCCCCCCCCCCCCCCCCCCCCCCCCCCCCCCCCCCCCCCCCCCCCCCCCCCCCCCCCCCCCCCCCCCCCCCCCCCCCCCCCCCCCCCCCCCCCCCCCCCCCCCCCCCCCCCCCCCCCCCCCCCCCCCCCCCCCCCCCCCCCCCCCCCCCCCCCCCCCCCCCCCCCCCCCCCCCCCCCCCCCCCCCCCCCCCCCCCCCCCCCCCCCCCCCCCCCCCCCCCCCCCCCCCCCCCCCCCCCCCCCCCCCCCCCCCCCCCCCCCCCCCCCCCCCCCCCCCCCCCCCCCCCCCCCCCCCCCCCCCCCCCCCCCCCCCCCCCCCCCCCCCCCCCCCCCCCCCCCCCCCCCCCCCCCCCCCCCCCCCCCCCCCCCCCCCCCCCCCCCCCCCCCCCCCCCCCCCCCCCCCCCCCCCCCCCCCCCCCCCCCCCCCCCCCCCCCCCCCCCCCCCCCCCCCCCCCCCCCCCCCCCCCCCCCCCCCCCCCCCCCCCCCCCCCCCCCCCCCCCCCCCCCCCCCCCCCCCCCCCCCCCCCCCCCCCCCCCCCCCCCCCCCCCCCCCCCCCCCCCCCCCCCCCCCCCCCCCCCCCCCCCCCCCCCCCCCCCCCCCCCCCCCCCCCCCCCCCCCCCCCCCCCCCCCCCCCCCCCCCCCCCCCCCCCCCCCCCCCCCCCCCCCCCCCCCCCCCCCCCCCCCCCCCCCCCCCCCCCCCCCCCCCCCCCCCCCCCCCCCCCCCCCCCCCCCCCCCCCCCCCCCCCCCCCCCCCCCCCCCCCCCCCCCCCCCCCCCCCCCCCCCCCCCCCCCCCCCCCCCCCCCCCCCCCCCCCCCCCCCCCCCCCCCCCCCCCCCCCCCCCCCCCCCCCCCCCCCCCCCCCCCCCCCCCCCCCCCCCCCCCCCCCCCCCCCCCCCCCCCCCCCCCCCCCCCCCCCCCCCCCCCCCCCCCCCCCCCCCCCCCCCCCCCCCCCCCCCCCCCCCCCCCCCCCCCCCCCCCCCCCCCCCCCCCCCCCCCCCCCCCCCCCCCCCCCCCCCCCCCCCCCCCCCCCCCCCCCCCCCCCCCCCCCCCCCCCCCCCCCCCCCCCCCCCCCCCCCCCCCCCCCCCCCCCCCCCCCCCCCCCCCCCCCCCCCCCCCCCCCCCCCCCCCCCCCCCCCCCCCCCCCCCCCCCCCCCCCCCCCCCCCCCCCCCCCCCCCCACCCCCTTCAAAACAAAAACAAAATGCTCAATCTGGAGCTAAAAATGAGAAGAAAAAAAGGGAAGAAACCCATCAAACCAGTCATTTTTACTCCTGAAACTGGAACCGACAAAAAGGCTCCAGTTAAAAAGGTCACTGGTGACAAACCTTTACCTCAAAAGTCAAAGGAGCCCAAGAATCCTAAGACCAAAATCCCTGCTGAACCTAAGTCCAAGGTTCAGATGCCAAATGAAAAAGACATTTTGTTTAAGCTGGAGAGTCAAATTCAACTGTTGACAAGGCAGGTTCAAAGTTGTACTGCCAGAATTAAAAATCTGGAACTTCTCATCCAGGGTCACTGGTGACAAACCTTTACCTCAAAAGTCAAAGGAGCCCAAGAATCCTAAGACCAAAATCCCTGCTGAACCTAAGTCCAAGGTTCAGATGCCAAATGAAAAAGACATTTTGTTTAAGCTGGAGAGTCAAATTCAACTGTTGACAAGGCAGGTTCAAAGTTGTACTGCCAGAATTAAAAATCTGGAAGGAGCTTCGTCTCCTTCAGTTGTTAAACAAAATGCACCCCCTTCAAAACAAAAACAAAATGCTCAATCTGGAGCTAAAAATGAGAAGAAAAAAAGGGAAGAAACCCATCAAACCAGTCATTTTTACTCCTGAAACTGGAACCGACAAAAAGGCTCCAGTTCTACTCTCCAGTTCTACACCACAACAATCTACTGTGACTTTCCAGGGAGAGTCCAGTGAATGTTCAAACTAGAGCTGGCAAGAAGTATACTATAGTTGTGGCTGATGAATTCACCAGATATTGCTGGGTGGTATTCCTCAGATCAAAAAGTGATGATGCTGCTGAAATCATCTCTCTCATCAAAATAATTGAACTCAAGTATACTCGAAAAGTTTGTCAGTTGAGAAGTGATAATGGAACAGAATTTCAAAATAAGACTCTTGAATCCTTCTGTACTGACACTGGCATCTCTCAAAACTTCTCATTAGCACACTCTCCAAAACAAAATGGAGTTGTGGAAAGAAAGAATCGTACACTGATAGAAGCTGCCAGGAGTATGCTATCTGAATCTGGTCTTCCCACCAGTTTTTGGGCTGAAGTTGTGGCAACTGCATGCCACACCCAAAACAGGTCAGTTTATGTCAAAAGACATAGGAAGACTGCCTATGAAGTGCTCAGGAATCGCAAACCAAATATTGGATATTATCATGTATTTGGTTGTCAAGTTTATATTCTAAATGATTCCAGTCAGCTTGGAAAATTCGATGCAAAAGCTGATGAAGGTGTGTTTTTAGGCTATTCAGATATTCGAAAAGCTTTTAGAGTTTATAATTATAGACTCCAAAAGGTTCATGAGACAATTCATGTCACATTTGATGAATCTAATAATGCAATTAATAAAAGACCAAGCCTTGATATTTCTCCAGTCATTCCTATCAGTTTTGGTGAATCTGACCAAGTTCATCAGTCAGAAAGTTCACCAGACAATGTTTCCAGTCACACCAACGTGGAACCAGTTCAACTGAAGAAATTCTCCAGTGACACTCCATTTTATCCTTCAATAAGTTTTAAATTACCACAAGAACTTACTATTGGATCTGATGTACGTGTCACGCCAATATCAGCACCAGTTCAAACTCCTCCAGATCTTCAAGAAATGCCTTCAACTGAAGAATTCCATGATGCAAATCGTGACCTCATTGACTCTGATGAGGATGCTGAAGTAGTTTAGGCTGATCCTCTTCCAGATGCAACAACTGAAGAGGTTCCTTAGGTGACTTGCACTGATATTGTTGTTCATCATCCTAGTCAATACTCTAAATGGACCAAAGCACATCCAATTGATCAGATTATTGGAGAGTCCAGTAGAGGGGTTCAGACTAGAAGAGCCACCAGCGAGCAATGCTTGAATGTCACCTTCTTATCACTGATTGAACCGAAGAAGATTGACGAGGCTGTGGCAGACCCAAGCTGAGTGGAAGCAATGCAAGAAGAGCTTATCCAGTTTGAAAGAAACAATGTATGGGAACTTGTTCCTTGTCTACCAGGGTTGAAGAAAGAACCTATTGGTACAAGATGAGTCTATCAAAACAAGATGGATGAAGATGACAATGTTGTCAGAAACAAAGCCAGATTGGTTGCCAAGGGTTATTGTCAAGCAGAAGGCGTTGACTTTGATGAGACTTTTGCTCCAGTTGCTAGACTTGAAGCCATAAGAATTTTCTTGGCTTATGCAGCCCATCTGCAGTTCAAAGTCTTCCAGATGGATGTCAAAAGTGCGTTCCTGAATGGAACACTGGAAGAAGAAGTGTATGTTAAACAGACTCGAGGCTTCATTGATGAGAAGCATCCTCACTGGGTATATAGACTGAACAAAGCTTTGTATGGTCTTAGACAAGCCCCAAGAGCCTGGTATGACACTTTAACTAAACCTCAAAAATGGCTTTCAAAGAGGTGCAATAGATAATACCTTGTTTATCTTGAAAGAAAAAGGTAATATCTTACTGGTACAAATTTATGTTGATGACATTATATTTGGGTCAACTGATGATGCAATGTATAAAAGGTTTTCTAAAATCATGTCATCTGAGTATGAAATGAGTTTAATGGGTGAATTAACATTTTTCTTGGGTCTTCAGATTAAACAAACTAAAAATGGAATTTTCATAAACCAAGAGAAATATGTCAGAGATTTGTTAAGAAAATACAAATATGATTAAATCCCTTCTAAAACCACACCAATTGCAGCACCTTTAAATTTGGACTCTGACCCAACTGGCAAACCAGTTAACACCACCGAATATCGTGGTATGGTTGGTTCACTGATGTACTTAACTGCCAGTCGACCAGATATATTGTTTGCAACATGTCTATGTGCCAGATTTCAGGCTAACCCAAAAGAATCACATTTGCATGCTGTTAAGCGCATCTTCAGATACCTAAAAGGGTGTCCTAGCCTTGGTCTTTGGTATCCCAAAGGCTCAGGGTTAGATCTAATGGGTTATTCAGATTCCGATCATGCAGGTTGTAAGATAGATAGAAAATCAACAACTGGAGGTTGTCATTTGCTTGGAGGAAAACTGGTAAGTTGGACCAGTAAGAAGCAGACGTCAGTCTCTATGTCCACTGCTGAGGCAGAGTACATTTCTGCGGCCAGTTGTTGTGCCCAGATTCTCTAGATCAAGAACTAGTTACTAGATTATGGTCAAAAATACACAAGGACCCCAATATTTTGTGACAACACCAGTGGAATTGCTATATCTCACAACATTGTTATGCACTCCAAGACAAAGCATATTGACATCAGGTATCATTTTATTCGTGATCATGTTATGAAAGGAGATATTGAAATACATTTCATCCCTACTGACAAACAACTTGTTGATGTTTTTACAAAACCTCTTGATGAGAAAACCTTTAAACATCTCATCAGTGAGTTGGGAATGCTAAATCCTTAAAAATGGAGACTTTGTTATGAACGCGTCAGTGACACTGATGAAGTTCTCCAGTTGAGGAGATCCATATAATCTTTGCTCGCCTTGCTATCGAACGCCTTTGTGATACTATCTTGGCACTATCGATTTATGGATCATCATTCTAGGGGGAATACTCAAAATATTTTTCTGACTAAAATTCATTTTGTTTGAAAAATTGTCACTGGAGAGCTCTCCAGTGGAATCTGGCACTGGACTAATCCTTCAGTGTCCATGTTTGGTCTTATCTTAAAACTGGTAGTCAACCAGATTTCATAACGTTATAAATGCTTGGTCAATTCTTGTGACACGTGATGGCACTCAAGTGTTTTTCCTACTTGTAACCGTCATATGACATGTCAGGGCCATTTTTGTAAAAGGAGAACACTTTTTCTTGGGATTGCAAAAAGATAGTGGGCTCATGGGAAGTTAAGCCGTCGTAGCATTTAATGCTGACACGGTGAATTAAATTTTATTTTCAAAATTCAAATTTTTATTTATCAAAACATCAAATCAGTTTGTATTTTGAGATTAAAATATTCATAGTATTTACTTTTGGGATTTCATTCCATTATAAATACCCCTTATTTACTCCGATCCCATTTACTTCCTTTTCACATTCCTTCATTTACTCTCCAATCATCAAAATTGCTTATTTTCTCTCTCTGCTCAATAAATCAAGAACCCTAATTCCCAAATAATACTCCGTTTCAATTTCAACTTGTAGTAAAATGGCACCAAAATCATCCAGAAGTAGAGATATAAATCTACTAACTGTCCCATATGCTCCGCCACCAGATGTTAAACAAGCATCTGGTGCCCCATCAAACCCTAACCTCATTAAATTAAATCCAAATAATCCTATGGCGAGTTTGATGGGAACCCAAGGCGCCAATACTTTGATTGGGCGAATCCAAAGATTTTTGAGGGATTCTCCCATTGGTGTCACTTTCTCTGCCAATCCACGCAAGATGTACCATGATTACTTGTGTGAGTTTTGGTACACTGCAAAATTAAACAACGACTGTTCATCCATCTCCTTCATACTAAAAAATGGAACAGTCGAGTGTACCTTGATTGCAGAGACGTTGAGGGATGCCCTTAACCTCAACTACTGGAGACAAGGAGAAACTCCAGTTGTCATCTCTCCAAATATCAATTTTAGGCAAGTGCTCCTTGAAATGGGACACAAGGAGTGTCTAGAAAATGGTGTCCTAAAGACAAAGGGACCCATGACGATGAAAGGCCTCACACCATCCTGGAGGTACTTTTTTATTCATCTTGTGGAGAGTATGGGTGGGAGTTCTGGTGGATTGGACCAGATAAACTCCTCACAAGCAGAGATGGCTTACTGCTTGTGGAACGGATTGAGAGTGGACTTCGCTGATATTCTATTCAGAAGTCTAGTGCAGAAACTGAAGGGCACCAGGGGACTTTGCATCCCCTTCTCCAGGTATCTCTCACTCTGTTTCAGACTTATCTTGGGCAGTGAAGAATATAGCAATACAACATCTTTATTCACTGTCCCAGATTTGTTGAGGAATCTTGACTCTCTGGTATCTGAAGCTGGAGAGGTTGAGATTCCACAAAGAATGCAGCTGGCATTCACTAAAACCGATGCACCAATACCAGGTGGCTCGGAAAGACAACTGGGCGGGCGTCAAAACAATGAGGGACCCACCAGTTCGTCTGCTGGCATTGAGACAGTTGTTGAACCTGAACAACAGTCTAACCTCGCCAGTTCCAGCGTGTCAGTCCCTACCATTGTCACTGAAGACCTCTCAACAGGTCTTCAGGGTGCTCCAAAGGCTAAATGAACCCGTCGCCCGAGGCAAAGGTCAGTACTAGCCACTGACAGTAGTAACCCATGCAGCCCTCCAGTTTCCTCCCAACAGGATGTTGGAGAATGTCAAAGGGATACACCGCAAGCAACCACTTCCGAAACTGCTGTAGGAGGAAGTAGTGAAGAGATTACTGGGTCAGCCCAACCCAGAGTAGAGTTAGAGTCTGCACAACAAAGTGTCGATGGCCAAACTTCTAACATTACTATTGCACGAACTGATGAAGTCACTGACCAGTCACAACTGGCGACTGAGGTTCCAAACTCTTCGGCCGATGAAGTTATGATTGAGGATAGAGCAATTGTAACTGAGGCAACCAAGTGACCTCTATTCCTGGCGATGATGTCACCGTGACTGAGCCAACAACTGATACAACTATCCCGGAAACTGGAGAAGTTCATCAGGAGACTGAACAACTTGTTCAACCACCTGAAACATTCATGGATCTGGACATTGATGTTAATGAAGGTGGAATCCAAATAGAGTCTTCAGACTCTGAAGGAACTGTTTCAGAAAATGAGATTCTTGACTCTTCTGTACAAGATCAAGATCCTTCATCTCTTGTCTTGCCACCAGATGCTTCAATTTCAGTATTACCATCCAACACAAATGTACTTACTGACATGCCACCTACACCAACTTCATCATTATCATCATTGTTTGTGTCTAGAAATAGATACATGCCACCACCGCCGCCGGCTAATATACCTGAGAATACTCGGTATATTCAGCCACTTGATCTCTCAGTCCGTCCTTCTTCTTTCCGAATTTCTGCTTCTTCTGCTACTGAGCCACTAACTGAAGTTGTAACACTTGAAGTACCTCCTCCAGTGACTCCAGTGGCACCTGTTGCGGTCCAGTGACGCCTTCTCCTCAGTCACTGGAAACTCAATTTGTCTCCTTTACTACCGACATCCAAAACCTTATTAAAAGGGTGGAGGATGTTCATAAGACAATTGAGAAGAATGCCAAGTCCATCTCCAGATACAACAAGAACAGTCTTACAAATCAAAAGGTTGTTGATCTGGGAATAAACAAATTTGCAACTAATGAAGACTTGGTATTCAAGAAGCTCAATGAGTTGGCCACTGGCTGTAACACTCTGTCCAGTTCTCTAAAGGAAGCCTTTGACCTAACTCAGACTAAAGTCACAACTTCAATCTCCAATTTGCTTGGTAATACTGTCAGATCATCTAAAGGGGATTTGAAGGAAATTGAAAGACAGGTCAAGGACTTATTTGAACGACCTGGTCTAAATGTGACTGAGCTTGGGCAACAGTTGACCACTTCAGTTGGTCAGAAAATTGAAGATTCTTTGGCTGCAAGGGAAGAACAATTTTTGCAAAGGCTGATGTCTGAGATCACCAAGATTGCTTATCCTCAGGTTGATCTGGCCCCAATTACATCTGAGATCAACCAGTTGAGGGGTAGTCTGGACACCTTGGCTACCAAAGTCTCTGAACACTCAACTGCTATTGACAAACTGGCAACTGAAGTGGGTAACGAAAAAGAGAAGGAAATTGTGAAGAAAAAGGAGTATGTGACTGCTGGTCTCTCACCTGAGGATGTGCAACTGATGAGAGACACTCAGACTAGCTAAGGACAAGTTGCTGATAATGTCTTGGTTCAGTCAAGAGAGACCAATCACCTCTAGAGGACAATCAGAATGATTTGCACTGTCTTCAGAGAGTGCAAGGACATGCAGTCGTGGCAGAGTCTAGACAGGTTGCCCCATAGCAATTCTGACTGGGAAGCAATTTGTGTTGGTCTAGACACTGCCAAGGGGGAAAGGTCTGCAGTCCTTACCCCCAGATCAAGTGAAATGCAAGTTGTTGCTGCTGCCAGTACTGATGCTGGTCATTAAATCATTGAACATTTTGATGATGTGGTTGATAGGGGGAATGTGGACAAGGGTAAAGGCAAAGTAACTGAAACTGCCCTTGTACTGGCTACTAAAACCCAAACAAAGGCAACTAGTACTGAAGCCAGTGTGCTGGAAACTGGAAACATCGATCAACTTCCTCCGGTGACTGAAAGTGATAGTCGAAGTCGGGCAACTATTGACCATGCCCTTAAAGAAAGAAAAAGAAAGAGAAAGGAAGACCAAAGGGTGGCCAGGGCACAAATACAAGATCTGGGTGCCTTAGATGCCAGTGATGCCGGTTTGTTGGGCATCACACTGGAGCAATATGCAAGAGTAAAGAATGATCAAAGGTAGACCTGGAAATTGTTACCCGTTTTTAAAATTTTGGGTAACTTTGGGTAAATTTCTTTTCTGTTTGGGTTTAATTGGGTGAAGACAAAATCCAAGAACGGGTTCAAATGGGTATTTCAATAATTTCAGTGAATCATAAAGCGGGTCAAAGCGGGTAAGAAAGAGGGTTGGAATGGGTATTGATAGGAACAACATTTTTGTTCAGACTTCCGACCAAATCCATGACAACGCCCACCATCTCCAGTCAGATCCACGACGGCGACCACCATATCCGATCAGATCCACGACGGTCACCACCATCTCCGATCAAAACAATGACTGCGGAGGTCATCTCCGATCAGAACAATGACGGTGGAGCTCATCTCCGATCAGACCCACCACGGAGGAGCTCATCTCCGATCAGACCCACCACCGCGGAGCTCATCTCCGATCAGATCCACCACCGCGGAGCTCATCTCCGATTAGTTTTGTTTCTTCTTTCTTGATCTATCGTCGTGTTAGGTTCATGGTGGTAGGCTGGTGGTGGTGATGAATTATGATGAGAGTGGTATTAATTACGAACTTGTGACTGAAATCTGATATGAAAGGGGCTATAGTGTTTCTTTTAACTTGTGAGAGTGGCTGTCGTTTTCAAAACAATGTATTATCACTTTTCTGACTTTGGTCAACAAGCAATACAAAGGTATATGTATTATATGTATATTATATACGTACAGTACTATGCATAAAATATAATATATAATATAATATATATATATATATATATATATATATATAATATATATATATATATAATATATATATATATAATATATATATACAATGTATTATCACTTTTCTGACTTTAATAGAAAAAGCAAAACAAGGTATTATATGTATATTTCGGGTACCATACATATATATATTAAGCAGTTATAGATTTATAATAAATATGCTGAAAAAATGCGGATCAACCCGCACCCGATTCCGTTACCCAAACCCGCCCGACCCGCCCATTTTGCCAGGCCTAATCAAAGGATAGTTTGTGCTTTAATGGAAAAACTTGATATTGAACTGGAAAAAGACTATCCAGATGATGAAGTTGCTTTCGATGCCAAGACAATAAATGTTTCAGTAGAGAAGGCCAAAGAAATGAGAACCCTTGGAATTGAAAGGAGAAACCACAATGTGGATAAAATAATTAAAAGGGTGTTGAATCCACCCAAGTCCAAAGGTCAACCAAGAAGAAAACCCTTGTCTAGGGATGCAGACCTAAGGACATTTGTTGAACCCACTGTTGAAGTGTCAAATGATGATATCAAGGCTGCTGGATCTGAAAAGGTTAGAATATCAAATGAATCTGAAGCCAGAGCCTATTATTCCTCAATCATGTCAAGGAGGAAGCACAGTGGTGCCATTAATGGAGTCAATGTCTTCATCAAGCCAGGCACTAAAGTCTTTCATGTTCAAATCAGTTATACCAAAGGGCCACGGTGAAATTTGATAATCCTTCAGTGTTGCAATATGGTTTAGTGAATGGGTGGAGATGGTGAATGTTTTGGAAGCTAAGTTAGTGAAAAATAGGGTTGAGAAAGCATGGACCAATTTGTTGAAGGGCAAAATACAACACAAAGAAAATCTGGAGCTCAGATTACATATAGACCCTTAAGACACTCAACCTATTGGTTCACTGACCAAAATAAGAAGAATAGAAGGACCATCAAATTAATGTTCTCCTTCTTTGTTATCTACTTGTATTTTCTGTTTGCAAACTTGTAACTTGTGTAAATCTTCAATTTCTTGTATATATGAAGTTGCCAGTTTGTAAGCCACAAGATAGATAACAGATTAAATCTAACAAACTTAAAAGAAAAACCCAAGGCATTTGATGATCTATAAAAATGCCTTGGAAAATTAGATAGATGTAGTCAAAACAAGTCTTTCAAGTTTATACTTGTATAGTTAGACAACTTGAAAAGACTTGGCATTATTTTTTTTTTTTTTTTTTTTTTTTTTTTTTTTTTTTTTTTTTTTTTTTTTTTTTTTTTTTTTTTTTTTTTTTTTTTTTTTTTTTTTTTTTTTTTTTTTTTTTTTTTTTTTTTTTTTTTTTTTTTTTTTTTTTTTTTTTTTTTTTTTTTTTTTTTTTTTTTTTTTTTTTTTTTTTTTTTTTTTTTTTTTTTTTTTTTTTTTTTTTTTTTTTTTTTTTTTTTTTTTTTTTTTTTTTTTTTTTTTTGTTTTTTTTTTTTTTTTTTTTGGTTTTTTTTTTTTTTTTTTTTTTTTTTTTTTTTTTTTTTTTTTTTTTTTTTTTTTTTTTTTTTTATTTTTTTTTACTTTATGTACTATTAACCGGACAATACACATTGTCTATGTTTAAAGTACAAAAGTGTATAAAGTAGGTTGGATGAAGTGACTTTATGTCTTACTTTATCAAGAATGTTCAAGGAATTAAATGCAATTCCTTAAATGCTCTCAACCATATTTGTACGGCAAGGTTGACATCCCAATGTCAACATTTGCCTATAAATAGAGGTCTTTGCACAACCAAGAAACAACTTTGCATATTCAGACATTTGCATTCTTGGTGAACTTGTGCAATATTCTCTCAATTGCAAAAAGGAACATTTCACAACTTTAAATGTTTCGATTGTTAAGAGAATTTCCAAGTATAGATCAATTGTATTTCATAGGTTGTTAGGATATTTACATATTTGTATTATCTTGGTTCCGCAACAACCTTGTAATTTATTTAACATTAATAAATAAATTACACTTGAAAATTACATATTGTCTCACCAGATTTACTTTACAAGTACTTTAATATTGCATTGTCTTTACTTATTTACTTTGTCACCTTAATAAGTAATCCTCCAGATAACCTGGTATACTTTACATTGCAACTGGCAGTTTGTCTAGTTCCTTGTAAGTATTGCAAAGTTAACTCACCATCGACATAGAGGTGTCTTCAGTAGTACCATCGACTAAGTTGGGACTTACAATTATGCATAAACTGATTCAAAACATGCACAACAAAGGCAATATCAGGTCTTGTAAGGGTGTGATAAATCAATTTTCCTACCAATTTTTGGTATTCAGTAACATTATCAAGAGGAGTATCATCAATACAAGGTCCCAGATTTGATTCAATTGGAGTTTGAGATGGTTTACATCCCAAAAGGCCATACTCAAAAATGATATCCATGCAATACTTTCTTTGAGTCATACAAACACCATCATTGGTGTCAAGAACTTCTATACCAAGGAAATATCTCAATTTTCCAAGGTCCTTAATAGAGAACTTTGAACTTAAAAACTCTTTACATCTATTAATTTCCTTAATACAGTTGCATGTTATAACAATATCAACAACATAGACAAGTAAAGCAACAAAAACACCACTAGAATCTTTGGTGTATAAAGAATAATCACTCTTGCTTTGAGAAAAGCCATAATCAATAAGGGCAGAAGTCAATTTTTCATTCCACTTCCTTGGGGCTTGTTTAAGCCCATAAAGAGATTTGACCAATTTACACACTCTGGTGTCAGTGGTAGAAAAATAACAAGGAGGGGGTAACATATACACATCCTCAACAATCTCCCCATACAGGAAGGCATTATTAATGTCAAGTTGGAAAATAGGCCAACCCTTTTGAGTGGCAATAGTAATTAAGCATCTAATGGTAACCATTTTCACAACAGGAGAGAAGGTTTCCTCAAAGTCAACACCTTCTTCTTGGCTACAACCTTTGGCCACAAGTCTAGCTTTATATCTATCTATATCCCCATTAGACTTGTACTTTATCTTATAAACCCACTTACACCCAATGGGTTTTCTATTATGAGGGAGATCAGTGAGAATCCAAGTCCCATTTTTGTGTAAAGCCTCCTGATGTGTGAAATCGAGTCTTAAAATTTATAAACACGAATCACCTAGCGACTGACTACAACACACTCACAGGCAGTGAACCCGTTCGTATGCAGTATAGTTAGCTTGGTAAATCCGAGGTCGATCACAAGGACTAAAGTAAAGTAATTGTTCAAATAAAGCAGTTCAAGTAAAAATGGGGGTTTTGTGACCGAATTGTCACGTTGCAAAAGTTAGTTTAGCAAGAAATTAAAAGAGTTAGTAATCCCGCAGGATTAATCGCAAAGAGAGTTTTTAGTTGAAAAAAATAATTTAAAAGGCATCCATCTCGAATCCGCTCAACAACATGCTTAGATTGCACATAAATGAAGTTCAAACTCAATTTAAGTCGATTAAATAACCGAGACTCAAACAAAGCACCAACCCCGTACCCGTCAAGTTAATGACATTATTTGACTCTCTTATTTTAACTAGTTTCATTACAAAGACCGGTACCCCAATACATCTTTTATAACTTCCCTAATCAAACAATTGTTTTGGTTATTAAAATAACAATTATATCTATCGATTGTACCCAACCGTTAACACATTTCTTCCTATTATCATAAACGATTATCTACCGTACCCGTCATAGACCCAATTGTTTGTACCCAAACAATTAAAATGACATATGTATAATCAATAACTACCATTAGAGACACACATATACCACCAATCAATTCAAGATAAATTAAAAGGAAGAAATACGTTAAGATCTCGATATAACGTTAAATGAAATCAACATTGAATCAATAAAATTGTGCAATCCTTACATATTGTCTCACTTCATCAAGATGGATAATGAAACGATTAGCTACTCATAATGAATAAATAAAGACAATCAATGATGAATGCAAACTATTGTACCGATTGAAGAAATAAATCCAACAAGTGCTAGAATAGTAAACAGAATGATGAGAAGAATCCAACCGTGTTTGTGATCTTCAAAGGTAATGAATGTGATGAAATATGCCTTCAAAAACCTCCAAAAAGTGTTGAGAATTCGTTTTAGGGTTTTGAAGTGATGAAAAGATCCCCAAAATCTGTCCAAAACAATATATTTATATGTAACAACGACTAACGGCCGTTAGTGATGTGTAACGGCCGTTACACGGGCTAACTAACAGATTTGTGCAACTCTAGTCCTTCCATCTAACGCCCGTTAACTGCATGCTTGTAACTCCCGTTAAGATTTATGTAACTGCCGTTACAGCAGCCTTGTAATTGCCTTGATTTTCTTAACGGCCATTAAAGATATGTAACAGGAGTTAGACTTTGACGCTTTTATTTTCTTCATCTTAACAACCTCGGAATTCATCCGGAAGCATCCGTAAGCTCATCTTATGCCATATTTAGCCATTTTCTCCCATAAAACCTGTTATTGACCTGAAACCACCCGTACATACCATAAAGCATCGAAATATAGGTACGAATGACTATAAAACATAACATAAATGTCATAAAACAATGTGGGAAATATATATAAAATTGGACACATCAAATCCCCCCACACTTAAGCTTTGCTTGTCCTCCAAGCAATTCCAAACTTCAAAATCTTAATTACCTTGGTACATCAACTCGGATAAACATGTCAGTAATCAAAAAGAAGCTAAACCATGAATGAAAATGATAAGAAATGGTTAACCAGTTTTAATCTTAAATGAAAACTGGAATGTTTGACAATACCTGACTGATTCACAAGCCTCAATAACACGACTAAGCACTGATCAATCGAAACAATGATATCTCATCTATCCTACTCCAACTAACTTACTATTGGGTTGAATATTTGAATAATCACTCAAGGCCTAGTCGTGATGCATAATCTTTTACCATAGGCTTGTTCCAGAATCATTTCTGCACCGACGTGGCGTAAGCACCAGGACAACTATCAGAAGAGGTCTTTAAGGGGTTGTAATGAACTCTGAGGCTAAACAGGGTAATTACAAAGGGTATGGAAATTTGGGATATAAATTGGTGTTAAAATGAAATAACACAACAATTAACAAAGTTTTCACAAACAGTCTAATCCATAGAACCCATATCATCAGTTGCCAACGGTCCATATCCCGAGAAGTTGTCCCGACAATACCCCCCAATGGAACGATAAAAAACCGACACCATTGTGGTGTATGACATTCAAACTACTCAATCAATCATGACAACCATGTTGGTTTTAACGAACATGCCAACTAAATATGATAATTGAAGAATATAAGCATTATAAGATCCTTTTGTTGGTTTATAAAGATGTACCAACTTCAACTTGAGAATTTGTAGAAATAATGAAGCATATGTTGGTGTAATAGATGAACCAACTCAAAAATGATTTGAACAAAAGTGAGAAATACCAACTGACAGCCCAAGCTCGTTTTTTTCTTCATTTTTTTTTTTTTTTTTTTTTTTATTTTTTTTTTTCTTTTCTGTTTTTCAATTCTTTTATTCTTTTTTTTGTGAGCTACTTTTACTCTGACTAATTGGTATTCTCTAAATAATATCGAAACAGTGACAAATCATGTAATAATATGCTAAGATGAACAATCCACACTTGATCCAAAAATCGTGACAAACTCAAACTATTCTCAGTAATCGAGAATATCCCAACCCGACACAATAGGACAACTCCAAACCATACACTAGCATAGGAAACCAATGACCCACCAGGACTTCGACTATCGGCATGACTAGGAAAGGTGTATTTTTAGGGTGGATTTCATAACAAAGAACAAGCTAATGACAACATGTTTTCTATTGTTTCTTGCACTAAAAATGAGTGCAACATAAGGGTTTCACAGGTGGTTCACTAACCAGTGTAGTTAGCTACTAAGCACATTAACAAAACATGCACATAACAAATGTTTACAAAACAAGGGGTGAACATACAAAGAACAAAGGTTTTAATCCTAATTTGCCTCTTCGTCTTCTAGTCATCCTATATCACCGAAGTGATCTCACTGCGGTCTCGAAACGATCAACTAGGACAAGTTCTAGAATCAACGCAATCACCGGCACACTCATAGCACAGAAGAAATGAGCATAGAAAATATATGCTCCAACACCTATCAAACTAAAAATGATCAAATTTCTCACACATTTGGGTGTTTTGGTGCTATAAGCGTGCTAGTCATGTTATTAATCCAGAAGGGATTGCTTAACTAATCAATCAAGACACATTCCACCAATTAAACTTTGTACCAAGGATGTAGTCAAATTGCTAATTAATATCATTAAATTATGTGACAAAAGCAATTAACTACAAGGACAAGCATGCGCAAGTTTAAAATTCCATTAAAATACCCGACTTTTTCCTATTTACCACCCCCCACACTTGAGTTGGACAATGCCCTCAATGTCCAATGAACTAAGGCAAACTATGGGAAATAGGGGAAAGTAAACAAAAGTCAAAATAAAGAACAAGAAAAACTTGCCGGGTATGACGAGTGTTCCATGCTTGAATGATGCCAACAAGAATATAGCACTGAACTTACTGCCAGCATATGCATATGACAACCAACTTGCTATCAAGCATGAACAAACATATTAACACATACCAATATTATCAACCAAAGCAAACAACCATAATCCCAAAGTACATAAAAGAAATAACAAGACAGAAAGGAAATAGTTCATCGCCAACAGAGGCGGGAGTACAAGCCAAATAAAATAAAAGAAAATAATAAGTGATAATGCCTAAAACACAAATACAAGAAGAAATTTTACGCGCCCACGAAAATGACAGCTCCATCCTCCTACGCCCTAAAAAGAAAAAAAATAATGAAAGTAAAAATAGTAATAATCAATAAAAAAAGACTTAATATTAATAGTAATAATAATAATGAAATAATACAAATAAAATAATACACACATAAAAACAGTTAATATCTATAGAAAACGAAAAGAAAAAGAAAAAGAATGTTACCCTTAATCTCAAAGGAATGGAAGAAATAAAAGATAATTAAAAATAAAAATAAAAAACAGAAATAAAACCGATGGGTATAAGTTCTTTTCGTGCATACAGGAAAGGGACAAGAAGAAACAAAAGAAGCAAAATAGAATCTTTTTATATATATTAATATAGGTTATGTCATTGTCGGCTACTACGATACCCAACACACAAACCCAATTAATTATTACCTTTGACCCACAATTGAATTTTTGACGCGTGTAACGGCAGTTACAAAACCCCTAACGGGAGTTACACACTGAATGACTATGAGAAGAATAATTAACCCCCGTTAAAGCTTGATGACCAAAATTCGAAATTTCTCTTACTTTTTAAACAAGAACTATAACATAACATTAAGTAAACAAAAGAAATCAAAATCTTTTTGTATTTTACTTGTTTTTCAAAAAAAATTTGGATTTTTTTATAAAAATGAAATGACGTCTAATGCTAGACAAAGATTAAAAACAAAAACGTACCTTGTTACGAAGGCACGTGATCCTACAATGCAAAAATATAAAAATAAAATAAAGAAACATCGTGTTGCCTCCCGCAAGCGCTAAGTTTATTAATGAGTCTTTAGCTAGACTTGATCACCTCAGAATTACCATGGCGGGGTCTCAGACGCCCCCACACTTAAAGTGTTGGGCGGTCTACCCTTAAATTGTGAAAAACAACTACCTTTCACCTTTGTCAGAATCCAATCATTTGCTTGCCAAGAAGTGTCTACCACCATCATTAACTCCTCCTTTTCATTTGTAGACAAATTCGAGCATAAATCTTCAGATAACCTCACATTACCATGGGAGACAGTTGACTTCACACGGCTATATAGTTTATGGATCTTAGCACTTGGGGCATCCGATGGTTTAGAACTAGCCACTGCTGTTGACTTCAGTTCAATTTCCTTTTCCACCAGCTTCTTGTCCAACCATTCATCAATCTGCACATCAATGGAGCTAATATAAGCAGTTTCAACAGAGTTAGCAACATTAGGTAAAGAAATAGAACAAGTATTCAAGAATGTCACTGACTCATTCCTCGCTCTCAATGTAAGCTTACCACGACTGTGAGTCCCAAATATAGATGGTTAATACCCGACTGGCAAGCAGTTCTAACTGGAAGTAGACCAGTTCAGAATACGATCCAGATATGGATAAACAATAAAGTAAATGTACTGAAAGTAAAGGCAAGAAACAATAAGTGCTGAAACTATATAAATAATATGTATAGATCAAGTATGTAGCATTGAGACACGATGTACTTTTTCAATGTATTTGATTTATTGATATAAACAAATACAAAGGTTGTTGCGGAACAAAGATAAACACCCAAGTGTAAATATCTAAACAACCTAGAAATACAAGTGATCTAATAACTTGGAAATACTCGTAAGGATTACTTAGAGTATATCTCACAAGTTGCAATGCTAAAGTTTCCAGCCGTTTGCAAGTTGTGAGAAGCCTTTATATTTATAGGCAAGGTTCATGCTGATGTGGATCAGGCCGTATAAATATGGTTGGGAGCATTTAAGGAATTAAAGTCAATTCCTTAACATGCGTACTTTTAAGGTTTAAGTGTGAAAGTTGTTGATGTGACATTTCACACTTTATTCCCAACCTTTTACTTAACCTTGTACTTGTTAATAGTTAAAGCTATTAACTGGGTAAAGGTTAGTAAAGTAAAAAGGCTTCCTCATAATCAGTGTAAAGTGTTGTAAGTACTTTACACTGAGATGCTTCAGTATTCGATCAGGTAGAATCAACTTCTGAGCTCCACATCTGAGCTGATTCTCTTTCTTCAGTCTTCAGTCTTTGACTTCAGCTGAGTGGTATTCTGATACGTTGATCTGAACTGAAGTGAAGCTTCAGTGAACTAATTCTGAACGACTTCAGAATTCTGTACAAGTATTCTTCACTGAGCTTCAGCTATTTCTGAACAAATTATAGTTGGTCGATTTTCGACCTAACAAATTCCCCCTATTTGTTCTGAAATAGTGCATGCATCTCAGACTTCTATCTATACATGTTTGTAAGTCTAAAATGCAAGTTTTTTGTTTAAGTTGTAAAAATTTTCTAAGTACATCTTATAGATCATTGATGTCTCAGAATTTTACTTGTGATTTTTCTAACTTAAACCTATCATCTACTTGTTAGCTACAAAATGTAACATATATATACAAACTGAAGTGTTTGTTACATTTGCAAATAATTATACAAGTAAATGATAAACTAAAAAGAAAACTACTTCTTCGCAGGCCTCGAACCAGAAGGTGCTTCAGTAGCTTTTCTCTTCAGTGGAGAATGATCATTCTTTCCAAATAATCTGCCTTGAATCTCCACCTTGGCTTGCATCTTTTGTTGTATTCTTGATAACCATGCACCAATCAGAGCAGATTTTGGCTTCCCCCTCAGAATCTGGATCATCTCTCTATGCTCAGAAATCCCAAATTCGTGCACTGAAACCTGATGGTATTCTTCAGCTGCCCTTCCTTCTCTTTTAACAACCAAATCAAAGAGCTTCAATCCATCAGCTTTTGTTACTTCTATGTCAGTTATTTTAATTGGATGGGATCGATGCTTCATATAATGCTCATACTGATCCTTTTCATGTTTCCTTTCAATCTCACCAGCATCATCAGAAATTGGCTTGAAGGTAGAAAGGTCAGCATCACGAATGTTCTTCCTTGAAGACCTTGGTCCAGTCACTTTGGGTTTTGTGGGTGGCCTTAACAATTGCCTTTCAACCTTGGCAACTTCAGCTAGAATCTCTTTCTTTTTCAAATCCATCTCATTCATTCTATTTTTCTTCAAGTCTTCAATAGACAACTTGAAGGTGAGACTTTCCAGCTTTTGTTCCAGAGGTGAGTACATCATCCCACACTCATATTCAAGCATATCAACTACTGCTTTCTGCACTCTTGGATCATTTTTGATTTTCTGATATCTTTCCAGTGAAAGACCAAGAGCTGCAGCATCTACATGATCAAGGGTTCCCATCGAAAGATGTTGTGCCCTTTCTCTTTCCTTGTTTTCCCTCCACATGATAAACTGATTAGAGACTTGCTTCTGCAGAGCCACTAATTTCTTTCCATCTGCATCAAGATTGTGTAGGGGGTAACCATGTTCATCAACATTCTCACCAACCACAAGTCCAGAATCCTTAGAACCTTTGGACTTGGGTTCTTCCACCATCTGGGCCTTGCCCTTATCTTTCTTTTCTGGTTCAGACTGCTGCACTTCAGATATTCTTTGTTCCCCCTGAACTGAGTCACCACCAGATTGTACCTCAGCTTGCTTCTTGGTTGCCTCTATTAATTCTTGAGTACTTGAGAGCAAACCAATAGGCACATTTCCCCCTTTGGGGACCTCAGAAGGCATCTTAGCATATAAATCAATCGCCGTCTGCATGGCCTTCAGAGGTTCCCAACTCTGCTGCAGAAGGCAATCAGAAATGCCCTTTGCCATTGTAGAGAACTGAGCCCTTAACCTGAATGATGAGTTAAGGTTAAGAGCCTCTTTCTCAGTAAGATCTTTCAGCATTTTCCTATCTTCTTCAGAGAATGAAGGAGGAGGAGGAGGAGCAACAACATTTTCTTTCTTGAGCAAGGTCAGAATTTCATCTAACTGCTTGGACTGGTCCTTCACCGATTTATCAAGAGTGGTTACAGATTATTTTACTTCATTAACAGCCTTATCCACTCTTTTATTTGTATCCTTGGTAAGCTCGGCGACCATTATTCTGACCTTCTCTTCCACCTTTTCAGCCACTGAAGCTGAAATCTGAGCAACAAGTTCCTGAGAGAGCTCAGACTTCAGCTTCTCAATAATTTCAACACTTAAAGAAAACCCAAGTTCTTTTTCATTAACACTTGGCTTCTTCACCAATTCATTTACCTCCTTCCTGACTGCCATAACCTCTTGTTTCATTATCTCAACACTAGATGTCAAGTTCGCAACAACTGAAGCTTGCACATCTCTTTTGGTCAGGCTGAAGGCTTCCCTGATGGCTGAACTGATTTTATTGCAAGAATGTACCAACTCATTTAGCTTCCCACTTACTAGTCCCTCATTTCCAGCAACCTTGGTGAACTCAGTGCCAAGGAACATCTGAGCACCCTTCATTTCAGTAATGGAACTAGTATTGGCAGTTAGAGATTTTGTTAAGTCCTCCACCTTGAGAAGGAGGCTTTGGACTTCGGTATTTTGCTTCTCTAACTGTGCTTCTACACTCAAAGGAGGAGGTGGTTGTGCAGAAACAGAAGCCACAAATGGAATTCTACCAAGCCCATCTAATGCCTTCTCCAATTGCATTTCAGTTGGACTCTCAGATTCAGTAGCAGATTCCAACTCATTCTCAGGTTGATCATCATAATTGATGGGCCTTGGTACTTGGTGAATTTGTAGGTGTAAGTGTTGGAGTTGTGGTTGAAAACGAGATGACGTGACATAGGCAGGTGTAGAGCCAGGTGGAAAATATGGATGTTCATGAGAAGTTTTGGGTTGGCGATATGGTTGTTCAACAAGTATATTTTGGATTTCTGGGGAGGAGGGACGTTTGTGAGGCTGAAGGTTGGCTCAGAATCAGAAGACTGATTCTCCTCCAGTAAGCCCTCATCAAACTCAAAATCAGCAAAGGAATCAAGATTCCCTTAAGTTGGCTCATCTTCATCCCAGAGGTCAGTCGAAACTGCAGTCCGATCATATATGCCCTGGTTCAGATCACTGGTACCTGAACCAGCTTCTGGTTCAACAACTGCTACTGCAGATGCATCGTCACCAGATTTATGGGTTGGCTCAGCCATAGCTTCATCGCCAGAGATAGTAGACACAGGGGTTGCCTTAATGATTCTCGTACCATCATCAAGAATCACTTCATCGGCCGTAGAGTCTGGAATCTCAGTCTCAGGTGGTGTCACACCAAAGACTTCATCAATTCGTGCTGCAGTAGAGTGTGAGATTTGTGAAGTTTTAGGGGGTGCGCGTGCAGACACGGACTCTAATGTGTGCTGGGCTGGCACACTAGTATTATCTTCACCATCTCCTCCTAAAGAAGTTTTGGAGATGGCTGCTTGTGGGTTTCCCTTTGGACTCGATTCCTCTGGTTCTTGTTGGGAAGATCCAGAGGGGTTTGCTTCGGTACTAATGTCCTTGGGCTGTGAGGACGGCTTATATTTACGACGTTTTAATAAGCCCTTTGGAGATCCTGAGGGATCTTTTGGGAGATCCTCAGGTTGGTCAGTGGAGTAGGGAATTGGTGGTTGGGTAGATGAAGTTGCCGGGGTTTGAAACAACTTCAACATTTGACCACCAGGTGCACCTCTCACATTCTTTTACGACCCGCTCGGTGACCTTTCTGAGCCAGCCGGTCGTGCTGTTTCAGTTTTATTAATTACATGAAGCATTGCATCGGAGAGTTCTGGTTCTGGATTCGAAGTAGATAGCTTTGATAGATCCCTGCAGAACTCCGTTGCTGAAGATTCAAGCCCCTCCATGTGATACGCATCTCCAAGCATGTTCATGAAGCAAATGCTCAGAAATCTGGGAAATGAGATATGTGGACTTCTTTTCCCTTTTAATTTTGTTACCAGCTGAGAGAAAAGTATCTCAGCGAAGTCCACCTCAATCCCATGCCACAAGTAGTACCCGATTTCTACTTGTGTTAATGAAATCTGGTCCAATCCACCCCAGTTTCCACCTAGGCACTCCACAATCTGACTCCAGAAATAACGCCAACAATTTTTAAATCCAGACAGAAAAATATGTCCAGATGTTCTCAGATTGTGCTCAGCATCGACCATGTCATCATGACCCATGGCGTGCAGTACCTCCCTGAAATTAACTCCTTTTAGCCTTTTTGCATAGGCTGAAGAAGAGGGAAGGTAGTTCAAGTGAAGGGCCTCCCGAAACCCATCAAGTGAAAGGATATACTGCTTAGTGCCTTCTTTTAAAGAAAAAGCAATGGATTTTTCATCCTTGCTTAGAGTAGCAGTATACCATAATTCAAGTAAGTATCTATGATACAATACTTGAGGATCTGCAGTCAAGGCATAATAGAGAGGGGATTGTTCAAGAAATTTATTAATCCTCCCCATTAAGGTTTTGCCTTTGGCGTTCAGTGCGGCCATGAAATTATTCATATTGAATCTAAGGGTCAATGGATCGAACCCTTTTGGCCATTGTGCACTAGCCTTGACTACTTTGGATGGTTTGTATTCGAAAGCTATTAGTGATTTGGCGTGAGAAGCAGGTTTAGCCATTATTTCTACAAGGGAAAACTGAATATGAAAGATGAATTTAGGGTTTTGGAGTTATGAAGGATTGAGAAAATGAGAGAGAATGATGATTGGGAGTAAATGTAAAGAGAAATAAATGAATGAATTGTTTTTGAAAAGGTATTTATATTTATGATGGAATACAAAGAGTTTTTCCAAAATAAATAAAAGAAAAATTGATTTTGAAATTCAAACCCATAAAAAATATTATTTTAATGAAATCAATTTTGATCTGGTTTGAAGTCCGAAAATAATTTTGGGTATACGTCCGCATTTAATGCAACGACGGTTATGACCCCACATTTTCACAAAACTTTTCAACACTTTAAAGAAAAAGTGATCATTACTTTTCATTTACGGCGCAACTTTGTGTGACACGTCAGCAAAAAGCATCATTAGTCAAACGTTAAACAGTAACTATCACGTGTACACACAACGACCAAGTATCCAAAAGACATTATAAAGGACTAACTCATTTTAGAAATAACTTATTTAAATCTGAGAATGATCAGATTTTAAGGAATCTGAACCATCTCAGTTTTCACACTTATTCTGAAATCATTTCAGAAATTCTGAAGCATTTCAGTCAAAATATTTTTCTGAAAGCAAAGTTCCCCCTTAGAGAAAAATTCTTTTAAACATAAAAATATTTGACACTTCCCCCTGAGGTGATGCTATACAGGATTTAGCATACCTAACTCACTGATGAGATGTTTAAACGTTTTGACATCCAAGGGTTTTGTAAAAACATCAGCGAGTTGTTTTTCAGTGGGAATGAAATGAAGTTCAATGTCAACTTTAATAATGTGATCTCTAATAAAATGATACCTGAGGTCGATATGCTTGGTTTTGGAGTGCATGACAGGATTGTGAGAGATGGCAATGGCACTGGTGTTATCACAAAATATTGGAGTCTTTGTATACTTAACACCATAATCAGTTAGTTGGTTCTTCATCCACAAAATCTGAGCGCAGCAACTGGCTGCAGAAATGTATTCAGCTTCAGCTGTGGAGAGTGATACTGCAGTCTGCTTCTTACTTGTCCAACTAACCAATTTGCCACCTAGGAAATGACAACCACCTGTGGTACTTTTCCTATCTATTTTACAACCTGCATGATCAGAATCTGAATAACCCATTAGATCTAGACTTGAGCCTTTGTGATACCAAAGACCAAGTCTGGGGATACCTTTAAGGTATCTGAAAATCCTTTTCACAGCATTTGCGTGTGCTTCTCTGGGATCAGACTGAAATCTTGCACAAAGGCATGTTGCAAACATTATGTCAGATCTACTAGCAGTTAAGTACATGAGGGATCCCACCATACCACGATATTTTGTGGGATCCACTTGTTTTCCATTGGGATCCGAGTCCAAAGTTAATGGTGCAGAAATAGGAGTATCTTTTGATGAGACTGAATCAAATTGATATTTCTTTAATAAGTCTCTGACATATTTATCTTGATTTATAAAAATACCATCACTGGTTTGTTTCACTTGAAGACCTAGAAAATATGTCAGTTCACCCATCATACTCATTTCATACTCAGATGACATTATTTCAGAAAACTGTTCACACATTTTGTTATTTATAGACCCAAACACAATATCATCGACATAAATTTGTACAAGTAAGATATCACTTTTATCATGCAATATGAACAAAGTGTTATCTATTGCACCCCTTTTAAAACCATTTTCAGAAGATGTTTAGTAAGAGTATCATACCAGGCTCTAGGTGCTTGTCTCAGACCATATAATGCTTTGTTCAGTCTGTACACCCAATGAGGTCTTTCTTCATTTATGAACCCTGGTGGCTGATACACATACACAACTTCTTCCAGGTCACCATTCAAAAATGCACTTTTAACATCCATCTGATAGACTTTGAACTCATGATGAGCTGCAAAAGCTATGAAAATTCTGATAGCTTCTAGTCTAGCAACTAGTGCAAAAGTTTCATCAAAGTCTACTCCTTCTTCTTGTGAGTAACCCTTTGCAACAAGTCTTGCCTTGTTTCGAATCACATAACCATCTTCATCCATCTTGTTTCTGAAGACCCATCTTGTCCCAATTGGTTCTTTCTTTAGATCACTGGGACAAGGAACAAGTTCCCAAACATCATTCCTCTTAAACTGATTAAGCTCATCTTGCATGGCTTTAATCCAGCTCGGGTCTTTCATAGCCTCGTCAATCTTCTTCGGTTCTATCAGTGATAAAAAGCTGACATTTAAGCATTGATCGCTTGTGGCTCTTCTGGTCTGAACCCTACTAGTGGAATCTCCAATGATTTGATCGATTGGATGTGCTCGTGTCCACTTAGTGTAATGACCAGGATGAATAATGATATCAGTGCAAGAGCTCCTCTGATTTACTTCAAGAGGTGCTTCAGAAAAGACTACTTCAGTCTCATCATCTTCCTCTTGCAGATCATGATTTGCATCATGAAACTATTCAGATAGGGGTAATTCAGTGGAACCTGATATCTGAGGTGAAGCAGCATGTACATCTGATCCAATAGTTAGTTCAGAAGGTAGTTTAAAACTGACTGAAGGATAGAATGGAATGTTGCTTGTCTTGTTTATTACTGGTTCTGAACTGAGATGTTCAGAAGCAGGTTCAGGTGACTGATCAGATTGGACAATAGGATCAGAATCACCAAAACTTGTTGGACTTTCTGAGGGTGGTACAGGAGTTGAATTCTTAAAGATTGCAGAATTAGATTCATCAAAGGTAACATGAATTGACTCATCAACCTTTTCAAGTCTCTTGTTAAAGACTCTAAAGGCTTTGCGATTTGTTGAATATCCTAGGAAGTTCCCTTCATCAGCTTTTGCATCAAATTTTCCAAGCTGACTGGAATCATTCAGAATGTATACTGGACATCCAAATACATGGAAATATCCAATATTTGGCTTTCTATTTCTGAGTACTTCATAGGCTGTCTTCTTGTGTCTTTTGACGTAGACAGATCTGTTCTGAGTGTAGCAAGCAATTGCAACAGCTTCAGCCCAGAAATTCTTGGGAAGACCAGATTCATTTAGCATACTTCTAGCAGCTTCAATCAACGTACGATTCTTTCTTTCTACTACACCATTCTGCTCTGGTGTGTGGGCTGAAGAGAAGTTATGAGATATGCCAGTTTCAGTGCAGAAGGACTCCAGAGTGGCATTTCTGAATTCAGTGCCATTGTCACTTCTGAGCTGACAAACTTTTCGCTTAAACTTGAGTTCAATTTGTTTGATGAGAGCAATGATTTCAGCAGCAACTTCACTCTTGTCTGAACATTCACTGGTCCAAAGAGGTCCATGTGAAGCATGTGAAGAGGTTCAGTTATACTAAAACTTTGCTTTGTCTTGAATGAAGCTCTTTTCTGCTTACCCATTTCACAACCTGGACATGGCTTGTCTCTATTGAAAGACATTGAGGGTATCCCATCAACAAGTTGTTTTCTTGACAACTTATTAATATTCTTGAAGTTCAGATGGGATAATCTCTTGTGCCACAACCAGTTTGTGTCCTCATCTGCCTTTGTGTAGAAACATTGTTCAGTGGGTGAACTATTCATATCAATGATATAAATGTTTCCTTTTCTTGGTGCAATCAATAATACCTTTCCACCTCTGTTGAATATGGTGCCTTGTGAAATATCAAATAATACCTTGAAGCCATCATCACACAGTTGATTGACACTGATCAGGTTATATTTTAAACCATTCACATATGCAACACGTGTGAATTTGACTTGTCCATTATTCACAACACCATATCCCTCAGTTTTTCCATTTTCATCATTACCAAAAGTTATTGAGGGCCCCTCTTGCACCCTATATTCCTCCAGCAGGGTTAGATAACCAGTTATGGTTCTGCCAGCAGCGCTGTCAAGATACCATATATTCTTCTTTCGGTCTCCCTGCACAAACACAAAGATTAGTTCTTTTTGGGAACCCATCTCTTGATGGGTTCGCTAGACTCTCCCATAGTAGTCTCAGATTTCTTTGGTTCATAAGGAACTGAAGGATCGAAAGGGATCTCAGTCATAATCTCAGATGACACAAAAACAGTTGGTTTGATGGGGGTTTCAACCTTTTTCATCTCAGATTTTTGCTTGATTTGTTTGGAAAAAGGTTTTGTATTTTGCTTAGGTTGAAGAGGAGTGGTTTCAACATTTTTTAAACGTGCATTACAACTCTGCACTTGTCTAGCCAATAACTGAAATTGACTCTCTAACCTTAACAAAATAGATTCTTTATTAGACACCTGAGCCTTACCTGAATCTGAGGTAGAAGGCTCAGTGGGGGAGATATTTTTCTTCTTCTTTTGGCCTTTTGGACCCTTAGATGAAGTCTGAGGGGATGGCTTTTTGGTTTTAGCCTTCTTTTCTGAAACAGTTGTCTGAGCTGTTTCAGATTTACCCTCAGATTGTTCCTGGGCCTTATCAGTCACAGTTTTCTGTTTGCCAACTTTAGGAAAAATAATTTCTGGTTTCATTTCCTTTGGAAGTGCATCTAAATCAGTGATTATAGATGACATGTGAAGATCACCAGATTCATATGCTGTTCTTTGAGTTGCAAAAGTATTTTTAATTGCAGCATCTGGTTTTGGTGCTTTCATCTAAGATTTAATTATTTTCTGTTCTTTTTCAAGGATGGTTTTTAATTCTTCTTTTTCCAACTCTAAAGTGGTAACCATAGACTGATAACTTTTTAAAGCCAAATGAACATCTTTCAGCTCTTTTAGTCTGGCCTGACTGACGTTCAGTTTAGAAGTATTACTTTCAAACATTTTTAGGCTTTCTGAACGCACAGTTTCGACAAATGAAATGTCAGCCTCTAAAAGAACCAAAAGGTCCAGTTTTTGTTCCTCATTACTTTCAAAACCAAAGTCACTAACCTTTTTCATGACTATATCCACCCATCGACCAGATTCAACATCAGATTTGACCAAATGACCTTGATCTTCACGTGCCATGAAACACATGTCCCTAACTTCTTCCTCATCATCAGACGATTCATCAGACTCTTCTCATTTTTCAGTTTTGGCAATCATACAACCATTATTGCTAGACTTGTCTTGTGCCATGAGAGCTATGTGGGCTTTTAACTTCTTGTATTTAGCCTTATAGCTATCATCAGATTTCTGAAAAATAGAATGGTTAGGGGCAGATTGTGATGATGAAGGCTAACTAGATCTGCATTCCTTCATGAAATGTCCTTTCTTGCCACACTTAAAGCATTCAAGATTAGACTTGTCAATAGAAGCGCTGGAAGCAAATGATTTGCCAGATCGATTTGATTTGTCCTTAAAACCATTAAACGTTTTAGCCAGCATGGCAACCAGATCATCATTGTCATCCTCATCAGAATCATGAGTTACATTACCAGAATCATGAGTCAGAATGATCACTCTCAGAAGATAGTAGAGCAGTCCCATGTGGCTCAGAATACTGAACCATGACTGAACTGGTAGAAGCATGATTTTTGGCATCTTGTTCAGCTATAGCTCTCTCAGCTTTGTTCTCTTCAGTGTACCTGAAGGCTTCATATAGGGAAGCAAGAGTGTGACTGTGCAAGGTTTTTCCTTGTCAGAAAACCAAGATCAAGTTTTCCCATTTAGAAGGTAAGATGTCACAAAAATTTTCTAACAAAATTTCTTTGTCTTTAGTTACACCCAGGGCTTTCAATTGATTTACCAGATTAGTAAATCTGATGTATGTTTGAGTTAAAGTTTCACCAGGGATAGCAAAAAAAGACTCATATCTTTTATTTAAAGCAACTTTTCTTGTGACTATGGTCTCAGAGGTGCCTTCAAACTGTGTCATAAGTTCCTCCCACATTAATTTTGAATTTTCAAGTAAAACAATGGTGAGCATAAGAGTTTCAGGAACAACATACAAGATCATATTTTGTAGCTTGGTATCAAGGTCTACCAGCCTATGATCTTCTTCAGACCAATGATCCTTCTCCTTAGGTGATACCCTAGGAGTCCCATCGGCATTTCTGACAACAGTGGAGGCATTCATGGGGACAAAGGGTCCTTCTTTAAGAATATCGGTCAAATGTCTTTCAACACCAGCAATATATTTGAGCATGCATGCTTTCCATGTTTGAAAATTTTCACTGTTCCTATCAAACTTGGGAACAGGATTATTTGGAAAGTGTACGTGTACATTATGCGATGGTATATTGTTGTTGATGATAGGGGGTGGAGTAGGTGGAGTATTAGCATTAGGGTTAGAGCCTTCATTTTGTTAAGCCATCTTTGCAGATCAAAGGTTAATGAATTATTATAATTCAACCTTGCTGCTCGGATACCAATTGTGAGTCCCAAATATAGATGGTTAATACCTGACTGGCAAGTAGTTCTAACTGGAAGTTGAACTAGTTCAGAATACGATCCAGATATGGATAAACAATAAGATAAAGGTACTGAAAGTAAATGCAAGAAACGATAAGTGCTGAAACTATATAAATAATATGTATATTTCAAGTATGTAGCATTGAGACACGATGTACTTTTCAATGTATTTGATTTATTGATATAAACAAATACAAAGGTTGTTGTGGAACAAAGATAAACACCCAAGTGTAAATATCTAAACAACCTAGAAATACAAGTGATCTAATAACTTGGAAATACTCGTAAAGATTACTTAGAATATATCTCACAAGTTGCAATGCTAAAGTTTCAAGCCATTTGCAAGTTGTGAGAAGCCTTATATTTATAGGCCAAGTCCATGCTGATGTGGACTTAGGTCGTACAAATATGGTTGGGACCATTTAAGGAATTAAACCTAATTCCTTACATGCTTATTTTAAGGTAAAGTGTGAAAGTCAATTGATGTGACATATCACACTTTATTCCCAACCTTTTACTTAACCTTGTACTTTTATTAATAGACAAATCTATTAACCGGGTAAAGGTATGTAAAGTAAAAAGGCTTCCTCGTAATTAGTGTAAAGTGTTGTAAGTACTTTACACTGAGATGCTTCAGTCTTCGATCAGGTAGAATCAACTTCTGAGCTCCACATCTGAGCTGATTCTCTTTCTTAAGACTTCAGTCTTTGTCCTCATTCTGAATGGTATTCTGATACGTTGATCTGAACTGAAGTGAAGCTTCAGTGAACTAATTCTGAACAACTTCATAATTCTGTACAAGTATTCTTCACTGAGCTTCAGCTATTTCTGAACAAATTATACTTGGTCGATTTTCAACCTAACAAGAAGCTTTGGATCTACACTTTCTGGATCAGCCTTAAAATGGCTGCAAAGTTTGCCTCCTTTATCTATTAACTCTTTTGCTGATTTAACTAATTTATTTTACAGTCAATTTTCTTGTAGTAGGACTTTTGAAAAATTGACTGATGATCTTTATAAAGTTACTCAAAAACCTAATGAATCGCTTAGAGACTTTATGACTAGGTTTACAAAAGAATCTCTTAATATTCCTAAATTAGATATGTTAACCGCTATTCAAGCTTTGCAGAGAGGTCTCAAACTAGGATCTAAATTCCAAGAAGATCTTATAATGACGCCATGCAAAAATCTGGATGAAGCAAAAGCGAGGGCTGCAAGATTTATAAGGCTTGAAGAAAATGAATTAACTTCTTCAAAATTGGAAGCTTTATCATATGATCGTCCAAATCGGAAGGCGGAAACTCCAGTGTTCAAGCCAAGAAACAAACCTTATACAAGACATGTTGATAATCAAATAAATGCAGTTGAAGATGATGATGGGGTTGAATATCCTGCACTTTAAACATACTGCTTTTCAGTAGGCACACCTGGCCTTATAATGGCGCTTAGAGATCTTGGAGACAAAGTAAGATGGCCACAGAAGAAATATGATTCTTATTTCAAGAAGAAGGATCCTAGCCAATGGTGTGCATATCACGAAGACTTTGGTCATCTCACCAAAGATTGCAAGATGTTAAGAAGGGAGATCTCCACCCTTATAGCTAAAGGATATCTCACAGAACTCTTTGGAAGAAAGAAGGCTAAAGATGTTGAAGGCATGGACTTCTCAAAGCCCAAGCCAACACAAAAAGCTGACTCTCCACCACTAGATGTGAGAGTAATTAATACAATATCTGGAGGATCAGAAGTATGTGGGACAACATATTCAGCAGCTAAGAGATTTGCTAAACAAAGCAAAACGAATAAAGGAGAAAAAAGCGTGGAGAAAGCATCAATTTCAGATTCATATTTTGTCTCTTTTGAAGAAGATGACTTTGACGACATCCTGGAAACTCATCATGATGGTTTGGTTGTTACTTTATTTATTGCTAACCATTATGTTCGCAGGATCTTAATAGATAATGGAAGCTCAGTGAATATAATCAAGTTGGAAACCTTGAAAAGGATGGACATCTCTGAAGAAGATACCGCTGGCAAGGCGACACCTTTGATCGGATTCAGTGGAGAAACCAAATATACCGTTGGTGAAATTAAGTTGCCAGTGTATATTGGAGGAATTAATTCCATGCGGAAATTTTGCGTCATCGATTCTCTCCCAAGCTGCAACATAATTTTGGGGAGGCCATGGATTCACAAAATGAAGGCAGTGTCGTCAACCTATCACCAATGTGTTAAATTACCAACACCTTGGGGAGTGGTCACTGTTAAAGGAGATCAACAAGAGGCTAGAGAATGATATACCTCCACCATGAAGTCAGCAGAAAAGTCGACTTTACAATAGCAATTACAGAAGAGGATCTTCCATGTTATTGAGCCATGGGAGAAGGATGTTAAAGAAACTATTCTGGTTCCTGAAGATCCCAATATTAAAGTATTGGTGGGGGCGAAAATTTCAAAAGAATTAGAAGTCAAACTTACTGACTTCCTAAAAACTAGAATGAAGACTTTTGCTTGGAAACAATAAGATATGACAGGGATATCTAAAGACTTTATTACACATAAGCTTGGAATTGATAAAAGTTTCAAGCCGTTACAACAAAAAATAAGAAAATTTGCTCCGGAAAGAAATACAATTATTCAAGAAGATGTGGAAAAATTATTAAAGGCAAAAATGATAAGGGAAGTGAAATTCCCTGAATGGTTAGCAAACGTGGTAGTCAAAAAAAAAAAAGGTAATGGAGGGAACCCTAACCCCGGTACCACAATTGGATACCCATCGACTCACCCCGTATGAGTCATATGATGCCGGTACAATACCTCCATCCTAATCCCCACATGATCTGGGCACCCCGAAGGATCGAACCCGCATATTTAAACTTCACATGTGGGTCTAGGCTTCATTGGTAACGGGTACCTTAAAGGAATTATTTTTTGTGCTAAGCGGGGATCGAACCTAAGACCTTAAGGTCATCAAGTGATTGCCTTACCACTAGGCTAACTCCTTGTTGGTAAAAATATCGAAGGTGGGGTCGAACCCGTGACCTCCTGAATCTCGTGAAGAAGCATTTACCAGTTGAACCAAAGATGGTTTTTAGCAAACGTGGTAGTCGTGCAAAATAAAAATGGAAAATGGAGAGTTTGTGTAGACTTCACAGATCTCATTAAAGCTTGCCCGAAAGATCCATTTCCACTACCACATATTGATGCCATGGTCAATGCAACTTTTGGACACGAGATTCTCACATTTATGGATGCTTCTTCTGGGTTTCAACAAATCCAAATGGAACCTGAAGATCAAGAAGCTACCGCCTTCATGACCCCGACAAGTATTTATTGTTATATTGTTATGCCTTTTGGTCTTAAAAATGCAGGTGCAACATATCATAGGCTAGTCAACATGATGTTCAAAGACCAACTGGGGATACGATGGAAGTCTACATAGACGACATGGTGGTCAAATCCAAGAAAGCTGAAGATCACTTGAAAGATCTTAAAGTGGCCTTTAATATCCTAGATAAGTATAACATGAAGCTGAATCCTGCGAAGTGCAATTTTGGAGTAGGCGCTGGAAAATTCCTGGGATATATGGTCACAAAAAGAGGAGTTGAATCAAGTCCAGAACAAATCAAAGCCATATTGAACCTGAAGTCTCCATCGAATGCTAAAGATATTCAACGGTTGACCGGGAGATTGGTAGCTTTGAATAGATTTATATCAAGATCTTCTGATAGATGTAAAGAATTTTACGACATCTTAAAGAAGATTAAAAAGTTCGAATGAGGAGAAAAACAAGAAGAGGCTTTTCAAGAATTAAAGAAATATCTATCCACTCCACCATTGCTGGTGAAGCCTGAAGATGGTGAGCCTCTATATCTCTATATGGCAGTTTTAGCAAATGCAGTAAGCGCTGTTTTAGTGAAGGAAGCAGAAGGTGTGAGTCCCAAACTCTCTAGATGGTTAACCCAAAGTGTAAAATACAACAAGTCTAATAAGCACTAGATTGGACTAGTATTACATGAATATAAATGCAAGTACATAAACAAAGTAATACACGACTTAAAGTAAAGGTGGAACACAATGTAATTTTCCAAGAGTATTTTATTTATGATGTTAAATAAAATACAAGGTTGTGCGGAATCAAGATAATACAAATAAGTAAGTATCCTAACAACCTATGAATTACAAATGATCTATATTTGCCAAATAACTCTTTTAGATCGAGATACTTAAAGTTGTGAAGTATCCCTGTTTAAGATCGAGAGTATTTAGACAAATTCACCTTTAATATCTAAAAGTAATTTTAACGAAGAAATGACTTTGTATTTAAAGGCAAACAAATTCACCAGTGAATTTGTGCCGTACAAATATGGTTGCATGCATTTAATGAACCGACAAGGTCATTAAATGCATTGGTTAAGGTACAAGGATAAAGTCACATCAATATGACTTTATTCTTTTAACCAACCACCTTTATACACGTATGCACTTTAGTAAAGAACAAGTGGAATGTTCTTTGGAAAGTGTGTAAAGGCAAAAAGTCAATTTCCTCGATATCAGTGTTCAGACTTGTAAGGTCTAGAACACTGATAAACCTCCAGTCGTAGATCTGGTAAGACGTCCAGTGGACTCCGCCATTTGTCAGTCTTCTTTATTCTGACTTCGGTCTTTGACTTCAGTGAGAATGTCTTCAGTAGAATAGATCTGGACTAGGGTGAAGTCCAGTGAGCTAATCTGGAGGATGTCTCCAGATTTCCTATACAAGTATTTTGCTCATTGGTCTTCCATTATTTCTGGACAAATCTTCAGGGTCGCTCCAGTCGTCAAGTCTGGACATATTATTTCTGGACAAGTCTTCAGAGACTTTTCAGTATTTAAGTCTGGAGCGAGTCCAGTAAATCTGGACCTAACAAATTCCCCTTATTTGTTTAGAAATAATGCAAGGTTTTTCAAGCTTATATCTATACAACTTTGTATGCTTGAAAAACACTTGTTTTGACTTAGTCTAAAAATTTATTGTTACTGGGAAACACTTTATAGATCATCAGTGTTCCTGTTTCATCTTTTAATTCTAACTTAGACTAAATCTGATCATTTACTTTGTGAAACAAAATATGCAACTATATTTACAGCCATCAACAGAAAATTAAGTTACATTTTTTTGTGAAAATAACTACAAGTACAAGTAAACGATACAAGAGTCAGGCCCTTCTCTTCGATGTCTGTCCTGGAGCATCTTCAGAAGCCTTTCTCTTTGGAGATGGAGAGGATGGTACAGACTCTGGTGGCTTCATTCCAATAGTAACTTCCATCTGTTGCTTTCTCTTCCATACCTTCTCAATCCTCTTCAAAAATGCTTTAACATCAGTCGACAAATCAGTCTTCCCCCTGAATGTTAAGGCAATCTCCTTTAGTTCAGTCCATCCAAAAGCTTGGACTGAAGCACTTTTCCTTTCATCAGTAAAGTTACCTTCAGCTAATTTGATCTCTGCACCAATGATCCTTCTGGCATCAGCCCTGAATTTCAACATTTCTTCATATTTGGCTTTTTGCTTTAGCCATCTGGATCATGTACTCAGTTTCCTTGGACACTTTCTGCTGTTCTATGGCAGACTGGAATGCTTCATGATTGATTCTTTGTGAAGTATCCAAAGGAATGAAAGTGCTCAGATCAGCATCTCTGATTTCTTTGATCTGTTTGGCAGTGAGTTTTGGTAAGCCCTTCATTTTCTTTCTGTACCCTATCTCCAGAGCACCAACATTCTTTCTTATTTTCTTCTGGAGGCTTACCAGTTCCTCTGTCCTTTGTCTGATCAGTTCCACTACACTGACACCATATGTTACTGCATCATAAGTTTGCTCTTCTTCAGAGTACTTGGAGCGAATGAACACATCATCCAATGCATCCAGACATTGATGAATTCTGGGGTCTTCCTTCATTCTTTTATAAATATCTATATGTATGCCCAACCTACCAGCATTGTAAGAATCAATGGTCCCCATGTTTTCCATCTCCCTTTGGTGGGCCAGCAATTCATCCTTTTGATTTTTCTTGAATATTTCTATCATAATGCATTCCTGCTCCAGTCTCTTCGAAGTGTCTTCATCAGTAGTAGGGAGTTCTGATGAACCTTCAGCAGTTTCAGTATCATCTCCAGATATCACATGTTTCTTTCTTTTTACTGATTCTTGAGTAGTTATGATATCTAGGAATGCTTCGAATTGGGGCTCACTGGCATCAGTACCAGTAGCCTCTTTAACCTGCACAATGGCTTCAGTGCCAAGTGCCTTCTGTGCTTCTTGTGCACTGGCATCAGTACCAGTCACTTGTTCTTGTTGCACGATGCTTTCAGTAGCAAAGGCCTTTTCAATTGCACTGGCAACCACTTCTTTCTTTTTCTTTATCAACCCTTCTTTTTCTTTTTCACCTACTTCAGACTTTTCCCCCTTGGAATGTCCACCAGTTTGAGACTTGTGGGCACTCCATAACTGTTCAAGCATATACCTGTCTGTAGCACCAAAAGTTCTTCCTGCCACTGGACATGTGATATTCATAGTCTGCCTTAGCTCAGTCACTTCCTTCTTAATGATTTGAATTTCTGAAGACAAGTGCTTTGGCATTTCTTTTTCTATCATCTTCACCACCTGTGCAACAACCCATCTTGTATTGTTCTAAGAACAAACCCAGAAATCTCTTCAGAAATTTCTTTTAACATGCCGTGTCTGAACTTCTTAGTACATTCATCACGGATTGAACTAACAACAGCATTCTGATCAAATGTTGGCCTACTCTCCAAACTACTTATCCTGGTGGTCAAATTCTGAACTTCATCTGTCAGACCTGCCAGTGGTTGAACAAGTTCACCTTTCACTGCAGTTTGAACAGAACTTACCAGCCTTGCCTCTAAACCCTGGACTGCCACTTTGATATATTCAGAATTGTTATTTGTGGCCAGTACCAGCTCATTTAACTTCTCGAACACCAGCTTCTCATTACCAGCCAACAGATTCATTTCTGATGAAAGATTATTCGATAAAAGAGATTTGAAGTCAGAAACAACCTGTGATGAAGACTGGAGTGATCTCTCCAGGTCCGCCACCTTATTTAAAAGGTCTTGGACCTCGGCTGAAGAAGAAGAGGAGGGACCACTGGGAGGATCAAGAGTTGAAGTCATTCTGGTCATTAAAGGTACTTGTGCCTGGACCTCTTCAGTTGAAACTTTAGATGTTACTACAGTTGAGTCCAGCGCACGGTGTTCAGATAAGTCAATGGGAGTTTCAAGTGGGGGTGGTTGAGTTTGTGAAATTTGAATTGTGGGAGGATTGAAATATGGAGTGGTTTGTGGAATTGAAGGTGGTGGTGGTGGTGGCATAGTGGATTCTGGTGGTGGAACATTTGATTCTGGTAGAGTTGGTGGCATTTCTGGTTTGTTCTATTTCTACTACATCATCTCCAAGGAAACTCATGTCAGTATCAAAAATATTACCTTCTGACATGGGTGAATCAGCCTCATTCCAAACAAATGTTTCATCACAGTCTGATCACCAGTCTGATCACCAACTTCTACATTCAAATCTATCTGAGCATCTTGCTCACCAGTCTCCTGCTCAACATCCTGTACAACATTCTCTTCCTGTTCAAAAATAGGAGACCCATCTACATTCATTACATCACCAGGATGGCTCATTTCAGCTCTATCTGGATTAACCTGAACTCCAGCTCTCATATGACGTCTATTTGACCTTGGTCGTCTAGGAGGGTCAACATTTTCTTGTTGTTGGTCAGGGGCCACTTGGCTTACTGGTTGCACAATTTCAACATTTAGGTCACCAGAGGGTCCTTCACCAACTAGGTTCCCACCTGGAGCCACTTCCTGCTCAACTTCATTTTCTTCCCTTTGGAAACTAAGCATGGTCTGAGGAATATTAACCTCATTTGGTGGAGATCTAAGGTTGGTCAGTTCACGCATATACTCACATACAGAAAAGTGAGTGGTTTCATAATCATACTGGTCACCTAGAGCTCTTTTGAAAATAAGTGAATGGAAACGAATATATGGAACAAATGCTTTTCCACCTTTCACCTTAAGACGCTCTACCAGATCATCAAATAGAATCTGAGCAAAATCCACTATGTACCCGAACCAGAGGCAGTAAGCAATCTGGAGATGTGTTTGATTTATCTGGTCAAGTCCTCCAGAACTGCCTCCCAAACATTCAACTATGTGGGTGAAGAAAAATCTCCATGAGTCTGACAGTCTGCTCATGTAGACTGTTCCCTTTCTGGATAGCTGACCATGCTCATCCAAAATATCTGTGTGCCCCAGCAATCTGCACACTTCCCTTGTATATATGCCAGAGGGAAGTTCAATGGGCAACTCAATCTGTTCAAAATAGTTCAATTGAAGAACAGACCTGCATTTATCAACAGTGAAAGCCAAGGGTCTGGTACCTTGCTTAAGAGAATAAGAAATTGAGGAGGTTGTATCATCATATACTGCAGTGTACCAGAATTCACAGAGATATTTATTCCTTTTATTTTTTTTTATGCTTTAAGAAATTGAGGAGGTTGTATCATCATATACTGCAGTGTACCAGATATCACATAGATAATCGTGGTATTTAATGCACCATAAAGAGGACATGAGAGAAAAAAGGTATTTAATCTCCCAATAATGGATTGGGCATTATGAACACTGGAAAGTGAGAGTCTGACCATCCAGTTATTCATGTTTATTCTTATTGCCTTTGCCTCTAAGGTGATATGGGGTGCCTTAACAACATTGGCAACCGGAGCATATTCTGCAACAAGCAGATTTTTTGGTGAATTAGATTGTCTTGATGCCATTTTGTTTGATAGGTTGATGAAATGAAGATGAAATTGAAGAATTAAGGTTTATGAAGATTTGATGAAGTAATATGAGAGAGATTTATGATTGGAAATTGAATGAAGAATGAAGTAAATGAAGGAATTTGAAGAATTTGGGAGTAAATATGTTCGAAGTAAATGCTAAGAAAAGTGAAAGTGGGTATTTATATATGAGAGAGAATGTGGAACTCAAACGGTTAATTTGAATTTATCAAATATAATTTTGATCGGGTTCTGAGATCCTCATTAAATACATCACATCACACATAAATGTGTGACGGTTTACAGCCCACAAACAGTAACCAACTTGCACTTTTTGTCTTCCCAAGGTAAAAATACCATCATTTCTTTGAAAAAATGACATGCCACGTAGGATAATAAGATAAATATCAAGATAAATATCTTTTCAAAGATTTTGCATACGTGGCGGCACGCACAATGACCAAGTAATTAAAATAGTATGACTCAGTGTATCTGGAGGTTGACTGGACACTCCAGTATCACTGGTGGATTATTCCAGTGAAGCATGTACTGATGGTACACTGGAGGGACACTCCAGTAAAGTACCAGTGAAAACCATTTGAAAGAGATTGGTAACAC
>CM067174.1:32636169-32661218 GCA_034093135.1 Erigeron breviscapus
GGGCATACACCATTTTCTTTAGTGTTTGGAACTGAAGCTGTACTTCCAGCAGAAATGGTGGTACCAACTGCAAGGTCTAGTCTTGAAACAGTGCAAGATAACGATCAAGCCTTATTTGAAGATCTTGATTTGGTTGACGAATTAAGAGATGCTGCTAAAATTCGCATAAATGCTTACCAGCATCAAGTTACTAAGGCATACAACAAGAACATAAGGATTTGTAAGTCCCAACTCAATAGATGGTACTACTGAAGACACCTCAATGTCGATGGTGGAGTTACTTTGCAATATATGCAATGAACTGGAGACGACCAGTTGCAGTGTGTATATACCAAGTTTAGATAGATTACTTATTTAAATGACAATAAGTAAAGAACACTGCAATAATACAAATAACTTGTAAGATAACTTGATGAGACAATATGTATTTTTCAATGTGTAATTTATTTATTGATGTTAAATAAATTACAAGGTTGATGCGGAACCAAGATAATACAAGAATGTAAATATCCTAACAACCTATGAAATACAATTGATCTACACTCGGAATTTCTCAAGACAATCGAAACACTTAAAGTTGTAAAATGTTCCTTTTAGCGATTGAGAGAATATTGCACAAGTTCACCAAGAATATTGCAGGTTTGCAAAGTGAATTCTATCGAAGTGTATTCGAAGAAGTCTGAAGTGTGTTTTCACTTTGTGATTACAAAACACTTGATATTCTTGGTTGTGCAATGACTTGTATTTATAGGCAAAGTTAACATTGGGATGTTAACTTTAGCAGTACAAATGTGGTTGAGAGCATTTAAGGAATAACATTTAATTCCTTAAAAAGCAGTGTAAAGTCGCATGACAAAGCAACTTTAATCAACCACCTTTAAGTACCTTTTATTACTTAAATAATAAGATAAGGCTTATTATCCGGGTAAAGGTACATAAAGCATACAAGTCAATTCCTCGTAATCAGTGTAAAGCTTTGTAAGGGCTTTCCACTGATGGTCTCCAGTTTGTAACTGACTAGAATGCCAACTGGGCTTCGCTGCCATTGCCATTCTCTATCTTCCATTTGTTGTCTTCGACTTCAACTGGAATGATTCTTCAACTTGGTCAGTTCTCAACTGGAGGAAGTCTTCAGTTGCGTTGACTGTACAGTGCAACTGGACTTCAATATATTTCTGGACAAATCTTCTTGGTCACCAGTTTCACTGGGTCTCCAGATGCAACTGGTGACTGGTAAGTGTAAACTGGTGACTGGACAGTTCCAGGTGAACTGGTCCTAACAAATTCCCCCTATTTGTCTAGAAATATAGTCTAAGTCTTTTTCTAGTTCTTGTATCTATACAAGTGTGAACTATAGATACTTGTTCGATTAAAATCTATCTAAGTTCTCTAAGGCATTTTTATAGATCAATAAATGCCTTAGGTTTTTCTTTTAGGTTTGTTAGATTTTAATCTATTATCTACCTTGTGGTTACAACTGGTAACTTCATTTATACAAGGAAATGAAATTTATACAAGTTACAGAATGTAAAACAAAATACAAGTAGATTACCGAAGAAAGAACTTAATGAGATGGCCCTTCGCCAGTTCTTCTTCTCTTGGTCACCAAAGAAATAGGATGAGAGTCTTCAGGATCAATATTCAACTTTTGCTCAAGATTTTCTTTATGTTGAATTTTGCCCCTTAGAAAGTTTGCCCATGCTTTCTCAAACCTATTCTTTTGTGCCTTCGCATCCAAAACATTCACCATCTCCACCCATTCACTGAACCCATATTGCATAGCACCAGGATTGTCAGTTTTAACCAGTGGCCCCTGGTATAACTAACTTCGACTTGAAAAACTTTGGTGCCTGGCTTGATTGTTACATTTTCACCATTGATAGTACCACTATGTCTTCTGGTTGACATGATCTGGGAGTAGTAGCTTCTAGCTTCAGATTCATTTGTAATTTTTATACTCCCAGCACCAGCAGCCAGTACAGCGGACTTGATGTCTTCATTTGAAACCTCGCCAGTTGGTTCAACAAATGTGCTAAGGTCAGCATCTCTAGACAGTGGTCTTCTTGGTTGTGGAATCCTTCTTGGTGGATTCAAAACCTTCTTCACAACCTTCTTAACATTTTCAATTCGTTTAAGAATCCCACTGGCCCTATTCTCCTTGGCCTTCTCCACTGAAATATTCAAGCTTCTGGAATCGAATTCAGCTTCATCCTCAGGATAGTGTCTGTCCAGTTCTACATCCAGCATTTCTTTCAACTGGTCAACTATCCTGGGATCATTCTTGATCCTAACATACTCCTCCTTAGTGATACCCAAAAGATTGGCATCACTCATATCAAGTAACTTGATTTGTGCAAGATGTGCCCTGGCTTCAGCTTGGTTTCTTTATTTCATTTTCTTTCTTTCTTTGATATCATTTCCAAGTCTGGCTAGTCTTCTGCTATCACTATCTGAAACTGGAGGAAGTACATCAGCATTACCAGTTTCAAGCATTACATCAGTGGCCGGCTGGGCAGATGCATCACCAGCTAAACCTTTTCCCTTATCCAAAACAACATTCCCCCTATCACCAACATCACCAGATCCACCAACTCTTTGCTCACCAGCTTCAGTACTGGTAGCCACAATCAATTCTCTTCCATATGGAGTCCTTCTAGGTGCAACTGGTGGAAGGACTGCACTTCTTTCCCCCTTGGCAGCATCTAGACCTGCCCGAATACTTTCCCATTCAGAGGGGTGAGATGGCAACCGGTCAAGAGGCTGCCATGACTGCATGTCCTTACACTCTTTGAAGATTCCACACATCATCCTGAAGGATCTCCACAAATAGTTCGTCTCCTTTGACTGAATCAAGACATTTGCGCTAACTTATTCTTGACCAGTTTTTAGTTCATTTAAAATTTTGGAGTCTTCATCCAAACCGGAGACAACCTTATCCTTCACTTCATCATCCTTCTTCTTCAGATTTTCTACTTCAGTTGTCAGTCTATCAAAAGATTGAGCATGTAGAGATACCTGGGTGTTCAAACTTTCAATGCTGCCTCTCAACTGGTTGATCTCACTGGTGAGTGGGGCCAGATCAACTTGAGGAGTGGCCAGCTTGGTGATCTCAGATATCACCCTTTCAACCAATTGTGCTTCTCTAGCACCCAGCGTATCCTCTATTTTCTGACCAACCGAAGTCATCAACTGCTCTCCAAGTCCAGTTACATCTAGGCCAGGTTTTTCAATCAAATCCTTAACCTGCCTTTCAATCTCTTTCAAATCAACTTCTGAAGTACCAGCCAGATTGTTGCAGCCAGTGACCAACTCATTTAGCTTTTTAAACACCAAGTCTTCATTAGATTAAAACTTGTTTATCCACAGATCAACCACTTTGATGTTTGTCAGGTAATCCTTGTGGTATCTGGAGAATGACTTGGTGTTTTTGTCAAGTATCTTCTGAATCTCCTCCACCCTGGTTAGACGGTTTTGGAGATCGGCTTGAAGTGAGACAACTTGACTGTCCAGTGACGAAGGAGAAGGTGTCACTGGACCAGCAGCAGTTACTACTGGAGCAACTGGAGGAGGTAAACTTAAGGAAGTCTCCCCAGTTGTCAAACCAGCAGTTGAAGATATAATAGGAGTGGTGGATGAAGAAAGGAATGGAAAATCAAAGTGTTGTTCATGCTGAGAATGCTCAGGTGTGAACAACGGCATCGGTGGGGTTGGCATTTCTCGAGCAAATGAGAATTGCCCAGTTGGTGAAGGAGCTGTATATGTTGGGAAAGATATATCAGTAGGCACATTTTCTTGGGAGGGTGAAAGTGAAATTGATGCGTCTGAAAGGGAGACTGGAGATGAAGGGTCTTGTGCTTGTACAGAAGCATCAAGAATCTCCAAGTCTATTTCAGTACCTTCAGAATCTGAAGATTCTATAAGGATTTCCTCGTCATTAACATTCATGTCCAGATCCATGAATGTAACTGAGGGCTGACCAGTTTCCTGGTCAGTCTCCAGATGACCTTCCCCAGTTTCCTGGATGGGTGCATCGGTTGGTGGATCAGATACCGAAGTATCTTCACCAGGGATAGATGTGATTGGGGTTGCTTCAGTTATGGTTGCTCTATCCTCAACCACAACATTAGACGAACTGGAGGGTCCCTCATTATTTTGAGGCCCGCCCAGTTGCCTTTCTGACTCACCTTCAATAGGTGCATCAGTTGAAGCGAATGCCAGTTGCATTCGTTCTGGAATTTCGACCTCTCCAGCTTCAGATACTAGAGAGTCTAAATTCCTTAGCATATCTGGAGCAGTGTACGGTGAATCTGTACTATTATATGCTTCTCTGCCCAGAATATGCTTAAAACAGAGAGAGAGGAACCTTGAAAAGGGGATACATACACCCCTGGTGCCCTTCAGCTTTTGTACCAGGCTTCTATACAAGCTTTCTGCAAAGTCCACTCTCAATCCGTTCCACAAGCAGTAAGCCATTTCTGCTTATGTGGAGTTAATCTGGTCAAGTCCACCAGAACTCCCACCCATGCTCTCCACCAGGTGGATGAAAAAATACCTCCATGAAGGTGTAAGGCCCTTCATGGTCATCGCACCTTTCGTTTTCAACACCTCATTGTCCAAGCACTCCTTGTGTCCCATTTCAAGAAGTACTTGACGAAAATTTATATTTGGGGGTAAGACGACTGGAGATTCACCCTCTCTCCAGTAATTGAGGCGTAAGGCATCCCTCAATATATCAGCGGTCAAGGTACACTGGATTGTTCCATCCTTTAAAGTGAAACTGATAGAGGAACAATCGGAAGAAAGACTGGCAGTGTACCAGAACTCACACAAGTAGTTGTGAAACAACTTGCGTGGGTTAAGAGAGAATGAGGGTCCTATTGGAGAATCCTTTAAAAACTTTTGGATTCTTCCAATAAGGGTATTGGACCTTTGAGATCCTCGTAAGCTTGCCATCGGATTGTTTGGATTTAGTTTGATGACAGAGGCATTACTAGGAGCACCAGATGCCGGTTTGACATCTGGTGAAGGAGCATATGGAACAGTCAAGAGATTTACATCTCTTGAACGAGATGATCTAGGTGCCATTGAAAATGAAATTGAAATTTGGGATTTAGGGTTCTTGATTTGTGAAGCAGAGAGAAGAATGAAGCAATTTTGATGATTGGGAAGTAAATGAAGGAATGTAAGAGAAAGAAGTAAATGAGTTCGGAGTAAATAAGGGTATTTATAAAGGGATTCAAGATCCCAATGAAACACCAAAATTATATTTTAATAACCAAAATCCTTTTTGTAGATATTTTCACAAAGTTGGTTTGAATTTTGAAATAAAATAATAATTTGCCATGTCAACATTAAATGCTACCATGTCAGCATTAAATGCTACGACGGCTTATCTTACCCACGCGCCCACTCACTTTTTGTTTTCCCAATACAAACAGTTTTCAAGTACTAAAATGGCTTGAAACACGTCAGATCACAATACCAAGTGGTTTAAAACACTCGAGTATCATCACGTGTCACAAATATTGACCAAGTATTTCTAACGTTATAAAAATTAGACAAGACTGAATCTGGTCACTGGAGGATCAGTCCAGTGCCAGTTTCCAACTGGAGAGTTCTCCAGTTGCATTTTCAAACAAAAACGAATTTTAGTCAGAAAATTATTTTGAGTCTTTCCCCCTAAAATGATGATCCAGAAATCAATTAGTGCCAAGATAGTATCACAAAGGCGTTCGATAGCCTGGCGAGCAAAGATTATCTGGACCTCCTCAACTGGAGAACTTCATCAGTGTCATTGACGCGTTCAATAACAAAGAAAGCTCCAGTTTTAAGGATTTAACATTCCCAGTTCGCTGATGAGATGTTTAAAGGTTTTCTCATCGAGAGGTTTTGTAAAAACATCAGCTAACTGTTTGTCAGTGGGGATGAAATGAATTTCAATGTCTCCTTTCATAACATGATCACGAATGAAATGATACCTGATGTCAATATGCTTTGTTTTGGAGTGCATCACTGGGTTGTGAGATATAGCAATTGCACTGGTGTTGTCACAAAAGATTGGGGTCCTTGTAAACTTTTGACAATAATCTAGTAACTGGTTCTTGATCCAGAGAATCTGGGCACAGCAACTGGCCGCAGAAATGTACTCTGCCTCAGCAGTGGACATAGAGACTGAAGTCTGCTTCTTGGTGGTCCAACTTACCAGTTTTCCTCTAAGGAAATGACAACCACCAGTTGTTGATTTTCTATCTATCTTACAACCTGCATGATCAGAATCTGAATAACCCATTAGATCTAATCCTGAGCCTTTGGGGTACCAAAGACCAAGATTAGGACACCCTTTCAGGTATCTAAGATACGCTTTACAGCGTGCAAATGTGATTCTTTAGGGTTAGCCTGAAACCTGGCACATAAACATGTTGCAAACATTATATCTGGTTGACTGGCAGTTAAGTACATCAGTGAACCAACTATACCTCTATAGTCAGTTATGTTAACTGGTTTGCCAGTTGGGTCAGAGTCCAAATTCAATGGTGCTGCAATAGGTGTGTTTTTCGATGGGATTGAATCATATTTGTATTTTCTTAACAAATCTCTGACATATTTTCCTTGGTTTATGAAAATTCCATTTTCAGTTTGCTTAATCTGAAGACCTAAGAAAAATGTTAATTCACCCATTAAACTCATCTCATACTCAGATGACATGATTTTAGAAAACTTTTTACACATTGCATCATCAGTTGAACCAAAATAATGTCATCAACATAAATTTGTATCAATAAGATATTACCTCTTTCTTTCAAGATAAACAAGGTATTATCTATTGCACCTCTTTGAAAGCCACTTTTTACACATTGCATCATCAGTTGAACCAAAAATAATGTCATCAACATAAATTTGTATCAATAAGATATTACCTCTTTCTTTCAAGATAAACAAGGTATTATCTATTGCACCTCTTTGAAAGCCACTTTTAAGAAGATGTTTAGTTAGAGTATCATACCAGGCTCTTGGGGCTTGTCTTAGACCATACAATGCTTTGTTCAGTCTATAAACGCAATGAGGATGCTTCTCATCGATGAAACCTGGAGTCTGCTTAACATAAACTTCTTCTTCCAATGTTCCATTAAGGAACGCACTTTTGACATCCATCTGGAAGACCTTGAACTGCAGATGGGCTGCATAAGCCAAAAATATTCTTATGGCTTCAAGTCTTGCAACTGGAGCAAAAGTTTCATCAAAGTCAACGCCCTCTGCTTGACAATAACCCTGGGCAACTAGTCTGGCCTTGTTTCTTACAACATGGCCATCTTCATCCATTTTGTTTCGGTAGACCCATCTGGTACCAATAGGTTCTTTCTTTAACCCTGGTGGACAAGGAACAAGCTCCCAAACAATGTTCCTTTCAAACTGGAGGAGCTCTTCTTGCATAGCTTCCACCCAGCTTGGGTCTGCCATAGCCTCGTCAATCTTCTTTGGTTCAATTAGAGATAAGAAGGTGATATTTAAGCATTGCTCACTGGTGGCTCTTCTAGTCTGAACCCCACTAGTTGGATCTCCCACAATCTGTTCAATTGGATGTGCTCGAGTCCATCTAGTGTATTGACTAGGCTGGTGAACTACAATATCAGTGCAAGTCACCTGGCGATCCTCTTCAGTTGCAATAGCATCTGGAGAAGGATCAATCCAAACAACTTCTACATCCTCATCAGAGTCAATGAGGTCTCGACTGGCATCATGAAATTCCTCATTAGAAGGCATTTCATGAAGAACTGGAGAAGTAGGTGTTTGAACTGGTGCTAATATTGGAGTGGCACGTACATCAGATCCAATCACCAATTCTTGTGGTAAGTTGAAATTGATGGAGGGATAGAATGATGTGTCACTGGTGATGTTCTTCTTCTTAACTGGTTCCAATTTGTTGTAACTGGAAACATATTTTGGTGAAACAACTGACCGATGAACTTGGTCAGTTTCACCAAAGTTGATTGGAACGACTGCAGTAATATCAAGGCTTGGTCTCTTGTTGATTGCTTCAGTTGACTCATCGAATGTGACATGAATTGTCTCATGAACCTTTTGGAGTCTATAATTATAAACTCTAAAGGCCTTTCGAATATCTGAATAACCTAAAAATACCCCTTCATCAGCTTTTGCAACAAACTTTCCAAGCTGACTGGAATCGTTTAAGATATAAACTGGACAACCAAATACATGGAAATATCCAATATTTGGTTTACGATTCCTGAGTACTTCATAGGCAGTCTTTTTATGTCTCTTGATGTAGACTGACCGGTTTTGGGTGTGACAAGCAGTTGCAACTGCCTCAGCCCAAAAACTGGTGGGAAGACCAGATTCAGATAGCATACTTCTGGCGGCTTCTATCAGTGTACGATTCTTTCTTTCAACAACTCCATTTTGCTCTGGAGAGTGAACTGATGAGAAGTTTTGAGAGATGACAGTGTCATTGCAAAATGTTTCAAGTACCTTATTTTGAAATTCAGTACCATTATCACTTCGCAACTGACAAACTTTTCGAGTATACTTGAGCTCAATTCTTTTAATGAGAGAGATGATTTCAGCAGATGCATCACTTTTGGATCTGATGAATACCACCCAGCAGTATCTGGTGAATTCATCAACCACAACTAGAGTGTACTTCTTTCCAGCTCTAGTTTGAACATTCACTAGACCAAAGAGATCCATATGTAGCATGTGAAGAGGTTCAGTGATGCTAAAATTTTGCCTAGTTTTGAAACTGGCTCTTTTCTGCTTGCCCATCTCACACCCTAGACATGGCTTTTCTTTATTGAAAGAAATTTGAGGTATCCCATCAACCAGTTGCTTGCGAGACAACTTGTTGATATTCTTAAAATTAAGATGGGATAATCTTTTATGCCATAGCCAGTTGGTGTCCTCATCAGCTTTGGTATAGAAACATTGCTCTTTTGGAGCTGGTTCCATATCCATGATGTACACATTTCCTTTTCTTGGTCCCAACTCAATAGATGGTACTACTGAAGACACCTCAATGTCGATGGTGGAGTTACTTTGCAATATATGCACTGAACTGGAGTCGACCAGTTGCAGTGTGTATATACCAAGTTCTACATAGATTACTTATTTAAATGACAATAAGTAAAGAACAATGCAATAATACAAGTAACTTGTAAGATAACTTGATGAGACAATATGTATTTTTCAATGTGTAATTTATTTATTGATGTTAAATAAATTACAAGGTTGATGCGGAACCAATATAATACAAGAATGTAAATATCCTAACAACCTATGAAATACAATTGATCTACACTCGGAATTTCTCAAGACAATCGAAACACTTAAAGTTGTGAAATGTTCCTTTTAGCGATTGAGAGAATATTGCACAAGTTTACCAAGAATATTGCAGGTTTGCAAAGTGAATTCTATCGAAGTGTATTCGAAGAAGTCTGAAGTGTGTTTTCACTTTGTGATTACAAAACACTTGATATTCTTGGTTGTGCAATGACCTGTATTTATAGGCAAAGTTAACATTGGGATGTTAACTTTAGCAGTACAAATGTGGTTGAGAGCATTTAAGGAATAACATTTAATTCCTTAAAAAGCAGTGTAAAGTCGCATGACAAAGCAACTTTAATCAACCACCTTTATGTACCTTTTATTACCTAAATAATAAGATAAGGCTTATTATCCGGGTAAAGGTACATAAAGCTTACAAGTCAATTCCTCGTAATCAGTGTAAAGCTTTGTAAGGGCTTTCCACTGATGGTCTCCAGTTTGTAACTGACTAGAATGCCAACTGGGCTTCACTGCCATTGCCATTCTCTATCTTCCATTTGTTGTCTTTGACTTCAACTGGAATGATTCTTCAACTTGGTCAGTTCTCAACTGGAGGAAGTCTTCAGTTGCGTTGACTGTACGGTGCAACTGGACTTCAATATATTTCTGGACAAATCTTCTTGGTCACCAGTTTCACTGGGACTCCAGATGCAACTGGTGACTGGTTAGTGTAAACTGGTGACTGGACAGTTCCAGGTGAACTGGTCCTAACAGGATTCGAAGATTTAAAGTCGGGGATTTAGTATTAAGAAAAGCTTTCAAAAACACAACTAATAAAGCTGATGGAAAGCTTGCCCCTAAATGGGAAGGTCCCAACTTTATAGAAGAAGAAGCAGGCAAAGGATCCTATTGGTTGCAAGAACCAGATGGGAGAATGATCCCAAGGGCATGGAATGTGATCAATCTCAAAGCATTTTATCAGTAAATTCTCTTGTTTTTATTCTTTTGATTTGCTTATTATTTTACAAAATAATGATACTGAATTGAGCGTCGGAGTGGCGTTAGCCAAAAGGGCTAACATCAGTCTTTAGTACTCTTTCTCTTATGATCTTCTGCAGGATTTTAACATCCAGGATCCTAACACAAAAAGGATGAAGATCATGAATGCATACTCAAGGTATCTTCCTCAACGGAAACAATTTCTCCTAGGTTTTGTCCTTAAACGGTCTAAAGTGGATTGAACTAAAAATTCAATCCTGGGTTGAAGGGTTCACCTTCTCGAACTCCGATGTTAACACTAACACCTCATTTCCGCCCGGGTCGCACGTCATAAAAATTCCTGGTTGTGGGTAGACCCTCATGATCAGGAATATTCAAATGGTTGTTGATTTTTCAATCAACTCAACTGGTTTGGCAGTTACGCTATCGTCAAAAAGAATAGAGACAATCTCTCTATTGTCATGTTTATCAACTGATTAACAAACGAACTTTTTCTCTCTAGTGTATTTTCTTTAAACAGGAAATCAAAATTAAAAAATGCCTCTGATAATCATCATCAAGGTATGTCACTCGAAATCCTGAATCCTTTTTGGAATTTGCAGGATTTGCTTTTTACAAGGAATGAAAGGTACGCATACTCGCAAAAATAAAATAATAAACGTGTTTTATTTAATCATCAGGAAACATTAGCCTACTAAGATTCATATAGATCTTGTTACATGTACAATAGCTACTTTTAAAAGAGTCAAACCTAGAACAGTGGGCTCAAGTCTTTTCATATATATCTATCATCGTCCAACTAACACCCAAAAGATCTAGAAGTACTACACTTAACCCTCTAGGATTTCATCTCCAATCCTAGTATCCACGTCAGGGTATTTCTTCTTCAAAATGGACACCACAGATTTCATGTAGACTAGATCAGTCTTAGCTTTCTTCAACTCTTCTTGGGCATGATTGAGTTCATCATAGGCTTGAAGTATCTCTCCCTTCAAGGCATGCAGATCTTCACCCCATTTGGTGATAACCTCCAGAGTAAGTTGTTGGTGAGATTTGCATATCTCCATTGAAGACATTAAACAGCCATCGATGTTCTTCAAAAGATCATCATTTCACAGGGCTTGTTCTCCGCAGTGTTCAATGATCTCCTCGAGATGCTGAGAAACAAAAGAAATAATATGAGAAAAACTTTTAGAATAGATAATAAAATAAAAATATTTTTATCTTGTTCCTCCAAACAGGATTGGAAGATGAAGACATGACTTTTTGAAAAAGATGTTTTTGAAAAGAGTTTTGAGAGAAGATTTTGAAAAAGATGAAAAGAATTTTAAGATTTTTTGAAATAGATGTTTTTGAAAAGAGTTTTGAGAGAAGATTTTGAAAAAGATGTTTTTGAAAAGAGTTTTGAGAGAAGATTTTGAAAAAGATGTTTTTGAAAAGAGTTTTGAGAGAAGATTTTGAAAAAGATGTTTTTGAAAAGAGTTTTGAGAGAAGATTTTGAAAAAGATGTTTTTGAAAAGAGTTTTGAGAGAAGATTTTGAAAAAGATGTTTTTGAAAAGAGTTTTGAGAGAAGATTTTGAAAAAGATGTTTTTGAAAAGAGTTTTGAGAGAAGATTTTGAAAAAGATGTTTTTGAAAAGAGTTTTGAGAGAAGATTTTGAAAAAGATGTTTTTGAAAAGAGTTTTGAGAGAAGATTTTGAAAAAGATGTTTTTGAAAAGAGTTTTGAGAGAAGATTTTGAAAAAGATTGAAAAGATTGAGAGAAGACATGACTTTTTGAAAAAGATGTTTTTGAAAAGAGTTTTGAGAGAAGATTTTGAAAAAGATGAAAAGAAAGATTTTTTGAAATAAACTCGGGGTATTGTTGAGTTAAATAGGGGAAAGGATAAACGTTGATGGGAAGAAAAAAGGATAGGTTAACGTCTAATCAAGCCAAGTGAATTAAATTCTACTCATTATTTTCTGACTGATCACACTATGCAATGCGCCACTTGAGCATTAACTCTCTGGATACACGATCAAGTTTGAATAAAAAAACTCATTTAGATGCTTCTCGACCAAAACTTAAAATTTATATTTCATTTATGGACTATGAATATAAATTTTGGGGACAATTGTTTAGGGTCAAATTTCATATATGGGATCCTGACTTAAGATATCCAACGAAGCTTGCAATTATTTTCGATTATAAATTTACATTTTGCAGGATCCTGATATCAAGATTATCCTAACGATAACAATTCAGAATATCGAAGAAGCTCTAACGGCTAAATTTAGGATCTCAAAAATTCTAAAGTATTGTTCAGCTTATCAAGGAAAATCAAACATGATCTTTACTAAGTCTCCCTTGGAAATCGGAACGGAATGGAAGATTAACGCGTCAAGAAGGACTCAATGTTCACTTAATTAGTCCAACCACCTTGAAGAATGCCACACGGAAGATCCCAGATATTTCAGAAGATTAGTTATCAGTATCGCTTATAAATACAAGTGCATTTGATCGAATTAGGGACATCTATCTGCTCTCACTTGTACTCACACACACTTATTCACTGCTCTCTTATTTCATTTACGTTATTCACTTAGCTTTTCGATCAAATCACTCCTCATTCATTGTATTGTAATCTTAAACAAATAATAATAAACGAACACAGGTAGGAACGATTGATTTCTCCCGGGGTTTTTTACCTAAGATTTCTTAATTGAATCAAGGGTTTTTCCCCGTATAAAAAAATCTGGTGTCGTTATTCTTTTCGAATTTATCTTCAATTCAAGATCACAGCGCTGATCTTGAGTCTTTATTATCTTTATCTTCAACGAATTTTACCTTTAATTTCTATAATTCTGTCTTAAAGATTTTCACAAAGTTTCTTTATCAAAAACTTTTATTTCGTACTATTTTCATTAGCAAAAATCTTACTTTATTTTAAGATCCTGAACACCTAACCTCACTTACAAATCTTTGGTCAGAAAATTATCTTGAATCTTTCTACAAAAGTATCTTAGGTAATTTTTGTCCAAAACAGTTATGTATCCCAGTCATAAATTGAGGGGAGTACATAAGAATGGTTGTTTTTATAATGATTAGTCATAGTTATGCATCCTAGTCATAAATTGAGGGGGAATGCATAAGAATGAGAAATCTGTTTTATCACTTTGCTAAGTGTGTGCAAATCGGGAAAGCTCGTTTTTAGATCGTTTTGGAAAGATTGATCATGGAAAAGTTAAAGATATTGTTGTAAGTTTATTAACTTTTCAGGTTTAAGATGAAGATCGAGGAAAAGATGAAAATTTAATGTCTACAGGTTTATTCATTTAATTTTTCATATTTCCAGGAAGTTCGTTATAATCGTTGATCAATTATTTAGAAACTTTGATGAAATTTTGCTTTTAAGTTGTGCGGGAGGTAATTACGACCTCGTATCTGGTCGATTGGGCCTAGTGCAATACGACCTCGTAATTGGCCCGGTTTGACCCAAAGCCCAATCGGGTCAAGTGGGTATAAATATCCAAATAACCCTAATACGGCCTCACAATTAAAAATCAATTTTAGAGCCTTTACGACCTCGATATTTGAGTTTGCTACCCCGATTTTGATTCGATTCTTACACTTCCAGAGATTTTGATTGATATTTTCGTGTTCATCTCGAAATACTGAATCTAGGTATACTATCTGATCGTAATATAGTTAACCATGCAACAAGAAAATCAAGAAAAAAGAGTTCGAAATTTTTGAACTAGGTTTTTCTAATTTTATTCGATTTTGATGTTTTTGGTTAAAAATAAAGGTTGGGGCATGTTTGTTGTTTGAATACGAGTGTATAGAAACAACTTTTACAACTTTTGGTTGGGTAAATCTTGAAATCGCGTTGGGGAAGATGAATAGTGCCAAGTGGGCCGAATATGCGTGTTCCTGAACAGTGATCAGATATGCGTGTTTGTGTGAGTATATAAAGAAGACAAAACACACATTTAATGATAATTTTAAATCACTTGCGTGTTCTTCCAGAATACCCTCCACACTTGCGTATTCCTATTTGCGTGTTCTTACTTAACACTTTCGATTCACTAGAACTTGATTCATTCGGGTTTTAGACACAAGAAACACTTACATTAACACATATCGAACAAAGGTATATGATTAACATGATTTCTAAATCCACTTTTCATGGGTTATAGTCAAGATTTAGGGGTTTTATATTTCGGTTATAAAATTACTAAAAGGGACTAATTAAATGAAATGGATAAGGAAATGGAACCAATAAACTGCTAAATCTGGAGTATGCGAACCTATTCATACTAGATTTAAGAGTTTTGGGGTTCAAATCATCTGTTTGAGTTTTGGAGATGACGATCTGCATATGCGTGTTCATACACCATATGCGTGTTCTTGTGAACCAGATAGACATCTTCAAAATTCTTCAGATTTTGCGTGTTATGTGACACTTTCGATGTCATAGTTGACTTCATGCGTGTTTCATGACTTAGAAAATTTTTAAATTTGAAAAATTTTTAACAAGTAAAATATGAAACATAACACGCATTGACTAGTCAAACCCAACACCATATGTGTGTATTGTCACCATATGTGTGTGCATAAGGAATTCGTTTGTTCACATTTGTGTTTTCACCATATGTGTGTATGATACCATATGTGTGTATTGTCACCATATGTGTGTATTGTCACCATATGTGTGTATTGTCACCATATGTGTGTATTGTCACCATATGTGTGTATTGTCACCATATGTGTGTATTGTCACCATATGTGTGTATTGTCACCATATGTGTGTATTGTCACCATATGTGTGTATTGTCACCATATGTGTGTATTGTCACCATATGTGTGTATTGTCACCATATGTGTGTTTGTCACCATATGTGTGTATTGTCACCATATGTGTGTATTGTCACCATATGTGTGTTTGTCACCATATGTGTGTATTGTCACCATATGTGTGTATTGTCACCATATGTGTGTTTGTCACCATATGTGTGTTTGTCATAAGGAATTTGTTTGTTCACCATATGTGTGTATTGTCACCATATGTGTGTATTGTCACCATATGTGTGTATTGTCACCATATGTGTGTATTGTCACCATATGTGTGTATTGTCACCATATGTGTGTATTGTCACCATATGTGTGTATTGTACCATATGTGTGTATTGTCACCATATGTGTGTATTGTACCATATGTGTGTTTGTCACCATATGTGTGTATTGTCACCATATGTGTGTATTGTCACCATATGTGTGTATTGTCACCATATGTGTGTATTGTCACCATATGTGTGTATTGTCACCATATGTGTGTATTGTCACCATATGTGTGTATTGTCACCATATGTGTGTATTGTCACCATATGTGTGTATTGTCACCATATGTGTGTATTGTCACCATATGTGTGTATTGTCACCATATGTGTGTATTGTCACCATATGTGTGTATTGTCACCATATGTGTGTATTGTCACCATATGTGTGTATTGTCACCATATGTGTGTATTGTCACCATATGTGTGTATTGTCACCATATGTGTGTATTGTCACCATATGTGTGTATTGTCACCATATGTGTGTATTGTCACCATATGTGTGTATTGTCACCATATGTGTGTATTGTCACCATATGTGTGTATTGTCACCATATGTGTGTATTGTCACCATATGTGTGTATTGTCACCATATGTGTGTATTGTCACCATATGTGTGTATTGTCACCATATGTGTGTATTGTCACCATATGTGTGTATTGTCACCATATGTGTGTATTGTCACCATATGTGTGTATTGTCACCATATGTGTGTATTGTCACCATATGTGTGTATTGTCACCATATGTGTGTATTGTCACCATATGTGTGTATTGTCACCATATGTGTGTATTGTCACCATATGTGTGTATTGTCACCATATGTGTGTATTGTCACCATATGTGTGTATTGTCACCATATGTGTGTATTGTCACCATATGTGTGTATTGTCACCATATGTGTGTATTGTACCATATGTGTGTATTGTCACCATATGTGTGTATTGTACCATATGTGTGTTTGTACCATATGTGTGTATTGTCACCATATGTGTGTATTGTACCATATGTGTGTTTGTCACCATATGTGTGTATTGTCACCATATGTGTGTATTGTCACCATATGTGTGTATTGTCACCATATGTGTGTATTGTCACCATATGTGTGTATTGTCACCATATGTGTGTATTGTCACCATATGTGTGTATTGTCACCATATGTGTGTATTGTCACCATATGTGTGTATTGTCACCATATGTGTGTATTGTCACCATATGTGTGTATTGTCACCATATGTGTGTATTGTACCATATGTGTGTATTGTCACCATATGTGTGTATTGTACCATATGTGTGTTTGTCACCATATGTGTGTATTGTCACCATATGTGTGTATTGTCACCATATGTGTGTATTGTCACCATATGTGTGTATTGTCACCATATGTGTGTATTGTCACCATATGTGTGTATTGTCACCATATGTGTGTATTGTCACCATATGTGTGTATTGTCACCATATGTGTGTATTGTCACCATATGTGTGTATTGTCACCATATGTGTGTATTGTCACCATATGTGTGTATTGTCACCATATGTGTGTATTGTCACCATATGTGTGTATTGTCACCATATGTGTGTATTGTCACCATATGTGTGTATTGTCACCATATGTGTGTATTGTCACCATATGTGTGTATTGTCACCATATGTGTGTATTGTCACCATATGTGTGTATTGTCACCATATGTGTGTATTGTCACCATATGTGTGTATTGTCACCATATGTGTGTATTGTCACCATATGTGTGTATTGTCACCATATGTGTGTATTGTCACCATATGTGTGTATTGTCACCATATGTGTGTATTGTCACCATATGTGTGTATTGTCACCATATGTGTGTATTGTCACCATATGTGTGTATTGTACCATATGTGTGTATTGTCACCATATGTGTGTATTGTCACCATATGTGTGTATTGTCACCATATGTGTGTATTGTCACCATATGTGTGTATTGTCACCATATGTGTGTATTGTCACCATATGTGTGTATTGTCACCATATGTGTGTATTGTCACCATATGTGTGTTTGTACCATATGTGTGTTTGTACCATATGTGTGTATTGTCACCATATGTGTGTATTGTACCATATGTGTGTTTGTCACCATATGTGTGTATTGTCACCATATGTGTGTATTGTCACCATATGTGTGTATTGTCACCATATGTGTGTATTGTCACCATATGTGTGTATTGTCACCATATGTGTGTATTGTCACCATATGTGTGTATTGTCACCATATGTGTGTATTGTCACCATATGTGTGTATTGTCACCATATGTGTGTATTGTCACCATATGTGTGTATTGTCACCATATGTGTGTATTGTCACCATATGTGTGTATTGTCACCATATGTGTGTATTGTCACCATATGTGTGTATTGTCACCATATGTGTGTATTGTCACCATATGTGTGTATTGTCACCATATGTGTGTATTGTCACCATATGTGTGTATTGTCACCATATGTGTGTATTGTCACCATATGTGTGTATTGTTAAAGTTGATAACATTCTCGGAACCGATGAAACTATGAGTTTCAGGGGTTTAGAAAATGTTAAGAGCTTTAAAGTTCGACTTTAATTGTTGTTGCTAATCGTTTGTTTGGTTGTTGTCTGTATCATTGTGCAGATGGCTGAGAGACACTTTCACAAGAATCATAACTACTTGATTGATCTGGATGTGAATCAAGCCAATGCTGGGAGATTTGTCAGGATTCTTGAGTTTCTGCAGCAATCAAGGATCAGACATGTTCTCACTGCTGACCCAGTTATCTATCTGACTTTCTTAAGTCAATTCTGGGCATCTGCAAGATTGTTACCCGGTGCTGTCCCAAGTATTGAAGCAAGGGTGAACAATCAGACCTTCCAGTTCACTGCCTCTGACTTGATTGGTATTCTTAACTTGGGAACTGAAGACCAAGAGGGAGGAGTGAATGGTCCAACCACATATCCCCAAGCACTTAGATTGGGAGCATTCAGAAGAATGGGGTATGTTGGTCCTGCAAATCGAAACACATTCCAGAAGAATTGTTTGATGGGCAGATGGAAATTCTTTTCACATGTGATTCTTGTTGCCTTGAGCAATAAGAAGTCGGGTTACGATTCATTGAATGTCGAAACCCAATCACAAGTGATTTCTTTGGTGCTGAACAAGCCTTATAGCTTCTCTCGTTATATCTTTAATGAGATGTGTAGGCAGATAAGGGCAAGGGATGATGAGAGGTTTTTGATGTATCCGAGGTTCGTGATGCTGATCATTAATGCTCGACTACCCAATCTTGTTCTGGAGAGTCCTACTGAATCGGTGACGACGATGCCTAATCGTATCTTTAATGATAGTTTTAGATACCGTGGAAATCTTCCACCACAGGCTCGACCGAGGGACAGAAACCTCTTTGGGGCGCTTGTTAATCCAAATTATGTTGCACCTGAACATGATGGATTTGCGCACGAGGATTCTGATGTTGAAGGCGATGTTGCTGCTGCTCCACAGCCAGTCCCTCCACAACCTCCAGTGGCACCAGTGATACAACCACAACAACAACAACAACAACAACAACAACAACAACAACAACAACAACAACAACAACAACAACAACAACAACAACAACAACAACAACCAACAACAACAACAACAACAACAACAACAACAACAACAACAACAACAACAACAACAACAACAACACCAACAACAACAACAACAACAACAACAACAACAACAACAACAACAACAACAACAACAACAACAACAACAACAACAACAACAACAACAACAACAACAACAACAACAACAACAACAACAACAACAACAACAACAACAACAACAACAACAACAACAACAACAACAACAACAACAACAACAACAACAACAACAACAACAACAACAACAACAACAACAACAACAACAACAACAACAACAACAACAACAACAACAACAACAACAACAACAACAACAACAACAACAACAACAACAACAACAACAACAACAACAACAACAACAACAACAACAACAACAACAACAACAACAACAACAACAACAACAACAACAACAACAACAACAACAACAACAACAACAACAACAACAACAACAACAACAACAACAACAACAACAACAACAACAACAACAACAACAACAACAACAACAACAACAACAACAACAACAACAACAACAACAACAACAACAACAACAACAACAACAACAACAACAACAACAACAACAACAACAACAACAACAACAACAACAACAACAACAACAACAACAACAACAACAACAACAACAACAACAACAACAACAACAACAACAACAACAACAACAACAACAACAACAACAACAACAACAACAACAACAACAACAACAACAACAACAACAACAACAACAACAACAACAACAACAACAACAACAACAACAACAACAACAACAACAACAACAACAACAACAACAACAACAACAACAACAACAACAACAACAACAACAACAACAACAACAACAACAACAACAACAACAACAACAACAACAACAACAACAACAACAACAACAACAACAACAACAACAACAACAACAACAACAACAACAACAACAACAACAACAACAACAACAACAACAACAACAACAACAACAACAACAACAACAACAACAACAACAACAACAACAACAACAACAACAACAACAACAACAACAACAACAACAACAACAACAACAACAACAACAACAACAACAACAACAACAACAACAACAACAACAACAACAACAACAACAACAACAACAACAACAACAACAACAACAACAACAACAACAACAACAACAACAACAACAACAACAACAACAACAACAACAACAACAACAACAACAACAACAACAACAACAACAACAACAACAACAACAACAACAACAACAACAACAACAACAACAACAACAACAACAACAACAACAACAACAACAACAACAACAACAACAACAACAACAACAACAACAACAACAACAACAACAACAACAACAACAACAACAACAACAACAACAACAACAACAACAACAACAACAACAACAACAACAACAACAACAACAACAACAACAACAACAACAACAACAACAACAACAACAACAACAACAACAACAACAACAACAACAACAACAACAACAACAACAACAACAACAACAACAACAACAACAACAACAACAACAACAACAACAACAACAACAACAACAACAACAACAACAACAACAACAACAACAACAACAACAACAACAACAACAACAACAACAACAACAACAACAACAACAACAACAACAACAACAACAACAACAACAACAACAACAACAACAACAACAACAACAACAACAACAACAACAACAACAACAACAACAACAACAACAACAACAACAACAACAACAACAACAACAACAACAACAACAACAACAACAACAACAACAACAACAACAACAACAACAACAACAACAACAACAACAACAACAACAACAACAACAACAACAACAACAACAACAACAACAACAACAACAACAACAACAACAACAACAACAACAACAACAACAACAACAACAACAACAACAACAACAACAACAACAACAACAACAACAACAACAACAACAACAACAACAACAACAACAACAACAACAACAACAACAACAACAACAACAACAACAACAACAACAACAACAACAACAACAACAACAACAACAACAACAACAACAACAACAACAACAACAACAACAACAACAACAACAACAACAACAACAACAACAACAACAACAACAACAACAACAACAACAACAACAACAACAACAACAACAACAACAACAACAACAACAACAACAACAACAACAACAACAACAACAACAACAACAACAACAACAACAACAACGAGATGCTGACCTCATAAGACAAAGTCACCTAGAGCTGGAGAATAGCCAGTATGACCTGCAAGAAGCCCAGGAAGCAACAATCAATTCTGTCACTGGGATTGTTGATTCCATTGGGGTGCACCACAAACTGCTGAAAGGTCAGGCTAAGCATCTCGAGAGCTTAGGTAAGAGGTCGGCTGAGCTGCATAATAAGATCAAAAATCTTGAATCTCAGGGGGAGAAGTCTAGATGCAAGGATGACACTCTCAAACATCGTCGAAGGGATGATGAGGATGAGGATCCAAGCGGTTCCAGACAACAGGAGGAGATTCAGAGATTTCTGGGCTCAAACGTCAATGCAGCTCAGGGGGAGCAAGGTCAGCAAGGTCAATCTGGCCAAGCTAGTGCTCCTTCATCCAACCCACCGGCCGTAGAAGAAGTGGCTGGTATCCAGGAACAACCGACTAGAGGAGTAGGAGTCGGCATTCGGGTCAGACCAACTAACGAGGAAGAAGTTGGGAGTGAACTCCTGGACGACATTGCTGCGTACTTTAATTTTGATGAGTATGGGAGCATGTTTGAAGATCCATCTGTTTCTTCAGCTCAAGACAAGTGTTCATATCTTAATGCAATGCTTGATCTCCTTGATCCAAAAGTAAAGGGATCAAATGAGCTATCTCTACAAACAACTGTTGCAGAAGGCAAGGTTGGGGTAGACAATCAATCAGAGTTAGACTCAAATAGGGAGTTGGACACTACTGAGGTGATTGAGAAGAAGAGCAGGATTCCAGTGGAGGCAACACCTGAAGTTCCTGATGACAGGGTTTTTGGCCAGCACTTAGGATGACAAACGAAGACTTGAAGGTCACATCTAGATGCTAGTGTCAAGGGGGAGACTGTTGGTGCATGTTTCTCGGTGACAAAAGCATTCTAGATGTGTTACATATATTTATATATATTCAAGTCTTGTAATTTATCTTGTAATTACCGTTTGTCAATAATATTATTGGCATATATTGTTATATATATATATATATATATATATATATATATATATATATATATATATATATATATATATATATATATATATATATATATATATATATATATATATATATATATATATATATATATATATATATATATATATATATATATATATATATATATATATATATATATATATATATATATATATATATATATATATATATATATATATATATATATATATATATATATATATATATATATATATATATATATATATATATATATATATATATATATATATATATATATATATATATATATATATATATATATATATATATATATATATATATATATATATATATATATATATATATATATATATATATATATATATATATATATATATATATATATATATATATATATATATATATATATATATATATATATATATATATATATATATATATATATATATATATATATATATATATATATATATATATATATATATATATATATATATATATATATATATATATATATATATATATATATATATATATATATATATATATATATATATATATATATATATATATATATATATATATATATATATATATATATATATATATATATATATATATATATATATATATATATATATATATATATATATATATATATATATATATATATATATATATATATATATATATATATATATATATATATATATATATATATATATATATATATATATATATATATATATATATATATATATATATATATATATATATATATATATATATATATATATATATATATATATATATATATATATATATATATATATATATATATATATATATATATATATATATATATATATATATATATATATATATATATATATATATATATATATATATATATATATATATATATATATATATATATATATATATATATATATATATATATATATATATATATATATAAATTTTATTTGAATTTATATAGTTATGCATATATATAGAAGAAAGTAGACAACTTCTGAAGTTCCTGAAGAGGGTTTTTGGCCAGCACTTAGGATGACAAACGAAGACTTGAAGGTCACATCTAGATGCTAGTGTCAAGGGGGAGACTGTTGGTGCATGTTTCTCGGTGACAAAAGCATTCTAGATGTGTTACATATATTTATATATATTCAAGTCTTGTAATTACCGTTTGTCAATAATATTACCTTGGCATATATTGTTGATCATATTGGGATCCATTTATGTTTATATGTGTGTTTATTATTTGTGTTTTACAGGTTCTAGACATTACATGTAAAGAGTCATTAAGTTAATATTGTTTCTGCATTTAACAACAGTTGAAATATTAACTTAATGTACTTCCAAAGGGAAGTTAAGTTAACTGTGTTTCTGCGTATTAACAGCAGGAGAAACATTAACTTAGTGAATACTTACAATAGGTAATATAGACAATGTTATTTCTGCATATCCACAGCAGTAGAAACATTGTCGTAGTAAATGTTGGTTCTGCGTATATCTACAGCAGTATAAACATTGGCTGAGTTAATGATTGGTTCTGCGTCTTGATAGCAGTTGAAACATTAACTCGAATATTCCTAAGTGTTATTTGAGTGTTCTCGGGAATGAGCAATTAGTTGCTTGTGGAGAGAACACTCAAAAGGTTATTTGAGGGTTCTTGGGAACGAGCAAAATATTTGCTTGTGGAAAGAACACTCAAATGGTCATTTGAGAGTTTCTGAGGAACAAGCAAAAGTTTGCTTGTTCATAAGAACTCTCAAATAGTTTGAGAGTTTCTATGGAAACAAGCAAAAGCATGCTTGTCCATAAGAACTCTCAAACAGTTTGTGTGTTCTGGGAAACACACAAATAGGCCAAAACCCTAATAGGCTTGGGCCAAAGAAACACGCAAACCCATAGGGTTTTGCGTGTTCCTGGCCATGCCTATATATATGGGTGTGTGTCCATGCGTGTTTTAACAAGAGTGTAGAGAGAGAAACGAGCAAAACCTAGAGAGAGAAACCAAGAACACGCACGGGAGATCGTACTCGACTCACGCACGAACCGAAACGAGCAAAACCTAGAGAGAGAAACGAGCAAAACCTAGAGAGAGAAACGAGCAAAACCTAGAGAGAGAAACGAGCAAAACCTAGAGAGAGAAACGAGCAAAACCTAGAGAGAGAAACGAGCAAAACCTAGAGAGAGAAACGAGCAAAACCTAGAGAGAGAAACGAGCAAAACCTAGAGAGAGAAACGAGCAAAACCTAGAGAGAGAAACGAGCAAAACCTAGAGAGAGAAACGAGCAAAACCTAGAGAGAGAAACGAGCAAAACCTAGAGAGAGAAACGAGCAAAACCTAGAGAGAGAAACGAGCAAAACCTAGAGAGAGAAACGAGCAAAACCTAGAGAGAGAAACGAGCAAAACCTAGAGAGAGAAACGAGCAAAACCTAGAGAGAGAAACGAGCAAAACCTAGAGAGAGAAACGAGCAAAACCTAGAGAGAGAAACGAGCAAAACCTAGAGAGAGAAACGAGCAAAACCTAGAGAGAGAAACGAGCAAAACCTAGAGAGAGAAACGAGCAAAACCTAGAGAGAGAAACGAGCAAAACCTAGAGAGAGAAACGAGCAAAACCTAGAGAGAGAAACGAGCAAAACCTAGAGAGAGAAACGAGCAAAACCTAGAGAGAGAAACGAGCAAAACCTAGAGAGAGAAACGAGCAAAACCTAGAGAGAGAAACGAGCAAAACCTAGAGAGAGAAAC
>CM067174.1:32662218-32683212 GCA_034093135.1 Erigeron breviscapus
AGTCAAGTTGCAAGTCAAAAAGCAGAGTATGATGCAAAGCTTGCTGCCTTTGAACTCAGACTGTTGGCTTTAGAATCTTGCCGACCGGCCTCGGTTCCTTCTCGTCGGGATGATCCTGATTCTGATGATCACCCGAGGGGGAGAACCAAGGAGAAGGTCAAGCTAATATTGAAAATACATCGGCAAGTGTTGAAGTAAATGTTGGAGAAGTGGTAATGGAAGAAAGAGCAGAGGGTGAAAATATTGAAAATGTTGATGCTGCCATTTTAGATCTGGTAAATGAAGCAATTGAAAAGGAAGTTGCCCAAATCCTTGAAGACGCTGCTGAAGAAATCTTGGATGAAGATGATGCAAATGATGCTTTGAATGATGAGGTTGGAAGAAGGATAGTAGAAGCTTTTGGTGATGATTCTGATGTGGATGATAATGATGAAGGAATTGAAAATGTTGATGATGATGAAGAGTTTGTGATTGAAGATGAGGTTGTTGAATTTGCTGAAGATGATGCAGATGTTGAAGCATTGAAAGATAATGTAACATTTGATGAACCAGAGATTGTCGAGAATCCAACGAATGTAGAAGTTGTTGAAGAACCTGTAAGTCAGAACTTCCAGGTCAACTCCTCAACATTATAATTTTGAAGATTTCAACAATTTTGATGAACTCAGAAAGACTCCAGAAGCTGCAAGTCAGAACTTCCAGAAATCTACTTACAAGCAGGTTTTGCGAGAGGCAATCACATCCGAGGAAGTCCTCCCTGATTATTTTCCAACTGAGCTAACTGAAGAACAATTAAACTTTATTAATCGGGGATACTTCTTGAGGGATAGAGAAAGAATGGTTGCTCTCGGCATTAAACCTAAAGAAGCAGCAAAGAAATCGAGATATCTGGAAGAAAGGGCTTACCCAATTTTCTGTGGAGCTACAAAAGTGACTAAAACCAAAAGACCTGAATTGGAATCAATGTACAATTTAAGGAAGCGAGACAAATCGAAGAATATAAAGAGCTTCTTAAACTCACCAAGCAATATAATCCCAAACTTCTTGAAGAACAGAGAAATCACAAGATTTTGGTGCTTGTCAGAGTCATTTTGGTGAAAAGGGTTTCTATTTCTGTCCCTTGCTTTCATGTGAAAAGAGATAACAATAAAATCTACAGATTCACAGAAGCTCAGTTCAAGCTGCTGCCAGTGGATGACATTATTTTTCTCTACAACCATTTCTTGAATGCTATGCAGAGATACCAAGAAGATGTTATTGCTTTTGAGGCTGTTAAACGGTATATGTCTAGCTGTATCCAATATGCTTCATTGGAAGATTTTCAGATTGGATTTGAAGTTGTGAAGAGAAAGATCAATGTACCCTATCCAGATCAAAGTCTATACACTGAAGATATAGAAAAGCTAAGTATTGGTCATATCATTGAAGAACCATCCTTCGGAGTTGTGTTTTTGAATAGCAAAAAGAAGAAGATTTTCATTCGCATGGATGAACTTGCTTCCTATTCTGATGGAACGTTGGAGTTTTGTAAGAATGTATTGTTGTGTCTGCAAGAAGATGAGCAAGATGAAAAGAAAAGGGAAGTGTTTGATAAAGCAATCTCCAAGATTAACTAAAGACTCGAGTACAGAGACAGCATTAGAATGATGAGAGAAGCAAAGAATGCTAAGAAGTCTAAGTACGTCATACGTCAACAAGGAGGTTGTTGGATCAAATACGAACCTAGCCATCTTCCAGGACCACATAACATTCCTCCAATAAACTTTGAAGCAAATATGAATGTTCCAGCTAACAGACCCGAAGGAGATAACAGGTTCTGGCATCCAAACAAGGGTAGACCACATACAAGAGCTTAAAGAAAGACAAGATTGGATATTTTTGACAAATCACTACTAAGGGGGAGATTGTTAGAAATATAAATTGTAGTAGTTGATTTGTATACCTTATGTAACTTTGTACTTAGAATATAACATTGTTAATATGGAAGGGGCATAGTGTAAATTGTGCTCTTGTATATAAACCCCCTTCCACATGCATTATGTAACCTTTTTGACACTAAATACAATCCAATCTTTCACTGAATCTCTCTCTACTCTCTCTCTACTCTCTCACTAGAAACCGCCATTAAAACACACTAAACACACACTAAAACTCATATTCTATTCTCTACACATTGGATGAAAACAGGTTTAATTTTCTTAAAACCAAGTTGGGAATGCTAGATTTACAAACTTAAATGATTACATGCCATGTATTCTATGTTCATTTTCTATTTCAAACATTGATGTGTTTTACTTGTTATTACATGCAATGTTTGAGGGGGAGAAAAAGGGTAGAATGCATGATTTAAGGGGGAGTTTGTAAATTTATCAAGTTGTTTTTATGCTTAATTTGAGGGGGAGTGTGCAAATGCATATGAATTTTTTTTATTATTATTTGTTTATTTTATGTTATGTGTGTGTGTTTTTAAAACTGAAAAATCAAATTCAAAATTAGAAAATTCTAAAATGATAAAAAGATTTTTTTTATTTTAGTTTGGTTTATTTTTTTTCTGTTTTTATTATTGTTATTTTTTTTTACTTATTCTGTTTGTTTTAAGTGAAAACCCAACAAGACCAGCCCAAATTGTGTTTTAAGCCCAAAATGAGGTTTCTGCCCAAACTTGTTTGGAATTCGGGTCAACACGCGGGTCATACCCAGACCCGCGACCCGAAAGTGTGTTTATAAGGAATATGGGCGGGCCAAATTATTTTCATTCAAATTCAAACCAAGTTTTTTATCTTCTCTCATCATCAGTTTAAACTTGTCATCTTTGATCAATCAAAGAGTTCATCATTTGTATAACTATTAAAGTGGATTTGTGATACTAATCATCAGTGTGTTACACATTTTTACTGTTCATCGATCATAATATCCATTTCAAGGTAATATACTTAACTTTAATATTTGTTACCAAGTGTTTGATGAAATGCCGAGATGAAATGTTATGATATATGTGGCTACTATGATGTTTTGGTTTGTGTCAAGATGATGTTAGTTGCATGATTAGGTCTATTACTTGTAGTTTATTTGTTATTAATGCCTTAATCTGCATAATTTGTGAATTTTTTCTGGGTTGGTTTGAACTAGGGCTGGGTAAACTCATAAGTTTTGATGAAATGAACCATTTGCAGAGCATTTTGATCGGCAAATGAGTTGTTTGTTCTTGTTGATCTTTAAAACTTCATAACCTCTGGTGAACATGTTCTTAGTTTTTTCAAACAAATGTTTGGATCAAAAGTGTCATTTGCATAGCTTTTAGGTCTGCAAATACTTGTTTTCACCAAAACTAATAAAATTTTCACCAAGTCTTTACAACAACTTGATGCAGAGCATTTTGCTCGGCATTCAAGGTTTTTGGTTTTCAAAATGAATCCAAGTTTTTAAAATCAACTGTTTGCAGAGCTTTGAGCTCGGAAAACATGCCTTTTTGAATTCCAAAAGTTTTACAAGTTTTAAAAACAACTGTTTGCAGAGCAGTTTGCTCGGCAAACAGTGCATTTTGTACAAAACTTGTTCCAAGTCTTAGAACTAGTGTTTGCAGAGCATTTTGCTCGGCAAACAGTACAAATTGGATTTCTAAATTTTATCAAGACTTAAACCATGCATTTGCAGAGCTTTGTGCTCGGCAAATGCATGTAAACTTTTCACTTAGTTTTCAAATCAACTGTTTGCAGAGCATTTTGCTCGGCAAACAGTACAATGTGAAAAAATTTCACCAAGTTCTTAATCCAACTGTTTGCAGAGCTTTTTGCTCGGCAAACAGTACAAAATGAAAATTTTTCACCAAGTTTTAAACCTACTGTTTGCAGAGTATTTGGCTCGGCAAACAGTACAAAATTGAATTTTTCCATTGAAATTTTTCTTAATCAAATTGACAACATGATTGTTGATCAATATAAGGAAATTTCATACATTGAAAAGGAGTTGGACTGAACTGCTCATTTGCAGAGCTTTGAGCTCGGCATTTACATGTTTCAACTCTAATAAACGATGACTTGGTACCAGACTTGAGTGTTCTCGTGTTTGTCGAGAAGTTTGTTCGGCAAACAATACAATTCAAAAAAATTTCAAATTGTGCTATTTGCAGAGCATTTTGCTCTGCAAACAGTACAAATAGAATTTAATTTTTTTTTTTCTTTCATTATTTTATTCTATGTTTTTTGTTATTATTTGTGTTATGTTTTAAAATGTGTAAATGTATTTGTGTATTGTGTTGGTAAATATATAGTATTTCATAAGTGTTTGGGGTGAGAGGCAAGGTATCGAACGCCTTTGTGTACTACTTTGTTTTCTCATTTTTAATATATATACAAAACATTGTCTTTGTGTAATAAATGTGTTTCTTAAATGTTGGTATGTGTTATTATTTTTCTGAGATTAAATTGAATTTTCTGGTCAATACTTTGGTCAGTTTGTCTTAAACAGAAAATAATAAACTATCAAGATGGCTATGTTTAAAGAAGGAGATTCAATGAAGATACAAGCCAATCAAGCACTTCATATACCTTTTGCTTGCAAACAGTACAAAATGAAAATTTTCACCAAGTTTTTAAACTGAACTGCTCATTTGCGGAGCTTTGAGCTCGGCATTTACATGTTTCAACTCTAATAAACGATGACTTGGTACCAGACTTGAGTGTTCTCGTGTTTGTCGAGAAGTTTGTTCGGCAAACAATACAATTCAAAAAAATTTCAAATTGTGCTATTTGCAGAGCATTTTGCTCTGCAAACAGTACAAATAGAATTTAATTTTTTTTTCTCTTTCATTATTTTATTCTATGTTTTTTGTTATTATTTGTGTTATGTTTTAAAATGTGTAAATGTATTTGTGTATTGTGTTGGTAAATATATAGTATTTCATAAGTGTTTGGGGTGAGAGGCAAGGTATCGAACGCCTTTGTGTACTACCTTGTTTTCTTATCTTTTAATACTTATGTGATTCTATATATTGTCATGTTTTGTATATATATTTCGGTGAGATGCAAGGTATCGAACGCCTTTGTGTACTACTTTGTTTTCTCATTTTTAATATATATACAAAACATTGTCTTTGTGTAATAAATGTGTTTCTTAAATGTTGGTATGTGTTATTATTTTTCTGAGATTAAATTGAATTTTCTGGTCAATACTTTGGTCAGTTTGTCTTAAACAGAAAATAATAAACTATCAAGATGGCTATGTTTAAAGAAGGAGATTCAATGAAGATACAAGCCAATCAAGCACTTCATATACCATTTGGTCAGTTTGTCTTAAACAGAAAATAATAAACTATCAAGATGGCTATGTTTAAAGAAGGAGATTCAATGAAGATACAAGCCAATCAAGCACTTCATATACCTTTTGCTTGCAAATTCCCTATCCTTACAGAGATTTTGAGCCATCATCCATTAAATAATGCTTTGACTGGAGGTGCAATTGTACCTGAGAAGTATGTCTTTGAGCTGTGGCAATCAATTGAATATGTACGAGGAAGTAAAAGGCATAACACAGCAGACTACTTCAAATTTTCTCTAGAGTCAGAAGATGAACTGTTTAATTGTCGATTTACTTTGGATGAGTTTAGAACAACAATTGGATTTCCTGTACTTGAAGAATACGAAGAACTCCCATCAGTTGAAGAAATGTTGGCTGGAGTTCATTCGTTGCGTTATGACGGAGAGTTGGCAACGATGAGAGATTTTAGAAGGAGTAATGTAGCAACTCTCTGGCATACGATGTACAATGTTTTAACCACCTGTTTGATGCCATCACAGAAAGGAATTGATCTCATGACGAAGGATTCCTTATCAATTTACTATGCAGTCACTCACAATGTGCAGTGTGACTTTGCGGCGATTATATGGAAAAAGATGATTCAAGTTGTCAAAGGAAAGGATAAACAAGACAGAAAATATATTCCTTTTATCAGATTCTTCACACTGATTATCGAAGATGTTCTTAATAATGCAGAAGAAATTCTAAAATTGGAGAACAGTTTCAAGTGTGTGATTGCGATGTATAAATCCCACTTGAGAGGCACAAGTTGTGAAACTGTAAGACCTTTTCCAATTCCTCCATTCCTGATAAATCTGGTTCCTGCTCAGAGTCCTCATCTTAGGGCTTATCTCGAGTGGTTAGTCTCAGCAATGGGTTCTGAAAGCCGACAGACTCCTACCCAAGCTGAGCATAGGTCGCCAAGTGAGGGTCCTAGGTCACATAAAAGAAAAAGAGAGGATAGTGGTGAGGGGACTTCTGGGCAGAGGAAAAGAAAATCGAAACGAGTTATGTTTGAACATGATGTTGTAACATCTGAACCTGTTTCTTCACCTGTTTCTCAACCTACAGCATCATCACAAACTACACCAACCATTCACTTTTCGCAATCTTCACCTTCACAATCTACACCTTTACCATCCGTTGTTTCACCTAATCAACCAACTTTTACACCACCTCGCTCTTCACCTGTACTTAATCCAACACCGCTTGCTTCAGCACTCCCTAATGAACCAACTCCACCACCAGGGAGAAGACTTAAAATGGCTGCTCGTAGGTCACCAAAGAAATCAAAGAAGAAGAAATCCAAACGAAAGCATACATCTGTTGGATCTGAAAATATTGGTGCCTCGACAGAATTAGATGCTGAACAAGTAATTCATAATGTTGAATCAGAGGTTGAAACTGAGCATGTTAGCACTGGAGATGATGTTGTACTGGAGGAACAAGGCGGACTTGAGAGAGGAGTTGAAAATACCAGAGAGGATGTGCGGTCCGGGTTAGGACAAGGGCATAAAGAAAACGTTGGCCCTCCATTAGTTCAAACCAATGTGTCTAGCCGGGTTGTTTACCCTAGGGTAGAAGTCGGGAACTACCCATTCTCGCTTGCACCAAACTCTCCCAGCCATTCTGACTCCTCACAACAGGAGTTAGTCTCACAAATGCACGGGGATCAGCCACGCTCACCACACTCTCCTCATTTGTAGGATGAGAGTGTTGAAATAAGAGAGGACCAGCCCCACCTCTCGCCTTCATTTCGTGCACAAGAGTCTAGATCTCCTAGGTACACGGATTCACAAGCACAGTTGAGTACTGATGTCGGAACAAGCGGAGGGGGACCCACTTTGTGTGACCCTCAAGGACAGCTTGGAAATCCTGCCTTAGCTAACATCACGCCAGCTTTAGCCGCAGGTAACAGTCCTCAAACCGAGACTAGGGGACAGTATGAACGCCGTAGTGACAATGCTGTTCCTCAGGATCAACCTGAGACTGTATTAACGGGCATTCTCAGTGACCCCGGTGTTGTGAGTGGTGTTGCCCAACAACAACAAGTCCAGGACAATGATTTATCACAGTCTAGGACACCAATTGATTCGGGTTGCAAAGCCCATGAATCTGAAACTGCTGGTGAGGGTATAACCCAAGGATCCGCAGGAAATCCTGAATCAGCTTCGCTGAATTTAGGTCACACTTCAAGTGTGCAAACAACCACGGGGTTGACTACTCCACCTCCTACCCAAACACAAAGAACACCAACACCAAATCAAATTCCATCAACATCAACAAATCAACCTACCAAAGATTCTGCATGTGAAGTTTTGTTGAATATATTACGGTCTGAGGGTGATTTGTTGACTGTAACTGAAAGAGGAGTGTTGAATGCTCTAGAGGTGAGAGAAAGAGAACTTGCTACTGAAAGAAGAGTAACAGCTTTACAAGGTCAAGTTGAAAGTCAAAAGGCTAAATATGCTGCAAAGCTTGCTGCATTAGAACTTAGATTGTTAGCATTAGAATCTTGCCGACCGGCCTCGGTTGCTTCTAGACGGGATGATCCTGATTCTGATGATCACCCCGAGGGGGAGAACCAAGGAGAGGGTCAAGCCAACATTGAAAATGATTCGGCAAGAGTTGATGTGAATGTTGAGGATGTGGTAATGGAAGAAAGAGCAGAGGATGTGAATGTTGAGAATGTTGAGAATGTTACTTTAGATGATGAGATTAGAAGAAGATTAGTTGAAGTTTTTGGTATTGATTCTGATGTAGAAAGTGAAGAAGAAGTTGAAATTATTGAGGTCAATGAAGAAGAAGGTTTTGTTATTGAAGAGGATTTAGTTGAATATGCTGAAGGAGAAGCTGATCTAGAGGCCATAAAAAATAATGTTATATTGGATGAGCCAGAGATAGTTGAGACTCCTATGAACGTAGAAGCTGTTAAGTAGAAATTTGAGCTTAATTTGTGCAAAAATGGAGTTAGTGTGTGAAAAGGTGAAGTGTGTGTTTTGGAGGTTGAAGATGAAGATCAGAGAGAATTTATGTTGAATGATTGGGATTAATTAGAGAAATGGGGAAAGACTTACAATTTTGGGTATGGAAAGGAGTATTTATACACTTGACTAACTTTCACTAATACTCCTTCCATTATTAAAATAATTGCATTTTAACACCATTTTTGGATTTCTAACATTCTTCCCCTTGGTGTTGAAATGTAATTCATGCAAGATATCATCTATAAATACGAATTTGTTGATGAAGGTCTTCGAAGCTTTCTCATTGTCTTCAAGATCTTCCATTAAACTTGGCTTTACGTCTTTAATCTTCACACTTACCTTAAAGATGTATCTTTCAGTCTTGAACTTCTCAGAGTATGAGCATTGCGGAAACTTGATCTTGGCTCTTTAGATTTGAACATGAAAGCATCTTCTTGACAATCTTAACTTTGTCACACTTCCCCTTAATTAATGAATCTTTCTCTTGAAGCATTTGGACAAACATCTTTTTCATCACAAACTTCCCCTCGATCAAACAATCATATTTGCGTACCACCAACGCTTATGTATAGGGTGTACCCGCGGCGTACCCACCACGTTGGCGATAACTATCTTCAAAGAATAATTTGGGGATCACTTTAGTCAACAATTTATCTTTCTTCCCCTCAACTGATGAATTCTTCTTTCTTCCCATCAAAATTCAAGAAAGCACACACACTTGTTTGACTTGTTTGACTTCATTATCCTCTTTCTTCCCCTCATGATGAATGTGTGACAACATGTTCATCATGTCTCTTTGAAGTCGAAACTGGGGAATCAACCATTATGAATTAGTAGTCCAATAAACAACATCTTTAGCCCGGGTTATACACTGACATGTGTATAAGCCATTTTCATCGAATCACTTATGAACAACCTTTGGGACCCATTTTTGTGTAGGCCCAACGGTTTTTGTCTTGACATTCCAAATGTACGTGTCATCGATTCGACGAATAGAATCTGCAGTCCATGGTGGGTGAAAACTCGAGGTTGTTGAAAAGTTGAGTTTTTGTGGACGCAGTGGAGATGCAAAGACATTCACTTTTTGCACGGTAATTGGTTTTGGTGCAAGTTCATAGAGTTGCCAAAGTGAGTATTTGATTGTCTTTGACTCAGTTGACTTTGGTTTGTAGACAGGTTTCCATTTGATCTTGGTCAACTGAGCTTTTGCTTGAGAGATGAACTTGGTATTGTCTTCAAATGACAAGAATGAAATGAGAGTCTGTGTTCCATCAATAGTAGGCTTCGAAGAATACTTTCTATCCTTGAATAAGGCATAGCTAGTAAATTGAGAAGCTTTACGTTCAGCAGGTGATGAAACTTTGATCTTTGAGTTCTTTGGGATGGACTCAGTGCAAACTTTCTTTGGAGCATCAAGTTTAGTTGGAAGTATTGGACTTGCATCATGATAAACTGATCCATCATCACTTTGAGTGTCACAAGATGTTGATTGTGTTTGCAATTCCATCTCAAGTTCAGAGATTCTCTTTTGTAGAGATGTTTCATTTGATTGAAATTGTAAACAATTCTCTTCAAGAATCTTGATTTTGTTGCAAACATCTTGTCTCTCCTTCTCAACTTTGTTCATCTCATCAACGAATTTTCCCTCCATGGTTAAGAAAATGGATGTCTCATTTTGTAACTGAATTTGAAGACTTGAAATCTTCTCTTGCAAAATAAGTTCTCTTGATTTGCTCTCCAAGATACTATCATTCAGCTTTTTGTTGGAAGTTTCCAATTCTTTTGACATTTTTGAAATCTTGGACTGCAAAAGATCATGTTCTTTTTGAACACTTTCCATGTTGGACAACTTTAGATCATTTGCATGTTTGAGCTCTTTGTTTTCTTCTTTGAGATGTTGAACTTCAAGTTGGAAATTGTGGTGTTGTTCCAAAATATTAAGAAGCTTTTTCAAATTAGCTTGTTTTCGTTCATATTCAGCCACAATACAATTCGTTGAACGATACTTGTCACCACATGAACAAGTTTGAGTACCATGATAATGTATCTCTTTCCAACTTGGTTCTAAGCCCGTTAAATCTTCTGTTAAGGAATGAATAAAATCTTTGGATATTTCAATTGACATTTTGTTAAGCAAAGGGTGAAATGAAATGAAAAGGTAGTTGTGATTGAAATTGAAGTGAAAGAATTAAAATTGAAATTTGGAGATTTTGTACTTCAGGTTCAGGTTTCCCTCCAAATTTTTCCGCCGAAATATGTTCTCACGAAACTTAGAATTTCATGTAAACTTTGGATATCATGATCATAGGAAAAATTTGATAATTTCTAAAAAATTTCGCCAAAACCGCGTCGATAACGAATGAAAATTGGCCTAAAATTTTTTTTAACGCTATCAAATTTTAAATCTTCATGAATTATCCCTTTTTTTTTTTTTTTTTTTATTGGATTTTTGGAATTGGAACGATCTTGTGAAGATCTTGGTGAAACAGGAAATGAAACGATCTTGAGAAGATTGATAGAAAATGAAACGATCTTGTGAAGATCGTCCTGGATGAGATCGTTTTGGAAGAGATCGTTCTAAGCAAGATCGTCTTGGAGCCTTTTGTGAAAATTTGGTTAAGTATGAGAAATGAAACGGTCTTGAAAAACTGGGACGATCTTGATTGAAGATCGTCTTGAAAATTTTTGGTAAAATTTGGCTAAGTATGAAAATGAAACGGTTTAGATGAAGATCGTCTTAGGTGAAACGATCTTGGTTTGAAGTTCGTCCTGGGTAAAAAAAATGAGACGATCTTGGTATGAAGATCGTCTTGTTTTCTTTCTTCAAAACTTCTAAGTGTATGAAACGACCAAACCAATCCTTTTGGATTAATTAGCCAGAATCAACACTTCCACAACACACTCTTTACTAAAACGATCTTGTGAGGATCGTCTTAACAAGCCACAAATCACTGAGCTAAAACGATCTTAGGAAGATCGTCCTAGTGAAGATCGTCTTGGTCATCTTCTTCATCTCAACATGAACAGCAGCAGTTTTCTCCATTAACGACATGGCAAAGCTTCAATAACTTTCGATTTACTAGGAGTTAGATCACGAAATAACTTGCAAACTGTTTGTTTTCACCTCCGCAACAAATCTATGAACAAAATTCAACACCAAACACAACAGATTCAAAACCCAAAAAATCGCGCCAAAATCAAAAAATTCAATCTCGAGATTTAGATCGAATTGGAATTTGAAACTTGACAGGATTATGTTTACAACTATCACGAATCTATTGGTGAACAAATAACTGTGATTTTATGTGATTTGAGAGTGTGAATTTTGATGAACAGTGAAAACGATTTTGAAAAAAAATTCGAAAATTGAATGAAAATTGCAGCAAATCGAGCTATGGATCGTTCAGATTAACTGATTTTTCTCTGATACCAATTGTTAAGTAGAAATTTGAGCTTAATTTGTGCAAAAATGGAGTTAGTGTGTGAAAAGGTGAAGTGTGTGTTTTGGAGGTTGAAGATGAAGATCAGAGAGAATTTATGTTGAATGATTGGGATTAATTAGAGAAATGGGGAAAGACTTACAATTTTGGGTATGGAAAGGAGTATTTATACACTTGACTAACTTTCACTAATACTCCTTCCATTATTAAAATAATTGCATTTTAACACCATTTTTGGATTTCTAACAGAAGCTGCAGAGGAACCTATGTTTGAAGAATTTGCAGATCTTGATTACTTTGAAGTAGGTCCTTCAAGCAGAGTTGAAGTTGGAGAATCATCTGCTCGTGCTAGCTCAGCTCCACAGCATTATAATTTTAATGAATTCAACAATTTTGATGATCTTAGAAAGACTCCAGAAGCTGCAGTTCAGAACTTTCAGAAATCTACTTACAAACAGGTTTTGAGAGAGGCAATCATATCCGAGGAAGTTCTTCCTAATATCTGGAGGAAAGGGCTTACCCTATATTTTGTGGAGCAACTAAGGTCACCAAAACCAAGAGACCAGAGTTAGACTCAATGTACAAGTTTAAGGAAGCCAGGCAAATCGAAGAGTACACAGAGCTTCTTAAACTTACAAAACAATATAATCCAAAGTTGCTGGAAGAACAGAGAAACCACAAGATATTGGTGCTGATCAGGGTGATTTTGATCAAAAGAGTTACTATCTCTATTCCATGTTTTCACGTCAAAAGAGATAATAACAAGATCTACCGATTTACAGAAGCCCAATTTAAACTTTTGCCAGTTGATGACATTATCTTCCTTTACAACCATTTCCTGAATGCAATGCAAAGATACCGTGAAGATGTTATTGCTTTTGATGCTGTAAAAAGATACATGTCAAGTTGCATTCAATATGCTTCATTAGAAGATTTTCAAATAGGGTTTGAAGTTGTGAAGAGGAAGATAAATGTTCCATATCCAGATCAGAGTCGTTACGCTGAAGACATTGAAAAGCTCAGTATTGGTCATGTCATTGAAGAACCATCTTTTGGGGTTATCTTTCTAAATAGCCGAAAGAAGAAGATTTTCATTCGTATGGATGAACTTGCTTCTTATTCTGATGGAACATTGGAGTTTTGTAAAAATGTGTTGCTGTGTTTGATGGAAGATGAGCAAGATGAAAAGAAAAAGGAAGTGTTTGATAAAGTGATCTCCAAAATCAATCAAAGGCTTGAATACTGAGATAGCATTCGAATGATGAGAGAAGCAAAGAATGTTCAGAAGTCGAAGTATGTTGTTCGTCGGAAAGGAGGTTGCTGGATCAAGTACGAACCTAGTCATCTTCCAGGGCCACATAACATTCCTCCAAGAAATTTTGAAGCAAATATGATTGTTTCCAGATGACAGACCCGAAGGAGAAAACTGGTTCTGGAATCCAAACAAAGACAGACCAAATAAGAGAGCTTGAAGATAAACAAAGACTGGATATTTTTGACAAATCACTACTAAGGGGGAGATTGTTAGAAATATAAATGTAGTAGTTGATTTGTTTACTTATTGTATATTTGTACTTAGAATGTAAATGTCTAAGTATGGAAGGGGGCTTAGTGTAAATTAGTCATATGTATATAAACCCCTTCCATTAAGAATTTTGTAACTTTTGAACCTATAATACTATCCAATCTTTCCCTGATATCTCTCTACTCTCTCTCTACTTTCTCTCTCTAAAACAGCCATTGATAAACACATAAACACACACAAAAGCTCAAATTCAATTGATTACAGGTTTTCACCTTGACCAGAACCATCTCCACCTTCCGTAGTAGTCATCTAAGCAGATCTAGGCAAGTATTTCAGCCTTCTGCTCTGATACCACTTGTAAGTCCCAACTCAATAGATGGTACTACCTGAAGATACCTCTATGTCGATGGTAGAGTTACTTTGCAATATAAGCGCTGAACTGGAGACGACCAGTTACAGAGAGTATATACCAAGTTCTAGATAGATTACTTATTTAAGTGACAATAAGTAAAGAACAATGCAATAATATAAAATACTTGTAAAGTAAATTGGTGAGACAATATGTAATTTTCAAGTGTAATTTATTTATTAACTTTAAATAAATTACAAGGTTGTTGCAGAACTAAGATAATACAAAGTATGTAAATATCCTAACAACCTATGAACTACAATTGATCTATACTTGGAATTTCTCTAAACAATCAAAACAGTTAAAGTTGTGAAATGTTCCTTTTTACGATTGAGAGAATATTGCACAAGTTCACCAAGAATATTGTATGCAAAGTCTGATATGCAAAGTATTTCAATTCTTGTTGTGCAATGACTTGTATTTATAGGCAAAGTTAACATTGGGATGTTAGCTTTGGCCATACAAATATGGTTGAGAACATTTAAGGAATATAATTTAATTCCTTAAAATGTTGTGTAAAGTTGCAGTATAAAGTAACTTTACTCAACCAGCTTTATGTACCTTTTTGTACTTTATACATAGATAAATCTTATTATCCGTGTAATAGCACATAAAGCATAAAAGTCAATTCCTCATAATCAGTGTAAAGCTTTGTAAGAGCTTTCCACTGATGGTCTCCAGTTTGTAACTGACTAGAATGTCAACTGGGCTTCGCTGCCATTGTCATTCTCTATCTTCCACTTGTCGTCTTCGACTTCAACTGGAATGATTCTTCAACTGGTCAGTTCTCAACTAGAGTAAGTCTTCAGTTGCATTAACTGTACGATGCAACTGGACTTCAATATATTTCTGGACAGATCTTCTGGGTCTCCAGGTGCAACTGGAGACTGTCCAGTTTTACCGAAACTGGTCCTAACACAATGGGTGATTGTTTAAAGCCGTCGATATTTTGGGAGTTTATCTCAGATAAGGACGCACCCACGTATTTCTCAGTGATACAAAGTTGGTTCTATGATCATAGAATTGATTTGTTTGTTATCAAGAGAAAAGAGGGATGTCAGTACATGCCAAAAGACTTAAAACATTTCCGAAGTCTAAGTGATTCAGATTTGATGGATTTGGGAAAGAGATGGTTTGTAAATCTTCAGAATAATGGATATGCTGATTATTTCTGGAATAGATTGAAAAAGGAAAGAAGTTGGCATTTTGGAGATAGAGGTTTGAAACCAGAGGAAAGATTGGTTAAACCTAGATCGCTGAAGAAGGTTACAAAACCAGATGGCATAGTTGAGGTTGTTCAGAGAAAGATCAAATATGTTAAACAAGTTCCCGCTATCAAATGGGATCAAGATATGCTGACTACTATGACTTATTGGCAGATAGATATCAAGTCAGGTGAAGCACAAATGTTTGTTGATAATTCAAAGAAACAGATGTTGCTACGCATGTATGATCCAATGCAAGTTGTCAATTTGTCAAGAGGTGATCAAAGAAGATTGATTGAGACACCTTGTACAGCAGTTATATATCAGAAGACTGAAGTCACACGCTATCGTAACATTCTCAAAGTTTGTTTAACTGAGAGAATTCATGCAAATAGCACAAGACTTCTTTTTGATGATCAAGTTTGAAGTTCAAGTTAAAGAAATCTAGTCGCTAATGTCAAGGGGGAGTCTGTAGATGCAGATTTGTGTGATAATAGCAACGTAGATTTGATTAACATTTTTGTTATTTGTAATCATTGAATGATAAGTCGTTAGGACATATGTTTGTGTTTAATGATTACGTTTGAACTTCAATGTGATATCTGTTTATGGTTATTATTGTGTTTGTGTGTTATAAGTGTCGTAGAACACTTAAACGGCAGCTGAATGTCATGTACGGGCGAAATAAAGGATCCAAGAGACGCTCCTCGTGCTGACATCAGCAGCACGTTGAAGTGCCTTTGTGCTGACGTCAACGCGAAGACAAGTTGTTTGGTGGATCTGGTTGATTGGACTTCGCGTATGGTCCAAGCCCACACGAAATAAAACATAATTAGTATAAATACTCACCTAAAATACGAATTAGGTAACGATTTAGAGATTGAAAGTCGAATTGTTGCTCGTGTGATCTCCTACACGAACTACTACCTCGTGCACGACCTTAGGTTAATTAATTACTCATTAATTGACTAAAGGAAATAGAAATCTAGTTATCTCAATAGGATTCCACACTGTTGACATAACGTATCACGTCTTATTTATGATCTGTACAATGATAGGGACTTACAGACTTCTCATAAAAGTAAGAAGTCCAGACATGTCAGTTGTAAAATGATAATCAGAAAATTGCAAATGTTTTTTATTATTATCTTTATTACCTTTATCGTTTGTACCTTGATCCTTTCGAATCTTATTCGATGGTTTCATCTTCAAAAAGTTTCCCTTGGTTTTTGATGTTGTTCCTTGAGTACGTTCGAACCTTTCCAAGTAACTTTTCACCGACTCATTAGATCGTTGGATTATTTCTTTAGTCTTTTCACCAGAAGTTGGGTCATAAAATTAATCAAAATGTTTTTTCCAAAGAAGAGCCAGATAAGGATCTACTGAAGGTATTCCTTCGGTATTTCCTTTCAGAGTTTGTTCGGCTAAAAATCTTGCATTTTCAGGAGGATTTCTCAGACTATCTTTTACGTAAGGATAATCATAGATCAAATCAGAGGAACAAGGACTTTAAGAATGCTCAGACATGATTTTTGATAAAATCTTTTGTGAAACAAAAAGTTTTAATACTCAAACAAATTTGTTTTTATAGTAACGATTAGATTGCAAAAACACCTTTTTGCCCCACGGTGGGCGCCAAATTGTTTCGGACAAAAATTACCTAAGATAATTTTGTAAAAAGATTCAAGATAATTTTCTGACCAAAGATTTGTAAGTGAGGTCAGGTGTTTAGGATCTTCAAATAAAATAAGATTTTTGTTAAAGAAAACAATGTGAAATAAGAGTTTTGAATAAAAAATAGTTTACGAAAATCTTTGAGACAGAATTACAGCAATAAACCACGAAATTAGTTGAAGATAAGGATTACGATACTAAAGATTAGCGTTGTGATCCTGAATTGAAAATAAAAGCAATGATAATAATGACACCAGAATTTTGTTGACGGGGGAAAAACCCTTGATTCAATTAAGAAATCTTAGGTAAAAAACCCCGGGAGAAATCAATCGTTTCTACCTGTGTTCTTCTTTTATTATTATTTGTTTAGGATTACAATACAATGATCGAAATAAAAAAGTGAATGATTAACAAGTTATGAGCGTAGTAAGTAAAGTTGCTATGTGTTGATCGTCGTGTATTGATTGTTCTCTTCTGTTGAAGATGCCTTGGTATTTATAGAGCTGATCGTTGAACTGAATTATGCGAAATATCTGGGATCTTCCCTGAACTTGCTCGCTACGCTGAAGAATTGGTGAAGATGACCATTTGAGAGATTTTCCACACATGGTAAAACTGTTATCAATCCCAATTCTTGTGGTTGAAGTGTTAAACTATCCGTTGAGACTTGTTTCTTCATGTTGTAAATGTTCTTTAATCATAAATGTTCCTGCATACAATATCTTTTTGTACTAGATATGTAACAACCCTCAAAATCCGACTAGGATAATTTAGTTGGACTTATCTAGGCATTATCCCTAGAGGTTATTAAGAGAATTGACCTTCTAAACATTAAGGCATAGTAATATTTGCCCTCTAATTCAATGGAATGCCCAAAGATAGATAGTTGCCTTAGAAATGCCATCCGCAATAACTAAAGACTATCCAAGTCAATCTCAAAGTTTATGTAAAACAATAACAACTTCGTTAGTATATAATCTAAGCAAGAGAGTATCTAATGATCCAAATAACTCAACATCTAAAATAATAACAATGTACATCAATAAATTTACAAGTTAAACACGTATTTATATACATACATGGCATATAAAATATAATGTAACATTTAAATAATTCTTGCAATTAGAAAATGTGCATACAACTTAAGCTAATTATAAGTAAAAAAAAAAAAAACTCTTACAAAATCCACATATCCACATACAACTAACTCACTTATTCTTACACTCACACACCCATAATACATACATATACTTATTTCAATGTCTTAACACTAGTTGGGAACTAACCCAACACCTCACCCCATGAGTTAACCAACCCATGCCCTTCCACCACACCTCTTAACCAATAAACTCACTCCATACCCTTTATTTTCTGTCATAGCCACGTTTTTTATGCCCCAAGACCAGGCCACTCTCTCTTTTCACACTCAAACACAACACACACACATGTAATGGGTCTCTCTCAACTCTCCCAACTTTCTTTCTTTCTTCTTCTCCATTTTCGGATTCTCCAAGGCAAAATGGAGCTTAAAACTAACTAATCTAATGTAATAATAAGTTCCCTTGATCATTCAACAACTAGAGTCATGCATGGTGGAAGTATGGAGTCATTGGGTGGCCATGAAGCCACAAAAATCAGCCTACACATATGTACATTTTCGGTTGCATGTATTCAAAAAGAAGGCTAAAAATCTTAACTAAACAACTATAATAATAAAGGTTCAAGCTAGGTCATTTAAGGGTGTGTCAAAGCAAGTTAGGGAGCTCATTTTTGGTGTCTCTTGGTCGTGATTCACTGCCCTTGAACAGCCCCAATTCGTGACACAACAAGGTTGACAACAACATCTCATTACTTGACAAACTTTGTATTTAATCTTGTTCTTTCAAAATTTTCTTTCAAAACTTTCATACTTTTCTCTTCTCTTCTTGAATGAGCTTGAGGAAGGGTTGCATGTTGATAGAATCTTCCATATCATCCATTGCATGTTGAAAATATGGCGGAATGATTCAAGGATTCAACCGAAAATGTGACCCTGAAAGTGTAGTTATTATTCTAGCTTAAAGATAATCAAATGGGTTTCTCAAAATCGGATTTTGATGATGGAAATGAAGAATATTCTCTGTGATTTTTCATAAATAAACTCTTTTTGGTGTTGCATGAAAGAATTGATAAGACATTTGAACATAAAATGGTTAGATGGTTACATGCACTTCACTTTTAGAATCATTCTTGCAAGAACTAAGTATAATGATTTTATTTCATGAAAGTTCAATTATAAGTAGTGATTGATGATCTTGATATTGTTAAGAATCTGTAAATTTGATGTTAAAATAATACAGTTGGGTCGCACAGTAGGAACCTTTGTGACCAGTTTTAGTGTGGGAATTTTTAGAGGTAGCAAACAATGTCTAAAATTAAGTAAAATTTTACATAAATATAGGATACATATAGTTCACTGTATAAAAATCACCAAGTTCTAAACAATTAGATTTAACCCCGAATTAGTGGCCAACATCTCATAAATCTGATGTATAAAAACAGAAAATTTGAAGGAAACTAACAATTTGTGTAATGGGCTAAAAGATGCACTAAGGACCATAATGGGCTAACCCGGCCCAAATAATAAACCCATTGAACCATAAATCAATAGGCCCATTTGGCCCAATAAACCATATAGCCCAATAACCAATATAACCCACCAAGCACATAACCCAAATAAGATTAAGCCGAATAACTAAATTAAGCCCAAGTCACCTAAAAGCCCTCCACACTTAGGCCCAATTGGTAATGGCCCATAACACCTAAAAGAATTTCATAAACCCGAGCAATCATAAGACATATCGAGAAATATGTGATTTAAAAGATAAGTGTAATCAAGGTAACACAAAATATAATTAAGTGAGATGGGCATAAGTAATTACATTAACCAAACTATAAAACGATATCACAAATGTTAATTCGTATTAAAATTGGTTACACATCCAATAACGAATAAGGATAACATAACTTTATATGGCATTTCTATATGATAACCTAAGATAGGACCTTATTCGCCTTAGTTTCGCATAGGAATGGTCTTGGCTTTAAAATGCGAATGAGAAGCGTAAGGAATATATGATCAAGGAAGCTATAGATGGGAAGTACCCATTTTGGATAAGTAGATACAATGCTCGGCATATCAAGGTGATTCATAGCCCCCTTTCAAACTCTTTTATATGTTTTACTTACGGGGTGAAAAGCATGAATAATTAAAATTGCTTTCTTATATGAAATGACACTTTGAAGAATGAATTATGATATGAGAATTATATTGTATGTTCAACGTGTTACATGATATATGATGAGCTTGAGTACTATCAAACGGTGGTCCCCTGTACACTACTATTAACTCATTGAGGCCTGTAGTTAGAGGGTTGCGCAACTAGGATTCGTCTCCTCACTCACATCAGTGGCGACAGGTTGATTGGCTGCCTACGTGGCCGCCTTCAATGGTGTCGGTCATGGGGTGCTCTAATCTACTTTATATATTATTGGTCGTCTCCATGGCACGACCCCTTTATTATCAATATTGCACGTGATTGACAGCATGTGCTTCTATTATTATATCTTCGGGACATATTATCATTATTATTATTTCGACGTGAAAGGGTCTTAGTAGTGGCTCAAGCACAAACTCATCAAATTATGCCTTTGGCTAAATAATATTGATATTATTTATGGTTGGATATTATGGATTGAACATACGGTTTGGGTATTGGACCTTATATGGAATCATTGAAAGTTGTTGAAATTGACGATATTGAAATATTGATGACCGAATGGTTTTGGTATGATGTATGATCAATCGATTTATGTATTTATATACATACATGGCATATAAAATATAATGTAACATTTAAATAATTCTTGCAATTAGAAAATGTGCATACAACTTAAGCTAATTATAAGTAAAAAAAAAAAAAACTCTTACAAAATCCACATATCCACATACAACTAACTCACTTATTCTTACACTCACACACCCATAATACATACATATACTTATTTCAATGTCTTAACACTAGTTGGGAACTAACCCAACACCTCACCCCATGAGTTAACCAACCCATGCCCTTCCACCACACCTCTTAACCAATAAACTCACTCCATACCCTTTATTTTCTGTCATAGCCACGTTTTTTATGCCCCAAGACCAGGCCACTCTCTCTTTTCACACTCAAACACAACACACATACATGTAATGGGTCTCTCTCAACTCTCCCAACTTTCTTTCTTTCTTCTTCTCCATTTTCGGATTCTCCAAGGCAAAATGGAGCTTAAAACTAACTAATCTAATGTAATAATAAGTTCCCTTGATCATTCAACAACTAGAGTCATGCATGGTGGAAGTATGGAGTCATTGGGTGGCCATGAAGCCACAAAAATCAGCCTACACATATGTACATTTTCGGTTGCATGT
>CM067174.1:32684212-32729212 GCA_034093135.1 Erigeron breviscapus
TTCTTTTAGGTCTTTAGGAACCTTAGATGAAGTCTGAGGGGATGGTTTTTTGGATTTAGCCTTCCTTTCTGAAACAGTTGTCTGAGCTGTTTCAGATTTACCTCAGATTGTTCCTGGGCTTTATTAGTTACAGTTTTCTGCTTGCCAACTTTAGGAAAAAATGATTTCAGGCTTCATTTCCTTTGGAAGTGCATCTAAGTCAGTGATTATGGATGCCAAATGAAGATCACCAGACTCATATGCTGCTCTTTGTGATGCAAAAGTATTTTTAATTGCAGCATCTGGCCTTGGTGCTTTCATCCAAGATTTAATAATTGCTTGTTCTTTTTCAAGGATAGATTTTAATTCTTCCTTTTCCAATTCTAAAGTTGCAACCATAGACTGATAACTTTTTAGAGCCAAATGAACATCTTTCAGTTCTTTCAGTCTGGCATGACTGGCGTTTAGTTCAGAAGCATTATTTTCAAACATTTTAGGCTTTCTGAACGCACTGTCTCAACAAATGAGATGTCAGCCTCTAAAAGAACCAAAAGGTCCAGTTTGTGTTCCTCATTTTTCAAAGCCAAAATTACTGACCTTTTTCATTACAATATCCACCCAGCGACCAGATTCAACATCGGATTTGACCAAATGACCTTGATCTTCTTGTGCCATGAAACACATGTCCCTAACTTCTTCTTCATCATCAGATGATTCATCAGAATCTTCCCATTTTTCAGTTTTGGCAATCATACAACTGTTGCTTGAGTTGTCTTGTGCCAGAAGAGCCATATGTGCATTTAACTTCTTGTATTTGGCCTTATAGCTGTCATCAGATTTCTGAAAAATAGAATGGTTAGGAGCAGATTGTGATGATGATGGATGACTAGATCTGCATTCCTTCATGAAATGTCCTTTCTTGCCACATTTAAAGCATTCAAGATTAGACTTGTCAATAGAAGCGCTGGAAGCAAAGGTTTGCCAGCTCGATTTGATTTGGCCTTAAAACGATTGAACGTTTTAGCCAGCATGGTAACCAGATCATCATTGTCATCCTCATTACAATCATGAGTAACATTACCAGAGACACCAGTTTTTAACATTTCAGAAACCATCTTCTTCATCGAGTCAGAAATGTCACTCTCAGAAGATAGTAGAGCAATACTATGTGGTTCAGAATACTGAACCATACCAGAACTGGTAGAAACATGATTCTTGGCATCCTGCTCAGCCAAAGCTCTCTCAGCCTTGTTCTCTTCAGTATATCTGAAGGCTCCATAAAGGGAAGCAAGAGTGTGACTGTGCAAAGTTTTGCCTTGTCTCAAGACCAAGATTAAATTTTCCCATTTAGAAGGTAAAATGTCACAAAATTTTTCCAACAGAATTTCTTTATCTTTGGTAACACCCAGGGCTTTCAGTTGATTTACCAGATTTGTAAATCTGATGTAAGTTTGAGTTAAAGTTTCCCCAGGGACAGCAAAGAAAGACTCATATCTTTTGTTTAAAGCAACTTTTCTTGTGACAATTGTCTCATTTGTGCCTTCAAACTGTGTCATTAGTTCCTCCCACATTAATTGGAATTTTCAAGTAAAACAAGAGTGGGCATATGGGTTTCATGAACTGCATATAAAATCATATTTTGTAACTTAGTGTCAAGGTCTACAAGTCTATGATCTTCCTCATACCAATGATCCTTCTCCTTAGGTGACTGCCTAGGAGTCCCATCGGTATTTCTGACAACAGTAGAAGCATTCATGGGGACAAAGGTCCTTCTTTTAAGATATCGGGTAAGTGTCTTTCAACACCAGCAATATACTTTAGCATGCATGCTTTCCAGGTTTGAAAGTTTTCACTGTTCCCATCAAACTTGGGAACAGGATTATTTGGAAAGTGTACGTGTACATTATGCGATGGTATATTGTTGTTGATGATAAGGGGTGTAGGTGGTGTAGTGTTATTAGGGTCAGGACGTTCTTGTTGAAAGTCAGCCATATATGCTGATCAAAGGTTAAAGAATTGATATAATTCAACCTTGCTGCTCTGATACCAATTGTTAGTCCCAAATAAAGATGATTAACTAAACCCGACTGGCAAGTACAACTGATCTTGATGGACAAGTTCAGTTTACGATCCAGATATGGATAACAAGAAACAATTGACTTAAGGTAAATGCACGAACTAAATGGCAGAAACTATATAAAGATATATATAAGTATAATCAAGTATGTAGCATTGAGACACGTTGTTTCCTTTCTAATGTATTTGATTTATTGATATATAAACAAATACAAGGATTGTTGCGGAACAAAAGATAAACACCCAAGTGTAAGTATCTAAACAATCCTGAAAAACAAGTGATCTAAATAACTTGGAAATACTCGTAAGTTTACTTAGAGTATATCTCACAAGTTGCAATGCTAAAGTTTCAAGCACTTTGCAAGTTGTGAGAAGACTTCACATTTATAGACCAAGTTCATGATGACATGGACAAGATCGTATAAAAGTGGTTGTGAGCATTTAAGGAATTAAACTTAATTCCTTACATGCTTGTACTAGGAAGAGTATATAAGTCAGTTGATGTGACTTATAGTACTACATTCCAAACCTATACTTTTACCTTGTACCTTTTATTAATAGATAAATCTATCAACTGGGTAAAGGTATGTAAAGTAAAAAGTTTTCCTCGTAATCAGTGTAAAGTGTTGTAAATACTTTATACTGAGATGCTTCAGTCTTCGATCTGGTAGAATCACTCTTTGCTCGCTTCTGAGATGATTCTCTTTCATACTTCAGTCTTTGACTTCAGAATGAATGCTTCAGATTTATCTTGATCTGAACTGAAGTGAAGCTTCAGTGAAGTAATTCTGATACGGCTCAGAATTCTGTACAAACATTTTCACTGAACTTCAAGCTATTTCTGAACAAATTATACTTGGTCGATTTCCGACCTAACAGTTTCGTTGATGAAAAGCATCCACATTGGGTATATCGTCTGGACAAAGCGCTTTATGGCCTCAAACAAGCCCCACGTGCCTGGTATGACACTCTGACTAAACATTTGTTGAAAAATGGTTTCAAACGAGGTGCAATTGACAATACCTTATTTATTCTTCATGAAAAAGGTAATCTGTTAATGGTACAAATTTATGTTGATGATATTATTTTTGGGTCTACTGATGAAAACATGTGCAAGAAATTTTCGAAAATAATGTCAACTGAATATGAGATGAGTTTGATAGGTGAACTAACATATTTTCTTGGACTCCAGATTAAACAAAACAAAGATGGCATTTTTATTAATCAGGAGAAATATGTTAGAGATCTTTTAAAGAAATTTGATATGAACTCTTCACCATCTAAACCAACTCCAATTTCTGCACCACTGACACTGGACTCCGATCCAGATGGTAAACCAGTAAACACCACTGTCTATAGAGGCATGGTTGGCTCACTGATGTATTTAACTGCCAGTAGACCAGATATTATGTTTTCAACATGTTAATGTGCCAGATATCAGTCTAATCCAAAGGAATCTCATATGCTTGCTGTAAAGCGCATACTGAAGTACCTTAAAGGTGTCCCCAGTCTAGGTCTTTGGTATCCCAAAGGCTCAGGCATGGATCTAATGGGTTATTCAGATTCAGATCATGCAGGTTGTAAGATAGATAGGAAATCCACAACTGGTGGATGTCGTTTCCTAGGTGACAAACTGGTCAGCTGGACCAGTAAGAAGCAAACTTCAGTTTCATTGTCCACTGCTGAAGCTGAATACTTATCTGCAGCCAGTTGTTGTGCTCAGATACTCTGGATGAAGAACCAGTTGCTTGATTATGGTATTAAATATTCAAAGACCCCAATCTTTTGTGATAATACCAGTGCCATTGCTATCTCAAACAATCCAGTCATGCACTCCAGAACGAAGCACATTGATCTCAGGTATCACTTCATTCATGATCATATTATGAAAAACAACATTGAACTCCATTTTATTCCCGCTGACAAACAACTCGCTGACATTTTTACCAAACCTCTGTATGTCAAAACTTTTGAATATCTTGTTGGTGAGTTTGGAATGTTAAATCCTTAAATCTGGTGACTGCTCAGATATTGAACGCCTTTGTGTACTATCTTTGCACTATTAGATTTCTAGAACAATATTCTAGGGAAAGACTTGAAAGATATTTTTCTATTAAAAATATTTTAAGTTCAAAGGGAATTTATTAATTTATTTTCTCACTGGACAAACTCTTCAGAAAATATTACTGGTGCTTTGTAAATATGTCCCTCTCACTGGTAACTGGACAGATTGAAGTACGTGTTTGAGGTGACTTATGTCTCCTTGTAAATGTGTCCCTCTCATTTGTCTGAATTAGTTGACGTGGAAGTTTGAGGTTACCAGTCTTTCAAAAATGGTTTTCACTGGTACTTTACTGGAGTGTCCCTCCAGTGTACCATCAGTACATGTTCACTGGACTAATCCACCAGTGATACTGGAGTGTCCAGTCAACCTCCAGATGCACAATATGTCATAATATTTTCTAAATACTTGGTCATTGTGTGTGCCACGTAAGCAAATCTTTTTGAAAATATCTTAATCCTACGTGGCATGTAATTTTTTCAACGTAATGATGGTCTTTTTACTTTGGGAAAACAAAAAGTACAACTTGTTACTGTTTGTGGGCTGTAAACCGTCATGCATTTATGTATGATGTGATGTAATTAATGCGGATCTCAGAACCCGATCAAAAATTTTATTTGATAATTTCAAATAAACCGTTTGAGTTCCACATTGTCTCTCCTATAAATACCCACTTTCATTTCAATTGCATTTACTTCGAACATATTTACTCCCAAATCTCTCAAATTCCTTCATTTACTTCTTCATTCATTTTTCCAATCATATTTATCTCTCTTATTTACTCCATTTACATTCAATTCCTTCATCAATTCTTCATCATAACCTATATATACTCAATTTCATCTTCATTTATTCTGTATAAAATGGCACCTAGACAGTCAAAATCACTCAAAAATCTCCTTGCCGCTGAATATGCTCCTTCGGATAATGTTGAAAGGGCACCTCATATCAATCTTGAGGCAAGTGCCATAAGAATCAATTTGAATAACTGGATGGCCAGACTCTCTCTGTCCAGTGTTCATGATGCCCAATCGATTATTGGGAGATTAAACTCATTCTTTCTCTCTTGCCCATTATATGGTGCGTTAACATTGAATCCAGGAAGGATGTACCATGAGTACCTATGTGAATTCTGGTACACTATTTTGACCAGAATGAGCTGCCTATTGAGCTTCCCACTGGTATCAATACAAGGGAAGTATGCAGGCTGATGGGGCACACAGATATCTTGGATGAGCATGGCCAGCTATCCAGGAAAGGGACTATCTACATGAGCAAGCTGTCAGACTCATGGAGATATTTCTTCACTCATATTGTTGAATGTCTGGGAGGCAGTTCTGGAGGATTAGATCAGATAAGTCAAACCCAACTCCAGATTGCCTACTACTTATGGTTTGGGCTTAGGGTGGACTTTGCCCAGATCCTTTTTGATGACCTGGTTGAGCGCCTAAGAGTGAAAGGAAGAAAACCATTTGTTCCTTACATTTGTTTCCTTTCTCTTATGTTTAAGAATGCTCTTGGCGACCAGTATGATATGGATACTACTCACTTTTCTGTGAGTGAGTACATGAGGGACCTGGTCAACCTCAGGTCTCCACTGGATGAGGTGGATATTCCTCAGTCCATGCTTTCCTTCCAAAGGGAAGAAGCTGAAATGGGTCCAGATAGAGGTTAAGCTGTTGAAGTACCATCTGGTGATGATGTACAGATCATTGAGGCTGTACAGCCCATTACACAAGTTGCTCCAGAAGGTCAAGGAACAGAAGTTGTTGAACCTTCCAGACGACCTAGAACTAATAGGCGTCTAATGCGAGCTGGACTTCAGGTGAATCCTGAGAGACATCCTGGTGATGTTATGAATCTAGATGGATCACCAATTTTTGAACAAGATGTTGTTGAGCAGGTTGTTGAGGAAGTTGAAGAAGAAACCATTTGTTCCTTACATTTGTTTCCTTTCTCTTATGTTTAAGAATGCTCTTGGCGACCAGTATGATATGGATACTACTCACTTTTCTGTGAGTGAGTACATGAGGGACCTGGTCAACCTCAGGTCTCCACTGGATGAGGTGGATATTCCTCAGTCCATGCTTTCCTTCCAAAGGGAAGAAGCTGAAATGGGTCCAGATAGAGGTTAAGCTGTTGAAGTACCATCTGGTGATGATGTACAGATCATTGAGGCTGTACAGCCCATTACACAAGTTGCTCCAGAAGGTCAAGGAACAGAAGTTGTTGAACCTTCCAGACGACCTAGAACTAATAGGCGTCTAATGCGAGCTGGACTTCAGGTGAATCCTGAGAGACATCCTGGTGATGTTATGAATCTAGATGGATCACCAATTTTTGAACAAGATGTTGTTGAGCAGGTTGTTGAGGAAGTTGAAGAAGAAAACCATTTGTTCCTTACATTTGTTTCCTTTCTCTTATGTTTAAGAATGCTCTTGGCGACCAGTATGATATGGATACTACTCACTTTTCTGTGAGTGAGTACATGAGGGACCTGGTCAACCTCAGGTCTCCACTGGATGAGGTGGATATTCCTCAGTCCATGCTTTCCTTCCAAAGGGAAGAAGCTGAAATGGGTCCAGATAGAGGTTAAGCTGTTGAAGTACCATCTGGTGATGATGTACAGATCATTGAGGCTGTACAGCCCATTACACAAGTTGCTCCAGAAGGTCAAGGAACAGAAGTTGTTGAACCTTCCAGACGACCTAGAACTAATAGGCGTCTAATGCGAGCTGGACTTCAGGTGAATCCTGAGAGACATCCTGGTGATGTTATGAATCTAGATGGATCACCAATTTTTGAACAAGATGTTGTTGAGCAGGTTGTTGAGGAAGTTGAAGAAGATGTTCAGACTGATGAACATGTTTCTGGTGAGCAAGAGGCTCCACTGGACTTGAATGTAGAGGCTGGTGAACAGGTTAATGTAGAAACTGGTGAACAGCCTGGTGAACAGACAGTTGGGATGACTCCAGAATGGGATGATGTTGACTCCCCAATGTCTGAAGGTTTTGATGCAAACTTGAATTTTCTGGGTGAAGATGTACAAGAAGAAGAAAATCTACCAGAAATGCCAACACCTCCACCAGAAATGCCACCACCACAATCAAACATGCCACCACAACCACCACCTTCAATTCCAGAACACACTCAATACTTCACTCCAGCAACCACTCAACCTTCACAATCTCAACTTCCACCTCGTGCGCCGGAGTCACCAGTTGCAACATCTGAAGCTGCAATTGAAGAGGACTGGGCACAAGTTCCTCTAATGACCAGATTACCTTCAACTCTTGAACCTCCCAGTGGTCTCTCCACTTCATCTTCTACCAAGGTCCAAGGCCTTTTAAGTAAGGTGGCGGACCTGGAGAGATCACTCCAGACTTCATCACAGGTTATTTCAGATTCAAATCATTATTATCAAATAACCTGGCATCTGAAATGAATGTCTTTGCTGGGAATGAGAAGCTGGTTTATGAGAAGCTTGATGAACTGGTACTGGCCACAAACAACAACACTGAAAAGATCAAAGTGGCAGTCCAGGGTCTAGAGACAAGGTTGGTTAGTTCTGTTCAGACTGCAGTCACTGGTGAACTGGCAGGTCTGAAAGAAGATATTCAGAATTTGGTTTATAGGGTCAGTTCTCTGGAGACAAGACCCACACTAGACCAGGATGCAGTTGTCAGCACAATAAGTGATGCATGTACAAGGAAGTTCAGAAACAATATGCTTAAAGAAATATGTGAAGAAGTTTCTGAGACTGTTCTTCGTAGCATTCATGATGGGTGTTACCCCAAGTAGACAACTTACTGGATGAAAATTTGCCAAAACACTTGCCTAAAGCTGTTGCAAATGTTCAGAAGGAAGTGCAGGCACTTAAGAAAGTTGTGTCTGAAACAACTCCAGTAGCAGGTATAACTTTTGGTGCACTGGACAGACTTATGCTTGAAGATTTATGGAATGATCTCAAGTCAAGGACTGGTGATCATTCCAAGGGGGAAAAGTTGTCTGGTGACCAAACACTGAAGAAATTGTCACAAAGAGCATATGGCACTGAAGCCGGGCTAACTGAAGGAGCTACTGGTACTGAAGCCAGTGAGCCCCAGTTTGAAACCTTCCCAGATATTCCAACTACACTGAAGGCTGTTAAAGGAAAAGAAAAAGTGGTATCTGGTGAAGAGGAAGAGCAAACTGAAGATGCTGATGATGAAACATCCAAGAAACTTGAACAAGAATGCATCATGATAGAGATTTTCAAAAGAAATCAAAAAGATGAACTGCTGGCCCATCAAAGGGAGATGGCAACTATGGGTACTCTAGATTCTTACAATGCTGGCAGGTTAGGCATTAATATTGAAGTATATAAAAAGATGAAGGATGACCCCAGAGTTCATCAATGTTTAAGTTTACTGGATGATGTTCATGTACGCTCATTCTACGCTGAAGAAGAGCAAGTCTATGATTCAATTATTTATGGCGTGAGTGTACCAGAACTCATCAGACAAAGGAAGGGTGAACTGGTAAGTCTCCAGAAAAAGATCAGAAAGAATTCTGGTGCTCTAGAGATAGAGTACAGGAAGAGACTTACTGGTTTACCAAAATTGACTGCCAGACAGATCAAAGCAATCAAAGATGCTGATATAAGCAATTTCATTCCCCTGGACACTTCTCGAAAAATAAATCGTCAAGAACTCCAATCTGCTGTAGAGCAAAGGAGAGTGTCCAAGGAAACTGAATCATTGATCCAGCAAGCCAAGCTGAAAGAAAAATACAATGAAATGTTGAATTTCACGGCTGATGCCAGAAGGATCACTGGTGCTGAAATCAAATTGGCTGAAGATCATGAAGGCATGTCTAAGTTTGAAGTAAAGTTGACCAGGGAGGGTAACTTTACTGATTAGAGGAAAAGTACTTCAGTCCAAGCATTTGGATGGAGTGAACTGAAGGAAATCGCTCTAACGTTCAGGGGGAAGACAAATGTGTCGACTGATGTTAAAGCATTTCTGAAAAGGATTGAAAAGGTATGGAGAAGAAAGCAACAGATGGAAGTTGCAATGGGCATAAGAACGCCAGAATCAATACCATCTTCTCCATCACCAAAGAGAAAGGCTACTGAAGATGCTCCAGTACAGACATCAAAAAGAAGGGCCTGACTCTTATCATTTACTTGTTGTAAATTATTGCTTTATGAAAATTATATACTATTTATCAGTTGATGTATGTAATAATGGTTGCAATTTTTGATTCATATAAGTAAATGATCAGATTTAGTCTAAGTTAGAACTTAATTGATGAAACTGAAAACACTCATGATCTATAAAGTGTTTTCCAGTAACTTAGGTTTTTTTAGACAAATCGAAACTTGTGTTTTTCAAGCATACAAAATGTATAGATTCAAGCTTGAAAAACACTTGCATTATTTCTAAACAAATAGGGGGAATTTGTTAGGTCCAGATTTAGTCCAGATTTACTGGACTCGCTCCAGACTCGACTACTGGAGCCTTACTGAAGATCTGTCCAGAAACGTGTTCTACTGGACCTACTCCAGACTTGGAATCTGGAGTCCCTCTGAAGATTTGTCTAGAAATAATAGAAGACCAGTGAGCAAATACTTGTATAGGAAATCTGGAGTATTCTCCAGATGAGCTCACTGGACTTCACCCCAGTCCAGATCAACTCTACTGAAGACATTCTGACTGAAGTCAGAGACTGAAGTCTGAAGAAAGAAGAAAGAAGACTGACAAATGGCGGAGTCCACTGGAAAGTCTTACCAGATCTGTACACTGGAGGATTGTCAGTGTTCTAGTCCCTACAAGTCTGAACACTGATATCGAGGATTGACTTTTCCCTTTACACTTTCCTAAGAACAATCCACTTGTTCTTTACCAAAGTTTGTGTGTGTAAAGGTGGTTGGATAAAAGGACACAAAGTCATTTGATGTGACTTTATCCTTATCCCTTATCCAATACATTTAATGTTCTTGTCGGATCATTAAATGTATGCAACCATATTTGTACAGCACAAAATTCACTGGTGAATTTTGTTGCCTATAAATACAAAGTCATTTCCTTGAGAAAAATACTTTTAAGCATACACTTTGCATGAAAGTGAATTTGTCCAAATACTCTCGATCTTAAACTGGGATACTTCACAACTTTAAGTATCTCGATCCAAAAGAGTTATTTGACAAATATAGATCATTTGTAACTCATAGGTTGTTAGGATACATACTTATTTGTATTATCTTGATTCCGCAACAACCTTGTATTTTATTTAACATCATAAATAAAATACACAATTGAAAAATACATAATGGTCCACTTTACTTGTTTATTGCTTTAAGTCTTGTATTACTTTGTTTATATATTCTTGCATTTATTTACAAGTAATACTAGTCCATTCTAGTGCTTATTAGACTTGTTGTATTTTACACTTTCCTGGTTAACCATCGAACTTAAGGGACTCACAATGAAGATACTGTTGATCAAGTTGCTAGTGCTTCTGAAAGTGCCTCAAAGAGAGTTCCATCTGATCAAGGTTTGAAAAGGAAGAGAACAGAGACTTCTAGGGAATCTGAGGTGCCAGAAGTTGAAGAGGTACCTGCTCCAAAGAAGAAAACTGTTATTAAGTTGAATGTAAAAGAGAAAACTGCTGCTAGTGGAGTAGATGAGATGATCAAGGCTCTAGAAGCATCAAGCATAGTTCCTGAACAGAGGTCTAGGAGATCAGTTGAGTCACATGCAGAGACAGTGATGCCAAGAAGATCTCAAAAGGCGACTGTTAATCTTGAAAGGCCTTCTACAACTCATAGAATGAAGGATTCAGTGCCTAATCCTAATCCAAGAGCTGAAGCGACTACACGTCAAGTTCCTATACTACCACCAGTGTTTGGTATGGCTGACATGAAAAGGAAGATGACGGTGTTAGAGGCTAGAGTTAATGGTTTATTTGATGAGTTGGAGAAGCAAAAGAAGAACCATGAGAAAGAGATGCAGAAAAAACAGAAAAAAGTTGAAAAGTTAACAAAGGCTCCTTATGATGAGAGGAAGAATCATCAAGATTTTGTTAATACTCTCATATCTAACTTTGACATGGTTCGTCGTGAAGCTACAACGGCAGAAAGTACGGCTATTAGAGCAAATACAAATGTAGCTAGCTAATCAGATGACTAAGATTGCAGATGTCATTCTAGACTGTGTGACGCAATCAGAGTTAAATGATCTGTTTGAAAAGTTTTTGGTGAAGAAGAAGCTATTACCAGATCTAGGCTATAAGGGTGATGAGCTTTCAAAGAAGAAAGATGATGATTCAAATCAAGACCCAGATGCAGCAAAAGATAAGGGTAACAAGAATCAAGAAGATCTGACCAAGGCAATAGAATCTTTGAATGAGATTGCAACTGGTATGGTAGGATCTTCTAAGTCAAAAACTACTGAGAGAGAAGATGGTGAGATAATCTATGGTGAAGAGAGTTGGATGGATATCGCAGAGGTCGATATGCCAGTTACAGCTTCAAGGCTTGTGGATGAAGATGCTAAGCGCAAAGGGTTTAGTATTGATGACTTTAGAGCTAAGCTAGATAATATGGACAGGCCTGAACAAGTCCAAGATCATGAAGCTCCAATCATGCAAGAATCGATTGCTGTAGATCCTGATGTGCAACATACAAAGCTTGTCGATAATAGACCATAATGGGTCATCACATGGATGAAAGGCATGGCTGAGTATGAGGCATTGCATAGACCTATCAAGTATAAGGATAAGATACATGGAGATAAAGTTAGAGCCTACGTCACTACTGCATGCTCAAGAATCGTGAGTTTTCACTGGGATAATGAGTTGAAATTTCTCGTTATCAGGAGAACAGACGGAGTACAGTATTTGGATATTGGAGTAGAAGCAATCAACACACTTACTGATGTTGATTTCGGGTGCTTAGCTAGGCTAGAACTGATTAACCCTAGTGAAAATGAGATAGCAAATTATGTTGCTAAGTCTATGGCAAAATATATGAAGATCAAGGATCCATCTTAGAGAAAGTATCATCCACAGCAAGGCAAAATGGTCAAGGATAAATCAAAGATAGATCCGAAGACAAAGAAGCCTGTTGTTACATTGAAGTATGAGCCGACCAAGTTTACCAAATAAGTTCCTTTGAAAAAGTTTAAGAAGGACTTATTGGATAATATGAAGGGCTGGTACTTTGATAGTAAGACATATGAAGCTGTGATGTATGGAGATCATCATTATGAGATTTTGAGGATTTATGAGCCTTTGCATCTAGTGAACTTCTGTAGGAAAGATCTGTTGAAGCTGAACAGTGTTAATATTTGGTTTCCACCATATTGTCAGGGTCTAGCGTTGCGATATAGAAATGCAGTGAGTTTGTGCTTGAAGATCGGTTTACATTCAGACTGTGATTTCTTTAAGGCTGCAGAAGGTTCAGAGGAAGTTCAGAAGAAGAAGAAGGCTGATAAGAAGTAGAAGAAGTAGATTGATGATGAAGACTAGACGAAGACATATTTTATTTTAACGTCTAGAAGCTATTGCCAAGGGGGAGTCTGTAAGTTCACGTCTATGTCAATAGCAGTCTAGATTGTTTGGTCTTATATTGTAATATGCCTTTGTAAAGTAATTGTCATTAATGGACTTCATATTATGCATAGAATATTAGATTAAATTTAAGTATTGAATGTGTAAATCTGCTTAAGTATGAATTACGACCTCGCAATTCATAGGAACCATTACGACTTCGTAATTGGAGGCTCAAATACGAGGCAGGACACAGAATGTGACCTCGCATTAGTGTCAAGTTGGGCTGGATTTGCGAGGCCAACTCGCTGTAGCCCAAGTCGTGTTGTTTTGTATATATAGCAAACTCTAACAGAGATTAGGGTTAAACATTTGTCGAAATATCAAGCATATTTGCAGGTTAAGTCGTCAGGTATTGTTTCATACGGCCTAGAGAAGATCTGCGAGGCAGCAGATAATCTGAAGGCTTGTTTCTCATTGTTGTGAATCACCAAGTTATAGTGAGGGATTCCGCACCTCAAGATAACTATTAAATGTCTAATATATCTGGAGGACGTGTTTCTCGTCTATTTAAATGACTCCATTTCTAAAAATTTCTCAATAAAGTATATCTCGTTAGTTTTGACAGACGACCCCCGTTAAGTGCCACGTCACTGATGCCACGCCATCAGTATTGCTGACGTGGCAGTTGAGTTTGACCGACTTATATATATATAAGTTTTTATATATCAAAAAACATAATTTCATTATTCTGTTTCTCTATCCCCGCTTCTTTCTTCCCCCTTTTCTATTTCCCCCCAAAACCAAGAACCCTAATTTTCCATTCTCAAATTCGTTCGATTTCTTATCAATTAAACACTATTAAATGTCTAATATATCTGGAGGACCTGTTTCTCGTTGTTTTTGTGGTGATGTAGCAAGAAGATGGACGTCGTGGACATCAAACAACCCAGGTAGGCGATTTCTTGGTTGTCCTAATCAAGAGTTACTGGTTTGTCACAACTACTGCCAACCCCTTCTTTGGTTACCACTTTGTTTCCAAGCTTCCTATTTATAATCCTTTTTGACTTCTTTCTTGGAGGAACAAATCGTCTCCTTTTTGGTGTCATTTTCTGTCTTGGAGAATAAGAGGTTCCAACAGGTGCAGATTGTTGTATGGGTTCATCTTCATGAAGATTAGTGACATTTTCATCAAGCCCAACATTTTGGTCTTCAACCTCAACTTGAACAGGTGCAGACTGTTGCACAGGTTGACTTTGACCATCACCACTTACCATCACCTCTGCCACCAACACCTCTGCCACCAGCCCCTTGACTTGGACCACCACCTCTGCTATTACCACCTTGACTTGACCCACTATCTCTGCCATCTATCCTTGGTCTACCTCTCTTTTTGGGTATCTTTGGTTCTCTTGGTAATGGGACTTTTGAACAGCTTCTTGAGTTATGACCATACTGACAACACTTGGAACATTTTTTTGACTTTGTTGACATTATAGGTCCTTTGCTTGCTCTTTTTCTCTTCATTGTTGGTCTTCCAGACATTCTTCTTAAAGGTGGTGACAATGGTGGAATGTGGTTTGTACTTGGCCACAAAATTTCACCACCCACATATATAATATTATACATGTAAGTAGCCATGAACTTGCCTTTCCTTAGGCTATCACTTACAAATGGCTCAAGTTCTTTGTATTGAGCATATATGGCCTTAACTGCATGTAGACATGCTTTCACTTGAATATATCACTTCAAACTCTTGAAAACCACTATTGAATACTTCCCAATCCCTAAAACAGAATTATAACCACTTAATATAAAGACAGAATCATGAAATCAGAAAATACTAAACAAGAGAACTTTTAAGTTCATAACCGTGTGTTCTTTTTCTTTCTTCTAGTTTAAGTCTCACATTGGGGCATATATCATCAGTCCATGACTGCCCTATAAGTCTCTGATCATTAAGTCTTGTCATGACTTTCCTTCTGGTCTCTTTAAACATATGAATAATTGGCATCTTCCTAAGTTCGTTGATCATTGAATTCCAGCATTCACAAATGCCATTCTCAACAGAATCACAATCCAATCCTGGTTCATAAAATGCCCTAGTCCAACAATATGGCTGTTTGTTAAGCAGATAATTGTATGCTTCTTCATTCCCTTGTCTGATTTTATCCAAGATATACATAAAATGTTCTGGATAAGTTGACTTTGCAGCTTGCCAAAAGTAGTTCTTAAAATACACCCCAACCCACTTCTTACTAAAGTTTGCATATACATGCCTGCACACTGTCTATGTTCACAATTTGGTAAAACTTGTGTAACTACCTCAATCAAACCCTATCATTTAAGCCAAAATGTACAGAATTTAAAGACAGTAATATAGTATAATTACATTGTTTTCATATAATATTGCAGAGTATAATAAAGAGTAAATCAAAAGCTAACCTTATGCTGATCAGAGATTATTGCAATCCCATCACCATTTCCTAGTCCACCTTCACCCTCACTTTCTGACTGACTCTCACCTTCACCCTCACTTTCTGTCACACGCTCACTATCTGAATCACTTTCCCCATCCATATCTTCATCATAGTCGGGATCTTCACTATCATCATCACCTACCCCATCTGGTTTATCTTCCTTCACACCCTCCTTCACTTCCTCCTCCTCATATTCATTATCACTTTCTTCAATAAAACTTGACAAATCTAATTTTTCTAAATCTACATACATATCAATAGGCCCATCATGTGCAATAGAATGCTTAACAAAATTTCTAAAATCACCATCACATACCATGTAACGTAAACCCTTACTTAATTCTTTACCAGGTACACAATAATATAGCCCAACAGATTTTCCTTTGGTTGCTTGATAAAAAGTGTTTATAACCTTAATTACTTTTTTATTAAATGACTGAAATGTAAAGTCGTGATATTTTACTTCACCCATAGTAACCAACGCTCCACCTTCGTATCGCATTGTATTTTTCAAAAACCCACCACAATAATGAACAACTACAGTACCTAACTTATCCATTGACTTCACTTTAACAAAAATAAAGCAAGATTTAATACTTACCTGTGCGAATGGTACATTGCGGTACAAGTTTTTCCTTCCAATTTAGGGAATAATCGAACGAATTTTGATTAGAGAAAAATTAGGGTTCTTGGTTTTGGGGGGAAAAGAGAAAAGGGAGAAGAAAGAAGCGGGGAGAGAGAAACAGAAAAAGAAAAATATTATTTTCGATATATAAAAGTCGAATATATATTATATATATATATATAAGTCGGTCAAAGTCAACTGCCACGTCAGCAAAACTGATGACGTGGCATCGGTGACGTGGCACTTAACGGGGGCCGTCTGTCAAAAACTAACGAGATACCCTTTATTGAGAATTTTTAGATAAGTCCTTTAAATAGACGAAAACTAAATAGGTTCCCTTTAATAGGAAATTTGTGTAAAAAGGTTACCTTTTTATGAATTTTTCCCTATTTAAAATTAACACATATAATATCATCAAAATAATTTTCCTTTTTTCCATTATCACAAATTCTTTACAGTTTATAGGGATTAATGAGAATGAAAATTATTCTCATACCTCAACCTCATTTTCCGATACAACCAAACAAATGAAGTCGGTTTCGTTCACTTTTTTTTAAGCCTTTTTCATGTGTATAACAATCCCTACATGCTAATTTTTTTAATATATTTTTGATAAAATAAATAAATGCTTTAAGACCATGTGAGAAAAGTTTCACACCTATATTCATCAATTCTTAATAGAATGATCGAATTAAGGATTATGGATATATGGATATTCGATCCAATTTGAAAATAGTATAAACTTAAAAGAACAATTAAAGAATATACCTACCAAAACGACGTCGTATAATGTCGACTAAAAGCAACATAACACAAACAAATTCATGTGAGATGTGACCGACCATTTTTATCAACTTGTACAATTCTCAAATCGACATAAAACATAGCATCAGGCGCTCGTCAAGACTCAATGGAGTAAAATCGCACACGGCAGCTGCACATACTATTATTACTAATTAAATAATAATTCATTTATTTTAATTAATTATTATTATGTCTTACTACTTTTTTTTTTAACATGTTAATGTTATGTCTTACTACTATTTTGTAACGTCTAATATACCTTCATTATTATTATTATTTAATAATAATAATTTGTTATCTTCTGATAATATAAATAGCGTAAAACAACACCCACCCCCTCGAATCTCGGACGATTTGTTCTTTCTCTACCGCAACAATCACAGTTGATACGACGTCGTTCCTTTCTCATTCTTTGTTCTTCATCATTACTTCTCTCAGGTTCTGTTTTCTTTACATATGATTTTGTTCCCTAATTTATACAACAGTTTAATGTTGTTTGTTAATTTGCTATATACTTGTATTTTCTTATATATATATATATATATATATAGGGGAAAAAGTGAGTATGGGGTTGTTATATATATATTTGGATAAGTGGTTAACACTGTCGTGGGTTGGATCCTTACTCCTTGCATGTCGCGAGGTCTTTTTTACCTAGGTAGAACTAGTCAACTAGGTAGGGGCAAGGCTGTAAGGGTAAGACTATCTACATATCAACCTCTTCATACACCATCAAAGATAGTATTGAGACCCATAACCCTGTAAGACGGTATTGAGACCCATAAACCGTGTAAAACGGAAAGTATTGGGAATTACTTACTTATTAAGCTGTGTTCTAGTAACCAATTGAGTTAGCTCAAGAGGTCAGCTGTCAACTTTGAAGCCATGTACCACTGGGGAGCCTTTTACTAAAGAGGGGACGCGGGTTCAGATGTTAGTCTGAGACGGATTTGTTCTTATTAACCAGTGGGGTATGTGTGGAGGACTGGAGGTGTTTAAATGCGGCGTGCTTTGTGTGGCTTGTGCATGTTGGCGATACTAGGGATCAGGGTGTTTCCTTCAATCAACACCTTTTACCAAATTGTGTTATGGATTGATGGGTTGAGGTTGATATGTTTGCGAGTTCATATATCCCAACTCAAAATCTAAAATATTTAGTCAATTGTGTCAAAACGTTAAACCCAAATTCAACCCCTGTTTTGGCCCGTAATAAATCAAAAGCATACACTATATGTTATAAGAGTTGAGAGTATGAATATCTTTGAATGCTTATTAGAAGATAAGTATATAAAAGTATAAATGCTTTGAAGATACATAGTAAAGATTAAGGGATAAACATTTCAATAAAGACACATAAACCCGTAGCCTTTTTGGAAGACAATGCATTCATAATTTATCAATTTTGTTGGTGATTTTATTAGGGATTCACGGCTTCTTAATTGGGTAGAAAGTCCAGGTTAGGCATTTGAGGTTGGGTCTGTGTTGCTACTTATAATTACTTGTGGTTGTAATGCTAATTCTATTATCTCAAACCTACTTTTTTTGTTAATTTTATCTTGGTGGTTGATTGCTATATCAAAGTAAGTCCTAATAGTTATGGTTTGTTATGACATTACAGAAATGGAGTCCACTGCTAGTGAGGATTTATATCCCCTGCACCGCTCGAAAACCATTCATCTGGTATATATATATGTGTGTGTTTCATTATCGTATAAATTTTCAACCACCTCCCTGTCCGTTTTGGTATGTCTAACGGAAAATGTTACTAGGTGAGGCATGCCCAAGGGATTCACAATGTAGCGGGAGAGAAGGATCACAGTGCATATATGTCTGAAGAACTCTTTGATGCACATCTTACCCCTCTTGGTTGGCAACAGGTTTAAATATATGAAGTACCAGAATATTAGTAATCTTTATCTTATTGACATTTGTTTTCATACTCGCCATTTTCTTGGAAAAATAGAATCTAATAGGTTGGTTATTGTAAACAATCTGTATGGTAAAAAAAGGTAGGAAAGAACGAGAAAATTACAAATGACAAAGGTGCATCAATTCTTGGTAGGTTGTGCATCAAATTATAAAAAAAGCTGACCCAAAATATGATGCACAACAGCCACTCACTCTCTTGTTCTTTTCTTTGTTTTATTTTGATCTAAGTTAGAGCTTGTGTATATAACAACTTGATCTACGTTTAAAAGGATGAGATAATCAGTTGACGAATAAGTGGTTGAATTGGTTAAGGTTTTTGAGAAAATCGGGAACTGTGAAGAACGTGGATAGGACCGAATAATGAAAAATTAGGACCTAATAATGATAGATAAATAAGAAGGAACCAATTAGGTGACCCTAACACTTCATTAAAAAGACCTAATATGAAAAGGACTTAATGTAAATCATGTTATTGTGTGCGGAATAGGAGATTGTTAAATTAAAATGTTTCATATTCATTAACTTTCAATTTGACCTAGATATATATGTGTAACAGGTAGATAATCTTCGGAAGCATGTTCATGCATCTGGTATCTCCAAAAAGATTGAATTGGTTGTCGTTTCACCTTTGCTGAGGTACATTCCATCAATTATCTCTAACTTGTCCAACTGAGAATAATAATGAGGTTTAATGCTTATCAATTAATTCACCAATTAAGCCATGATAAGTTCAATGTACCATAGAAGATTGACTCATCGTTGCATTAATCACTTATCGTGTATTCGGGTTGTAGGACTATGCAAACAGCAGTTGGTGCTTTTGGAGGTGAAGGTTCTACTGATCGGAATGATGTGCCTCCACTAATGGTTGAAAATACGGGTGACAGTAATCGTCCTGCAATTTCAAGCCTTAATTGTCCTCCTTTCATTGCTGTGGAGCTTTGTCGAGAACATTTGGTATGTGATATAATATTTAACCCGACAGGATGACAGAGTAGAAATAATGTTACTAAAAAAAATGAACAGGAATAGTTTGTTGGAGAGTGATTGATACATTTTCTGTTTCATTTTGTGATGCAAGTTATTATGTTAAACTAATTATGAAGTATTAACGAGTAGCTGTAAACTGTAAATATAAGAATGATGTTTTCATTTTGTGATGCAAGTTATTATGTTAGACTAATTATGAAGTATTAACGAGTAGTTATAAACTGTAAATATAAGAATGATGTATAAGTGCAAAAGCTTAGCACAGATATGGGCCATTTTTATATTTTATTGATAACAGGTTAAAAGGGTAAAACTAAGTGAAATCTCATTGGCGAAAGGGTACTGAAGTGTTTGCAACCTCTTAAAAGTTTTAAATAAAATAAAAAGATCATTATTCTCAGAAATCATAATTTTTTATATTTACTGTAATATATTATTACAAGTAACTAATTATGATATTAAAAAAGACGAAGAGAAAAAGTAGAGTTGGTGGGTTAACATGGCCAGACCTGTTTTTGATCAATCTTGAAGATGATATTTTCTGAACTCATATAAGTGTGTTCTATGTAGGGTGTTCATCCATGTGATAGGAGAAGAAGTGTGACTGAATACAAGACCATGTTCCCAGCAATTGATTTTTCCTTGGTAACGTATCTTCCACAGTTCCTACATAAATTTATGCAAATAAGAATTGCATTTGTCTTTTCATATGTAATTGTATCTCGTATGACTTTGCAAATTTTTAAGATTAATTTGCCTGCTAAAAGTGCCAATATACTTTTTTATGTTTTAATCAGATAGAAAATGATGGTGATGTTTTGTGGACCTCCGAAACCAGAGAAAAGAATGAAGAAGTTGCAGCCAGGGGTGTGAAGTTTATGAAATGGTGACCCGCTTATTTCTTATGAGATTCAAAGTCTGATGCTATTCCTATTAGATTTCTTATTGTTTGATATTATTTTAAAAAGGAATCCATTGGCATTTCTCTCCCACGTTCTGTTTTGACCCAAATCTTGCAGGTTGTTGACTCGGGAAGAGAAGGAGATTGCAGTTGTTACCCATAGTGGTTTCTTGTTCCACACACTTTGCGCATATGGAGATGATCTTCATCCCACGCTTAAGAAGGAAATGACCAAACAGTATGTTTTTAATCTATCAAGAAGTTCATGGCACCAATGAACATAACCACCAATATTACTTTTTTTTTTCTTTTTCATAAAGATAATGTATATTACATCAAGTATTTTTACAACATATATATATATATATGTGATCGTTTTGGGGTAAAGTTAGTTGAATTGTTATACATATTAATAAATCTAAAATAAAGTCTCTCGTTCGGCTATATATTTAATTTAACCGCTTTATAATCTTCGGCAACTAACTGAATTACATTTGTGCGGTACACAGCTTTAACAACTGCGAGCTTCGTTCAGTGGTCATCGTTGATAGAAGGTAAGCATCTTATTCCAAACTCTAATAACTTGGGAATTATTTCGATCCCTTTAACGTTTAAATGGTTCTGATTGGGTTATGTTTTATGTGGTACTGGTAATACTTAAAATATAGCTGAAAAGGAAATGGACCTAGCGACTTAAAAAGAAGCTCAACATGTATTTTCAATGGATAGAGCCTCCTAAATTATTTTATTTAAAAGCTATTGAAATAAAGTACTTCTAATCAAGTTTAGCACTAATACAGACTGTGGTGGGGATTAAAGTCTGTTTGGACCCGTTTCGTCTTGTATAAAATTTTACCCATTTTGACTCGATAGTCGATACCCAACCCACTTATTTGACTGTTTTGCTATCTCTAGCTTTATCTTGGAATAATGTTTTACAAATCTTGTATTCTGCAGCATGATAGGAACTGACATGTCAAAAACCGACTTTCCCGGGAAAATTCCTAGTGGTGCTGATGTTCCGAGTGATGTTATTTAGTATGGAATCATATCTTGGTTATGCTTTCTTCCCAATGCAATTTTACTGAATTCAGCTGCATTTTTCTATTTTGTAAGTTTCATATGGGATCTATACAATTAGATTCTACTACTACATAGCCACATAGGACTATATCGGATTATAAATCCTCAATAAACTTCATGAAATTCTTGTGACCACAATGGGGTTTATAAGACCATGGGGAGTGAGGCACCCCCACATAAAGGCGTCTTCCGCCATGTGGCAGTGCCTCCCCAAGGAGAAGCCCTTCCTTTTTGTGGAAGTGGGACTCCTTTTTTGGGCTCCCTTGGGGTATCTTTCACTTTTTTTTTTTTTTAACTTCTATTTACACTATAAATTAAAACATAACTAACATTTGCATTTGGTTCAAACGGTTGAAAATTCGGTCGAATAAGTAATATTTGTGCGCATGTGACGCCATTTAGTGTCTTCGTCCCGATAGTTTGCCGGTTGGTTTTCGAGATTGAGGAACAGACGTGTTATTCTCGTCTAAAATGTACGTTCTGTTAAGTAATTCCAGCACAACGGGTCTTCGGACATCTCGACCCAAGCTTTGTTTAAGCTCATTTTTTTGGACCTAGTCCAAGCCATCCATTATTTCATAAAGAGTGTGGTGAAATTTTATGAAATATAGAGAGAGAAGGAAGAATGAGTATAAAAGGTGTAAAGAATGGTATATATATATATATATATATAGAGTATTTGGATTTTACAAAAGGATTAATTTTTTTTATTTATTTTACTCAACTAGCTGTTCTCAGCAGCACCTTTTTTGAAAATCAAACCAAAACCTGGCGGAACAAATGTGTCGCTCCATTTATTTTTCCGTTTGCCGCTTCTCGGTACCCCGTTCCAGACGGAAAGTGAGTGGATGGGGGCGTCGCCGGGCTCAAGGCCCCCTCACTCCGAACAGTCTATTGTTTATTTAGCAATATACATTATGGTTCCTTTTATAGTAAAGTTGATTGCGTTGTTGTTGCGATTTTCATTGTTTAAATTCTTCATTCTGTAAGAAGTACATTGTATGAATCTGTTTTCTAAAAAAATTCGTAGGATACCACATCTTTTATAAGTAAAGGAGCTGTAATATTAATTTCAGATTCAAAAATATTACTTAAATCTACACCCAAATAAGAATTTGTGTTATTTCCCAAGCCAAAAACCCATGAAATTTTTACTCTATATAGATTATCTTCACATATTTGGTCCTTTGCCAATCAATTCTCTTTATATTAAAAGAAATGTAAATCAAAAACACCCCAAGTGAAGACTTAAATATAGGATCTTACTCATCATTAGAAGTGCAAGGAGACTACCACTCCTAAAGACACTTTTGTTTTTTTATATGTTATATCTAATGTTCAATTTTTATTTCTTTTTCTCTCTCTACATATATAGAATATATATATGATTTTGAAATAGCTTTTAAAAAAATATTGTTCATTTCAATAGATATTAATAATATAAATATTTACGACTACAGAAAGAAAAAAAATACATGTCGGTTCTTTGCCTGGTTACATGAAGATGGTTTAGTTCAAGTAAAACAATTACTAAATTAATAAAAAGTAAGATAAGGGGCGATATGTGATCATTTTTGGGCGGGTTGTGCACTGCCCAAATTTTGATGTACCAATTGTTGCACTTTTGATTTATTTTTCATTTACGTTATAATAAAGTTTGTTGTACAATACTATTGATGAAAGTAAACACTTATGTCTTTGTAGAGAAACGTATATAGTTAGAGAGCTATTTCTGTAATTAGTTGATAGTTTATGTCAACCTAAGTTTATAAATACCTTGCTTGTATTCACTTAATAATTGAGATCAATGAATATAATTATTCATATCAAAGCCACCATTGATCTCCAGTTCATTTGATTTCGGTTCTTTCTTTTTCTTCATTCATAATTCATATGAATTTCAATCTTCAATTTATATTCTTTTTTCCGGTTTGTTCTTTTATCTTTTTTGCCTAATCGTCGCCGTCACTTTTCTATATATGTTTCAATCACAGTATTCTTTATTTCATTAATCAATTCAATCTATTAATTTTATTATTATTCCGATTATATATTATTCACTATTATTATTCGAAACTAGCATGGCACTACTAGAAAACTGGGCTTTACAATTCGTGAGATTGAGGTATTGGTGAGTGACGGTAGTGATAGAGGGCGGTAGCGGCATGTATGGGTGTATGTGTGGAAGGGGATGTGAGTTTGTCATAATAGAATTATGAATATAATTTGGAAAAAAAAATTGGTTTAGAATGGTAGCATTACGGTTTGAGTTGGTGTGCAATAGTAAATAAGTTATAAGGGGGAGAGAGTCATATATTTTCATCTCCCTCAAATTAACCAATCAAATTACTTCGCCTCATTTCAACCCTTCAACGTTTTTTCCAACCTTTTTTAGTGGCAAACATCACTCCCAACCTTTTTTCCATCTCCCTCAACTCTCCCAACCTTTTTTTCACCTCCCTCAACTCTCCCCTTAACTTTTCCAACCTTTTCTTCCATCCTTTCTTCATCTCTCTGCGAGAATAATACTCCCCACCCAACCTTTTCTTCCATCTCCCTCTCATCTCCCTCACTCACTCCTTCCCCGCAAGAGGTATTTCGGGTTGTTTTTTATTATTGAAAATGAATGCATTACAATGAAGGTGCATGTATACGCGCTCTTACTTAGACAAAGTTATCAAGAGTTTTGTTGTTTACAAACTGTCAAATATTGAGATGATTTGATAGTCTTCGAATGAACATAAATGTATATTGAGATGATTTGATAGTCTTGAATGAATTTAGATGTAAATTAGGAAAGTTGATAAATAAATAATGTGACAATCAACACTATGCTTAAGTTATTGGAAAATCTTGATAACTTTGTCAAGTAGTTTATCTATTGCTTTTTTTAAGAGGTCAGCTTTAAAGCCAAACAAATCCCAATTATCTCATCTATATGGTACAACCACCTTTTATCATTAGATCCCACAGGATATCTCTCGCATCTCTTTGAATCCGACTCACACAATCCTGGCTGATGACTTTCTCACATAGTCACATATATAGATATACACGTTATACAATGGATGTAACTATATGGCGTTTAATGAGCAAACTTTAACAACATACCTGTATTATCAGTACAACTGTAAATCAAAATTAAGAGGTCATTTTATCATTATTGTGAAGGTATAAATGGATACTATCATGCAAACTTTAATCGTCATGGAAGCCTTCATAATTAATTTAATAGGTTTACATTTACTTCTTAGAGTTGGTTTCCATAGAAAGTCTTCATTTAAGTGCCCGGTGAAAAGGGAAAATTAACATCGATAATTATATTTATAAGGCAATATTACATTCAAATAAAAGTCACCAATGGGTTAACAATTAAAACTATATATATATATATATATAAAAAAAAAAACAATTAGAACTATAGGCTAAATAACCAAAAATCTAGTATATATATATATATATATATATATATATATATATATATATATATATATATATATATATATATATATATATATATATATATATATATATATATATATATATATATATATATATATATATATATATATATATATATATATATATATATATATATATATATATATATATATATATATATATATATATATATATATATATATATATATATATATATATATATATATATATATATATATATATATATATATATATATATATATATATATATATATATATATATATATATATATATATATATATATATATATATATATATATATATATATATATATATATATATATATATATATATATATATATATATATATATATATATATATATATATATATATATATATATATATATATATATATATATATATATATATATATATATATATATATATATATATATATATATATATATATATATATATATATATATATATATATATATATATATATATATATATATATATATATATATATATATATATATATATATATACATTTACATTTTTAGAGTAATTCCATTGTTATGTGGTAATATTCAAGGTTGTAACAATCGCTGTAAAGTATGAGGTATTTGTGGATCATTTAAAAAAGAAACAATTACCTCGACAGTAGGGGCGGTTTGTTGGACCTGCATTACATGAAGATATCTGTAGCTAAGGCCCATAATTAAATCTATCTCGGTATAGAGAACAGAGATAGCTTAATCAATAATGCCCAAAAACCTTGCTACATCCTTATGTATGATCATAATATTTGCGGAATATAAGATGAAAGTCTATCATTAAACCTCCAATTATCATAATTTTACGTACTATTTGATATAACTTTAGCATCAATTTAAGTCTTTTTCTGAAAAATATAAAAAAGGAAAAACAAATGACGGGGGAGCTTCAAATTAAATCTTTTAAAAAGAAGAAAGGTTAGTCTAAGGATATTTAAGTGCTTTGGGATATAGAAGAAAGGTCCGTCTAAGGAAACATGTATGTTCATATTTCATTCCAATTTGGAATTCAAAAAAGCTTAATTGCTAAGGAACTGGACACCTTTGTTCTAGAGTTATATATGGCCATCCAAATTTCACTAAATTCAAATAATCTCTAGATATTAGCCTATATACTGAATAAATTCATTACATTTACATTTTTAGAGTAATTCCATTGTTACTGAATAAATTCATTACATTTACATTTTTAGAGTAATTCCATTGTTACTGAATAAATTCATTACATTTACATTTTTAGAGTAATTCCATTGTTACTGAATAAATTCATTACATTTACATTTTTAGAGTAATTCCATTGTTACTGAATAAATTCATTACATTTACATTTTTAGAGTAATTCCATTGTTATGTGGTAATATTCAAGGTTGTAACAATCGCTGTAAAGTATGAGGTATTTGTGGATCATTTAAAAAGAAACAATCTTCTCTCTTTCTAAATTTAGATTGTTCTTAGAAAATGAATTATCATCTTTCTGCACTTGATCAACAAAAGCATTAGAAATGTTATATATTACAGTGACTACTTAATAATGACTTCAAACTTGGCAAATTGGCAAGCGCAACTGAATAAATTCATTACATTTACATTTTTGTATGAGTATTTGTGGATATTTAAAGAAACAATCTTCTCTCTTTCTAAATTTAGATTGTTCTTAGAAAATGAATTATCATCTTTCTGCACTTGATCAACAAAAGCATTAGAAATGTTATATATTACAGTGACTACTTAATAATGACTTCAAACTTGGCAAATTGGCAAGCGCAACTGAATAAATTCAAGGTTGTAACAATCGCTGTAAAGTATGAGGTATTTGTGGATCATTTAAAAAAGAAACAATTACCTCGACAGTAGGGGCGGTTTGTTGGACCTGCATTACATGAAGATATCTGTAGCTAAGGCCCATAATTAAATCTATCTCGGTATAGAGAACAGAGATAGCTTAATCAATAATGCCCAAAAACCAGCAACCCAACATTTCCTTTTAACACAATATCAACATTTCAACACCCAAATTTTTAAACCACACTTTGAATCAGAACGTTTCATACATCAACATAATATTGGACACCACAGATAATACTTACAACCAAAGTTTTGAGCCAAAACGATAAATGTCATCAAACGGGTCGTTTTGACCTAAAGAAAGAAAACGACCTAGTTACCAAGTTATGACCAAAAACAACCAGGTGACCCAAAATCCTTACATGATTATAGACTTTTACAACCAAAGTTTTGAGCCAAAACGATAAATGTCATCAAACGGGTCGTTTTGACCTAAAGAAAGAAAACGACCTAGTTACCAAGTTATGACCAAAAACAACCAGGTGACCCAAAATCCTTACATGATTATAGACTTTTACAACCAAAAGACTTGATCAACCAAAACAAACTTGTATCAAGAGCCGAATGGTCAAAAGGGAATTATCTACCGGAATTACCCAAGTTGCCAACCTTCAAGATGGCTCTAATTTCTTCAATGATCACTTCACTAGATCAAGTCCTTGCCTTTGCTACTACTACCAACTCCTATAAAAGAATTAAACAACTAAAACATAAGCAACGCTTAGTGAATGCATATACATATAACCATAATCAAGTTACCAAGCAATGTGCCTCAAGCACCACATATAGCCTATCCAACGATAGCAAAGTCAATCATGACATAATTTCTTTTTCACATGGCCATGGAAACATGCTAGTAGGAATTTACCCACCTACTAGCAATAATCACAAATGGATTAGTAGGAATTTACCCACCTACTAACCCTAATAACAAATATGCTAGTAGGAATTTACCCACCTACTAGCAATAATCACAAATGGATTAGTAGGAATTTACCCACCTACTAACCCTAATAACAAATATGCTAGTAGGAATTTACCCACCTACTAACCCTAAATCACAATTTGGCTAGTAAGAATTTACCCACCTACTAGCTATAATCACAAATGGATGATAGGAATTTACCCACCTACTAACCCTAATAACAAATATGCTAGTAGGAATTTACCCACCTACTAACCCTAATAACAACTATGCTAGTAGGAATTTACCCACCTACTAACCCTAATAACAAATATGCTAGTAGGAATTTACCCACCTACTAACCCTAATAACAAATATGCTAGTAGGAATTTACCCACCTACTAACCCTAATAACAAATATGCTAGTAGGAATTTACCCACCTACTAGCAATAATCACAAATGGATTAGTAGGAATTTACCCACCTACTAGCAATAATCACAAATGGATTAGTAGGAATTTACCCACCTATGACCCCAAATAACAAGAACATGATTATATGCATAAACACTCACCTTGAACTTGGCTAATCGATTCTATGGCTATAGGCTCAACTAAAAGGTCTTCACCACCTATACATAATACAATACATATATCTATGAGTTCTATAAACTCAACTATTTCACAATCATTTGCTTGAATTCAACATGCATTCTATTAATATGGTGTTTGGCATTCACAAAACATTTTAACAATTTTTCATAATCAATTTCATATCACAATCTAGCCCAACACCCAAAACATAAAGTTGATTTCTTTGGGTTCCATTAAAACTCAATTGCCTTTACTCAAGGCTTCTCCTTTTAATTCATTAGGGTTCATCATCAAAATCCCCAAATTGACAAATTCCTAAATTCCAACTAAGAACCCAAATTCCATTATCAAGAACCCTAAATTTTACAAATTAAGGGTTAAGGGAATTCTTACCTCAAAGAACAACAACAACAATTAGATTTCCAGATTTTTCCTCTTTTTCTCCTTGTTAATTTCGGCCTCCCCCAAGCAAAACAAACCCTCACCTTGCTTATTATTAGAATGAATTAGATGATTGAATTTGGGAGGATGAATTACATGCACTTTCTTAAGAATTCAAGGAAGTTTGTAGAATGATTTTTGAGAAGATAGGATTGAGGGGAAATAGATAGTGAAAGCATGAATCATCACAAAGGAAACATGGCTGGACTATCTCTCCCTGTGCCACGTTTTCTTGTCAAATTAAAAAGGGTATAATACCCGCTAACCACTAAAATTCCAACTAAATTAACCCTTTATCTCAAAATAAAATACTAGGAAATTAATTTAATGTCAAAACTATAAAAAGGGTTAATTTTCTTTTACCTTAAAATATTGGGGTGTTACAAATCTCCCCCACTCAAAATCGATCACGTCCCCGTGATCCAAGCCATATGCAAAGACGGGTAATACACCAACATGTCATGCTCGGTTTCCCAAGTATAATCAGAGCTCCTTTGGTGCTTCCATTGTACCTTGAAAGTTCGTACCGTCTTATTGTTTATCTTTCTCAACTCTTCTTCCACAATAGTAACCGGTTCCTCAACGTAAGTCAATTTCTTATCTAGTTCGATTTCATTCAATGGAACGCACGTTGCATCATCAACAAGACATTTTCGGAGTTGAGATACATGAAAAGTGTCATGAATTCGAGATAGCTCTTCGGGTAACTCTAATTGGTATGCCACTTTGCCAATACGGGCTAAAACCCGAAACGGGCCAATGAACCGTGGGCTCAACTTTCCACGTTTGCGAAATCGTAGTAAGCCCTTCCATGGAGATACCTTTAACAAAACTCGGTCACCAACCATGAACTCAATGGGTCTTCTTCTAACATCGGCATACGACTTTTGTCTATCTTGAGCCGCTTTGAGTCTTTCACGAATCTCATCTATCCTTTGAGTAGTCTCAAGGACAATATCGGTCCCACCTAATTCTCGTTGGCCCACTTCTCCCCAACAAATGGGAGTTCGACATCTCCTACCATAAAGCATTTCATAAGGAGGCATCTTAATGCTAGAATGGTAACTATTATTATATGAAAATTCTGCCAAAGGCAAATACGCGTCCCATGGTCCTCCAAAATCAATAATGCATGCACGTAGCATGTCTTCCAACGTTTGGATGGTTCGCTCACTTTGCCCATCCGTTTGAGGATGGTACGCGGTACTCATGTGTAACTTAGTACCCAGGTCTTCATGAAATCTTCTCCAAAAGTGGGAAGTAAACCGTGTATCCCTATCCGAAACAATAGAAACGGGAATGCCATGCCGAGCTACCACTTCTCTCAAATAAATATCGGCTAACACTTCAGAAGATGATGACTCACGAATGGGCAAAAACAAGGTACTTTTCGTCAATCGATCTACAATCACCCATATAGAGTCGAATTGATGCTTGGGCGTTTTAGGAAGTTTGGTAATGAAATCCATAGTCAAGTGCTCCCACTTCCATTGTGGTATATCAAGCGGTTGGAGCTTCCCGTATGGCTTTTGATGCTCCGCTTTAACTTGTAAACAAGTCAAACATTTTTCCACATACTTGACTATGTCCCGTTTCATACCCGGCCACCAATAATCAACCTTCAAGTCATAATACATTTTCGTTGCACCGGGATGAATAGAATATTTGGACTTATGTGCTTCGTCGAGAAGAATTTCTTTCAAAGGGCACGAAAAAGGAATCCAAATTCTTCCATAACGAATCGTAAGACCACGAGAGTCTTTAGAAAAATGCTTCATTTGACCCTTAATTCTTTCTCGTTTAGGATCACGTTGTAAAGCTTCATCTTGAGCTTCTTTTATGCGTTCCAAGAAATCATTGGTAATCATCACCCATAAGGGTGAAACACGAATGAAAAAGTGAGAACTTTTTCGGCTTAAGGCGTCGGCCACCACATTGGCTTTTCCGGGGTGATACAAGATTTCACAATCATAGTCTTTCAATAAATCTAGCCATCTTCGTTGACGATTATTAAGATCTCGTTGCTCAAAGAAGTATTTAAGACTCTTATGATCGGAATAAATGGTAAACTTAACACCATAGAGATAATGGCGCCAAATCTTCAAAGCAAAAACAACCGCAGCAAGTTCTAAATCATGAACAGGATAAGACTTCTCATGAAGTTTTAGTTGTCTTGATGCATAAGCGATGACTTGCCCCTTTTGCATAAGAACACAACCAAGACCATTAAAAGATGCATCACAATATACCGAGAAGTCTTCAACTCCATCTGGCAAAGTTAGAACGGGTGCTTGACTCAACTTCTCTTTTAAAGTTTGGAAGGCATTCTCTTGTTCATTCTTCCATTCAAACTTCTCGTTCTTTCGGGTCAATTTAGTAAGAGGCGAGGCCAATTTAGAAAAATCTTGAATGAAGCGACGATAATAACCCGCCAAACCAAGAAAACTACGGATTTCAGTCGGAGATTTGGGAGGTTCCCATTTTGTGATTGCACTAATCTTTGCCGGGTCTACTTTAATTCCTTCTTTATTCACAACATGTCCAAGGAATTGGACTTCACGTAACCAAAATTCGCATTTAGAAAACTTGGCATACAATTTCTCGCGACGGAGGGTTTCAAGAACTTCACGAAGGTGTTTCTCATGATCGGACTGACACTTTGAATAGATCAAAATGTCATCAATGAAAACAATAACGGATTTATCAAGGAAAGGACGACATACACGATTCATAAGATCCATGAAGGCTGCAGGAGCGTTTGTCAACCCAAAAGGCATGACCAAGAATTCATAATGACCATAACGGGTCCTGAACGCAGTTTTTGGAATGTCTTCTTCACCAACCTTTAGTTGATGATAACCCGAACGAAGATCAATCTTCGAAAAATACGATGCTCCTTGAAGTTGATCAAAAAGGTCGTCGATACGAGGCAGAGGGTATCTATTCTTGATGGTAACTTTATTAAGCTCACGATAATCAATGCACATCCGCAAACTACCATCTTTCTTTTTAACAAACAGAACAGGAGCACCCCAAGGAGAACTACTTGGGCGTATAAAGCCCTTATCAAGAAGTTCTTGGAGTTGTTCCATCATTTCTCGCATTTCAGTTGGAGCAAGACGATATGGAGCTTTAGCGATGGGTGTAGCACCCGGAATGAGATCAATCTTGAAATCTACTTGTCTATCAGGAGGAAGACCCGGTAGGTCATTGGGGAAAACATCAACAAATTCGTTAACAATCGGAATGTCAGGAATTGATTTAGATTCCTTATCGGAATCAAGAACATGAGCAAGAAAAGCTTTGCATCCACGGGAAATAAGCCGGCGAGCTCTAGCATAAGTACACAGCGGTAAAGAGTCTTGATTTCTTTCCCCGAAAACCACCATATCCTTGCCACTAGGAGTTTTGAGTCTGACACTTTTATCACTACAACTAATACTCGCCCTATGTCTACCGAGCCAATCCATGCCCAAAATCACATCAAATTCGCCCAAACCCATAGGTATAAGATTGGCTTTAAAATTTTCAAAATTTATGGTCAAGCTACAATCTAAATACACATTTTTAATTACATAAGTTTGATCACCCGCTACTTCCACTAATAACGGAGGTTTAAGCAAAGATACTTGTAGGGGAATACATCTAGTGAATCGAGTAGCTACAAAGGAACGGTTTGCCCCGGAATCAAATAGAATTTTAGCGGGAGTGTCATGGACTAGAAAAGTACCTGACACAACATCGGTTGATTCCTTGGCTTCCACCACCGAGAGTTGGAAAGATCTCCCTTTAGGAGTTCCTACTTGTCTCACCATCCTTTTCTCATTCATTTTTCTTACTTCCGCTTGCCTTTCTTCATTTGACAACAATGGGCAATCACTTCTCATATGCCCCTCTTTAAAGCATTTAAAGCACACGGTAGGCTTGTTTGGAGAGAACTTGCAATCACGACTAATGTGACCCGGTTGGCCACAAGTGAAGCACCCTTTCTTGGGTGCTGAAGGACAAACTCCGAAATGATATTTCCCACATTTGTTACAAGCGGGGGCGTTTCTCCTAAATGTATTATTTCCCGAGCTTCCACTTGGCCGGAACTTCTTGTTTGGCGAATCAATTTGCTCCGCTTTCCTTTTGGAGGAGTCTTCATCCGGCATGCCTTGTTCCACCTCATACCACCTTGCTACATCAATCAATTGATTGAAAGATTCGATTTGGAGAAGAGTGATCTTCTCACGAATATTCTTGCGGAGTTTCCGATAGAAGTGTTCCTTCAACAACTTATCATCTTTCAAATACTCGGGACAAAACTGTGCTTTGTCAAGAAACCGCACACGAAATTCATTTACATTCATCGAACCTTGAGATTCATTCATGAAATCACTTCTAAGTTTAGTCACATCGGCCTCGGATCGAAATTCTTTGAAGAAAGTCGCTTTAAAATCTGCCCACTCCATACTCATCACTCCTTCACCCTTGGTCACAATTAAGCTGTCCCACCATAACTTAGCCCGGTCTCTCAACATGCTTGACCCATACAACGTTTTGTCTTCAATTGGAGTCTTGGTAATGCGGAAAGATCCTTCTATCTCATACATCCACTTGGTGCTTACAATGGGGTCGGGGTTCCCATTGTATGTAGGAGGACTTGCAATGGTGAAATTTTTGAGATCATAAGGTTTTTCATTGGTGTTCTTTGGAGGATTCTCATTTGTTTGTGTTTCCGGTACTTTGCCTTTAGGAAAACGCTTATCGAACTCTTCTTGTACCGACAAAGCTACTTCCTCCCTAATTTTGTTAGCAATGGCTTCACTCATTGCTCCTTCTAGAGTCTCATTCAACTTTTTAGTGATAAATGGAGAGAAGTTCTCCAAGGCCTTGCCTATTTGCTCACTTATAAAATCACCGGTGAGGACTTCCCGTTCCGACGATTCTGCATTCTCTATAACTTTATCCCTAATCCGAATTGCTTCGTCTTCGTTTTGAAAAGATTCCATACTACAAATTTAACAACTTATAAATGAACATTCAATACACTAATTTGTCTCTAATACCCCAAACGCTCACATCCGATCGTTTCCATCTTTAGTAAGTTTGATTTAGAACGTAATAGCTTATGACCAATAATAGGCCGGCTCTATTAAGCTCATAAACTATTTCATTTTAAATCAATCTTACTAACCATTTCCACTTTCAAACGTGAACATCCCAATCCTAAGGTCAAAGTCAATCCAACGGTTCAAGTCTAGGCATCCTATTCGCAAAGATCGAATACCTAAATCCCTTGAACCATGGCTCTGATACCAAAAATGTAACAACCAAACCTCATTTAGTAAAAGAGTACAAAAGTTAAAGGTTTTTTTTTTTTTTTTTTTACAGCAACATACCACTGCGCCGCAGTGGGGTAGGACTCCTCCCACTGCGTCGCAGTGGAAACTTACTGGTCAGCGGGTCAAAATCCCCCACTGCGCCGCAGTGGGGTTAAAGCACTTCCACTGCGCCGCAGTGGAATGCTTCTGGTCCAGACCTGCCCAAAAACCAGCAACCCAACATTTCCTTTTAACACAATATCAACATTTCAACACCCAAATTTTTAAACCACACTTTGAATCAGAACGTTTCATACATCAACATAATATTGGACACCACAGATAATACTTACAACCAAAGTTTTGAGCCAAAACGATAAATGTCATCAAACGGGTCGTTTTGACCTAAAGAAAGAAAACGACCTAGTTACCAAGTTATGACCAAAAACAACCAGGTGACCCAAAATCCTTACATGATTATAGACTTTTACAACCAAAAGACTTGATCAACCAAAACAAACTTGTATCAAGAGCCGAATGGTCAAAAGGGAATTATCTACCGGAATTACCCAAGTTGCCAACCTTCAAGATGGCTCTAATTTCTTCAATGATCACTTCACTAGATCAAGTCCTTGCCTTTGCTACTACTACCAACTCCTATAAAAGAATTAAACAACTAAAACATAAGCAACGCTTAGTGAATGCATATACATATAACCATAATCAAGTTACCAAGCAATGTGCCTCAAGCACCACATATAGCCTATCCAACGATAGCAAAGTCAATCATGACATAATTTCTTTTTCACATGGCCATGGAAACATGCTAGTAGGAATTTACCCACCTACTAGCAATAATCACAAATGGATTAGTAGGAATTTACCCACCTACTAACCCTAATAACAAATATGCTAGTAGGAATTTACCCACCTACTAGCAATAATCACAAATGGATTAGTAGGAATTTACCCACCTACTAACCCTAAATCACAATTGGATTAGTAGGAATTTACCCACCTACTAGCAATAATCACAAATGGATTAGTAGGAATTTACCCACCTATGACCCCAAATAACAAGAACATGATTATATGCATAAACACTCACCTTGAACTTGGCTAATCGATTCTATGGCTATAGGCTCAACTAAAAGGTCTTCACCACCTATACATAATACAATACATATATCTATGAGTTCTATAAACTCAACTATTTCACAATCATTTGCTTGAATTCAACATGCATTCTATTAATATGGTGTTTGGCATTCACAAAACATTTTAACAATTTTCCATAATCAATTTCATATCACAATCTAGCCCAACACCCAAAACATAAAGTTGATTTCTTTGGGTTCCATTAAAACTCAATTGCCTTTACTCAAGGCTTCTCCTTTTAATTCATTAGGGTTCATCATCAAAATCCCCAAATTGACAAATTCCCAAATTCCAACTAAGAACCCAAATTCCATTATCAAGAACCCTAAATTTTACAAATTAAGGGTTAAGGGAATTCTTACCTCAAAGAACAACAACAACAATTAGATTTCCAGATTTTTCCTCTTTTTCTCCTTGTTAATTTCGGCCTCCCCCAAGCAAAACAAACCCTCACCTTGCTTATTATTAGAATGAATTAGATGATTGAATTTGGGAGGATGAATTACATGCACTTTCTTAAGAATTCAAGGAAGTTTGTAGAATGATTTTTGAGAAGATAGGATTGAGGGGAAATAGATAGTGAAAGCATGAATCATCACAAAGGAAACATGGCTGGACTATCTCTCCCTGTGCCACGTTTTCTTGTCAAATTAAAAAGGGTATAATACCCGCTAACCACTAAAATTCCAACTAAATTAACCCTTTATCTCAAAATAAAATACTAGGAAATTAATTTAATGTCAAAACTATAAAAAGGGTTAATTTTCTTTTACCTTAAAATATTGGGGTGTTACACTATATCACCAAAAAGTCCGATACTTTTGTAAAATATGTATGAGCTTTGTATTAACAATTACTATTTAAACTAAAATATTGTGAAAACTACCCCGAGAAATGTATTCTTAAGAGCTGAATTGGTCTGTTTTTAGCAACTAATATATATCTAAAAGCCATATATCACGTTCAATATCATGAACGAAAGAATAATCGTGTAGTGTTATGAAAATATGATGGTTCTAAACTTTTAATGCACAACAGCATGACGACTATTCATGCAAACAATGAAGGGAACAATGATTTGTGAGATCCATCATCGATTTGTGAGATTCCATCATCGATTTGTGAGATTCCATCATCGATTTGTGAGATTCCATCATCGATTTGTGAGATTCCATCATCGATTTGTGAGATTCCATCATCGATTTGTGAGATTCCATCATCGATTTGTGAGATTCCATCATCGATTTGTGAGATTCCATCATCGATTTGTGAGATTCCATCATCGATTTGTGAGATTCCATCATCGATTTGTGAGATTCCATCATCGATTTGTGAGATTCCATCATCGATTTGTGAGATTCCATCATCGATTTGTGAGATTCCATCATCGATTTGTGAGATTCCATCATCGATTTGTGAGATTCCATCATCGATTTGTGAGATTCCATCATCGATTTGTGAGATTCCATCATCGATTTGTGAGATTCCATCATCGATTTGTGAGATTCCATCATCGATTTGTGAGATTCCATCATCGATTTGTGAGATTCCATCATCGATTTGTGAGATTCCATCATCGATTTGTGAGATTCCATCATCGATTTGTGAGATTCCATCATCGATTTGTGAGATTCCATCATCGATTTGTGAGATTCCATCATCGATTTGTGAGATTCCATCATCGATTTGTGAGATTCCATCATCGATTTGTGAGATTCCATCATCGATTTGTGAGATTCCATCATCGATTTGTGAGATTCCATCATCGATTTGTGAGATTCCATCATCGATTTGTGAGATTCCATCATCGATTTGTGAGATTCCATCATCGATTTGTGAGATTCCATCATCGATTTGTGAGATTCCATCATCGATTTGTGAGATTCCATCATCGATTTGTGAGATTCCATCATCGATTTGTGAGATTCCATCATCGATTTGTGAGATTCCATCATCGATTTGTGAGATTCCATCATCGATTTGTGAGATTCCATCATCGATTTGTGAGATTCCATCATCGATTTGTGAGATTCCATCATCGATTTGTGAGATTCCATCATCGATTTGTGAGATTCCATCATCGATTTGTGAGATTCCATCATCGATTTGTGAGATTCCATCATCGATTTGTGAGATTCCATCATCGATTTGTGAGATTCCATCATCGATTTGTGAGATTCCATCATCGATTTGTGAGATTCCATCATCGATTTGTGAGATTCCATCATCGATTTGTGAGATTCCATCATCGATTTGTGAGATTCCATCATCGATTTGTGAGATTCCATCATCGATTTGTGAGATTCCATCATCGATTTGTGAGATTCCATCATCGATTTGTGAGATTCCATCATCGATTTGTGAGATTCCATCATCGATTTGTGAGATTCCATCATCGATTTGTGAGATTCCATCATCGATTTGTGAGATTCCATCATCGATTTGTGAGATTCCATCATCGATTTGTGAGATTCCATCATCGATTTGTGAGATTCCATCATCGATTTGTGAGATTCCATCATCGATTTGTGAGATTCCATCATCGATTTGTGAGATTCCATCATCGATTTGTGAGATTCCATCATCGATTTGTGAGATTCCATCATCGATTTGTGAGATTCCATCATCGATTTGTGAGATTCCATCATCGATTTGTGAGATTCCATCATCGATTTGTGAGATTCCATCATCGATTTGTGAGATTCCATCATCGATTTGTGAGATTCCATCATCGATTTGTGAGATTCCATCATCGATTTGTGAGATTCCATCATCGATTTGTGAGATTCCATCATCGATTTGTGAGATTCCATCATCGATTTGTGAGATTCCATCATCGATTTGTGAGATTCCATCATCGATTTGTGAGATTCCATCATCGATTTGTGAGATTCCATCATCGATTTGTGAGATTCCATCATCGATTTGTGAGATTCCATCATCGATTTGTGAGATTCCATCATCGATTTGTGAGATTCCATCATCGATTTGTGAGATTCCATCATCGATTTGTGAGATTCCATCATCGATTTGTGAGATTCCATCATCGATTTGTGAGATTCCATCATCGATTTGTGAGATTCCATCATCGATTTGTGAGATTCCATCATCGATTTGTGAGATTCCATCATCGATTTGTGAGATTCCATCATCGATTTGTGAGATTCCATCATCGATTTGTGAGATTCCATCATCGATTTGTGAGATTCCATCATCGATTTGTGAGATTCCATCATCGATTTGTGAGATTCCATCATCGATTTGTGAGATTCCATCATCGATTTGTGAGATTCCATCATCGATTTGTGAGATTCCATCATCGATTTGTGAGATTCCATCATCGATTTGTGAGATTCCATCATCGATTTGTGAGATTCCATCATCGATTTGTGAGATTCCATCATCGATTTGTGAGATTCCATCATCGATTTGTGAGATTCCATCATCGATTTGTGAGATTCCATCATCGATTTGTGAGATTCCATCATCGATTTGTGAGATTCCATCATCGATTTGTGAGATTCCGCATCGATTTGAATCCATCATTAGCATATATAAATAGTTTACCTCTGTGACAACTGACAAACCATAGAGGTGCAATATAGAATCCATAAGTGGCAACCTCCCTTGTTGTAATCTCACTTTCATGCTTTAAAGCATCGTCAAAATAAAATGAGTTATCTGATACACACAGGCACAGCGAAGCATAGTATAACATTTAAATGAGCTATTCAATCTAATATGACTATACAATGTAAATGAAATAATGAATTATTACCGTTGGTCTTCCTCTTCAAATGTGTAGCTTGATGCAACTGCCAACAAACAGCCATCTCTGCATAAAGATAAGGCGGAAAGAGTCATCAGGTTCTATAAATGCTGAACGTAGATCATCAATATATGAATACAAAATGTTAGCACCGGTAAGTTCATTGGCACCCCATCAAATAATGTAATAACCCAATGTGTACCTGGTATAGCCTCATCTTGTTATTTCCGTCTCACATGTTTAGAAATCCATGAAAACCATGAACCAGTTGTTGCAAATGCCCCAAACCTATCTGACTATCTCAAACATCATAGTTATTCTTGACAATTTGAACACAAATTAAGCTACATAATATCCAAAACTTTACGTGAAAAATATACATGACTGCATACAACTAATGATTATAAAGAATAAAAAACGGAAACAAAAGAAAGAAAACGGAACTCACAGCAAATAATTGTAAAGACGACCCGCAAAACCCAGACACTATTTTCCTCCACCCGTACGTCTTTTCTGCGGACTCTACATCTAGGTATGGAGCAAGTTCCTCAGCTGTAACAACACCACCATTTGATGCAATGTACTGACCAATCTAAAATAGCAGATGATAGAATATCAGATTACCACTAAACTAACAGAAATCAAAAGAAATTCAAGCAAACAACAGGAAGAGAAAACAAAAAAAAACAAATACCGTAAACCTTTTGTGAGATTCCTCACGGTTTGGAGATCCATCATGATTTGTGAGATTCCATCATCGATTTGTGAGATTCCATCATCGATTTGTGAGATTCCATCATCGATTTGTGAGATTCCATCATCGATTTGTGAGATTCCATCATCGATTTGTGAGATTCCATCATCGATTTGTGAGATTCCATCATCGATTTGTGAGATCCATCGTCGATTTGTGAGATTCCATAATCGATTTGTGAGATTCCATCATCGATTTGTTTTTGCCATCATCGATTTGTGAGATTCCGGCGGCGGTGGTTGGTGATTCAGGCGGATATGGCACCGGTGGTTGTGGGGGCGGTGGTTGGTGATGCGGTTACAGAGAATGGGGATCGTTTTTCTTTTTGGTAGCTGGGGTGTCGTGGGTTTATTTTTTGTAAGGGTAAGGGTAATTTTGGAAGTAAGGGATAAATGTTGAGGGTAGTTTCAGGAAGGAAAATTATGCTTAAAGTCTTAATGTCAATCCTCTATAGATTAAGTCATCTCCTTTTTGGTGATTATTTTATTTTGCGGTATTCCAAATCTATTAATTCGTCGCATGGTCGATCGGTCGGTATGCGATTTTCCTTGACTGCTATTTCTTTTAGAAGCGCAATTCGTTATTTCCGATTCCCAAATATGTTTGATTTCTCATCGTGTTCGATTCATATACTATTCTTCCATTGCACGGTTTCTTAACTGGCGTCCTTTCAAATCCGCAACGGTCTTAATCCTTTATCGATTAGATCCGCGACGGTTTCTCGTTCTCATCAGTTTCGTTCTTTCTATCCTTTATTTGTTCCGCTAGATCAACTAATCTTCAATCCGTTTGCTAATCTTTTGATGGAATCAAATTCATATGTTTATTTATCTTTATTTCTATTATTAATTAGAAATTCAAAAATCAAAAATTGATTGTGTTTTTTTTTTCTTTCATCATAGTTCATTCTTCTTCGTTGTTTCTTTACATTATATATTTCAGTCAACCAATTCAAAGTATTTACCTATTCTCGGTATTTACTCATTCTCCGTAATTTCCATAACCCTTTCTTGGTGATCGTATCCTCGATGGTTTATTTTGCATGTTTCCTAGTGACGCTATTCTTGGTCATCATTTTCTAGAGGATTTTTGGATTCATTACTATACTTTGTTGCTCGCTCTCCCGTTATCGGTTTCATGTATTACAAGGCATCAAGTCATAGAGCAGTGCCGGCTTAAGCTTTGTCAGGGCCTTAAGCGAGATAATTTTTGGGGCCTAGTTCAATGCTGTACAAAGTAATGATTGTTTATATATGCAACAAAAAAAAATTCCTTACTGATCAATGAATTGCTAGAAAACCAACCAAAGCCTAACAAGGTCCATGAATTGGCTTTCGTATCTGTAGTTGCAACTTGCAGACAGTAATTACAACAATAAGCCCATGTGAAATTGAACCAAACATATTCTGCTAATACTAGTTCAACTCATATTTTGCTAAGGGAAGTGATATTCGTACCACAACAATTGATATATTTACCACACATATGCTTTACTGACTTGTACAGTATGTTATAAAAGTTGTACAGTGTGGTAAATAAATCACTATTTGTGGTACTAATAGTATAGTAGTTTTCCTTCAATTCGCTGTGAATAATACCCCACTGAAGTATAACCCAATTCAACCCAAACTACTATACCTCCACTAGCCCACTTTCATTAATTTGAATGCCATAATCATGGTAGAGCCGTAGATATCTTCGAATTTCTAGGAAATTAATGTAACTTAGATTTTCAAGAAAAGTGGTTATGGTTGAAACTGTTCATGTTCACAGTCAAGGAGATAAGAAGCGGCTAATTTGTTAGATTAAGAAGCCCTAAGTCCCTACTGTAAATTATTAACCTTTAAAAGAAACGCAGTATACTTTTAGCCTGATATATTAACATTTTGGGGGCCTTTATAGTTAGTGGGCCTTAGACATGTGCCTAACCCAATACAACTATTGGGCCGGCCCTGTCATAGAGGGATTATTCGGGTAAAGAAAATATTATTATCAATTGGCTGAAGAACTTAGGCCGGTCCTTATAGGGTGTCGACCCCCTCGTCGGACGCCGTCCGGCGCCACCCCACCCAAAGACGTTAATAGCACAAGGTGCGTCTAGGGTTGCGTCCGGTTGGTTTGTTCCAATGTTAGACGCTCGCCTAGTGGCTTTTGTGGGTCCCTTTTGGTTTATTTCGTTGCTTAATTATAAAAAAAAACAAAATTTGTGTGTATGTTTGTGTGTGTGATATATATGCAGTGTGTATATATATATGGATAGAGAAGAAGACACATTGAATATGACAAATAATATAATTTAATATTTATTTAACTTTTGGTCCCTGGAGTTTAAGTTATTTACAAAATAATTATTATACTTTTTAACTTTTACTTTTTAAACCATAAATTTTTATATAGATTTTTTGAAAATTGTAAAATACTTATTATTATTAATAAAAGTTTAATTTAATTTGTTTTTAAATTTATTTTAATTTTGTAAAAAAGAAAAACTAAATACTAAAATAATGAATGAATAGTGGAAGAATAGGGGAAAAATATGGGGTTATAAGGAGGAGGGTGTTCTTACGGTTTTCTAGGAGAGAGAAAAGCTGATGAATAGTGGAAGAATAGGGGAAGAAGTGAGTTAGTATAAGGAGATGCCTTACAAAGAAGCTTTCATTGTCACATCTGTTTCTCCAGTTGTTTGTCCAAGTTGAAAAGATGTCACATTGCCATCCTCCAACTTGAGGTGGAGTGTGGAGATAAGTCTATAGTTAGAGGACTATTTCTGTAATTAGTTTATAGTTTATGTCAACATAGGTTTTTAAATACTTTATTTACTTGTATTTACTTAGGGGATGCTTGGTTGGGGGTATTGGAAGGTAAGCAATGGAATGATTATCATTAATGATGCTTGATTTGTTGTACATTGAGTAATCATTACCCAAAACTATAAAATATACCATTACCCAATAATTTAAGGGTAATAAAACTAGGTAATCAATACCCCATCAAACAACCATATCTTTATGTAACCTCCGCATTCTCATACGGTTAACATCAATTTCATATATATATTTTTTAATAAAAAATAGTTTATTTATTATGCATTTAATTGATATATTTTTATAACCCAAGGAACTATCATTTTGTCAAGCAATACTCATTATATACCTTATTATTATTGCCATTCCTTAACTTAAACCAAGCCCCCCTTAATAATTGAGATCAATAAATATAATTATTCATTCTCGCGATCATCGGTTATTTTCAATATAGTTAATCGCTTCATCAGAATCTTTACTTGATTGCTTGATAAGGGCATCATAGTTCTTAGAGACTGTATCTTTCTTTGGATCAAATTTGCGAAATGAACCGATAATACATACACGAACTTCTCTTTCAGTTTTCTGTATTATAAAGTAATAGAATATTATGATTATCACACACCCTCACTTTGAACTACAACCACCACCACGACATGCACCACCACAACTGGCACGACATCCTCCACAACTTGCACGGCATCCAACGCCACCACCACATCCGCCCCCACCACCACATCCGCCCCCACCACCCAGGATACTCAATTCACTCGTTGCCGTGACACACTTTCTGCCGCAGCTGCTGTGACCATCTTCTCCACTTGTAAACGTTTGTTGTATTAGACTTGGTTGAGTCTTGGACATAGCTATACCCAAAGTAACGGGCAGAGGTAGATCTACAACATTGAATGAGTGACATAATGATATTCAATCAGTAGTAACCCCCATAGAACTTGGATAAAATTTTGTGATGTTATAAGAAGTTATTATGCTTTCCCATAAGTCATCTTAAGGCAACTTTCTAAAGAATATACCTGATTTGAACTCCAACCATTTTGCAGTAGCTAGTTTTGGGTTTAGATCCGATAAAGATATTGAACAAGTTCCGAATGATTTCAATGAATTGTCGATTAGCTCCATCAGCAACTCTCCGTTAGGTTCACAATGGAACAAAACCGCTTGTGTTTCTTCATTGTTGGTGGAAATGCTAAAATGTCTCTTACTCTTTAATAGCATATCATATTGCTTCTTACTAATTGATAGAAAAAGGTTGCTTTTATGATTGCTTGATAGGTTCTTTATCCCTATAATCTCCATCATAATCTGCATTCCATTTATTTGTAATAGATCCATTAACATAGAGGTGGTAAATCGAACTGGTTGGGTGGGTCAGATAATAAGTCAAAACAAAATGGGTTCAAGCAAAACACGTCTAACGTTTTAGGACTAGTCAAATGGGCCGGGTTGTGTTAACTTACTGCTTATGTTTCCTATTTATAACTTTGTGAATATTGTTAGTTGTTTACTTAACATATATAGTAGATTGGTGTTGGGATGTTTAAAGTGGGAATTTTGTAAGCGTACCTCTACAAACATGATGTCAAATTCTTGATGTGGGTAGTTGTGATGGTTTGAACCTTTGATAAGGGTCATGTCTCTGTACATGGCCCCTGCCCTCCAATACCTCGACGAAAATGTCTCTTCCCATTGCTTTGTGGTTTTGGTAAACCCAACATCCAACTTCTGACCCTTAGTTCGGTCTGAATCCGTGTCATCATGATCAAGTACTTTTCCTATTAAACTAATCATATCATTACTGTAAGAAAGTGGATGTAGTTGATGAGTGTGCCACATTAAGTCGATATCAAAAGTTGGAACACAGAAGTTCTTTGATTTCATCTCCATGTTTCTCCTGATGATATGTAAAAATCCCTTATATCTCTCAACTGCTCCTTCAAGAAAGATATCATCTTTCATGAATGCTCTCGATACCTATCATTTCAGAAACGATGGTCAGGAAAATTATAATTGCACTGATTTGATGAAAGTGGTCAATTTCGCTTGTTTGCTTGTATTAGTTAGTCCTGCCTTAAGAGAATGACACTGATTTGGTATGGGTTTTCGGTTGAATTCATGACTCTAAGTTGAATATCAGGCTTGTATATAACAAAATAATTATACTATTTAGTGTTCAATAATTTTACATTTTTTTATTTATTTATATATATATATATATATATATATATATATATATATATATATATATATATATATATATATATATATATATATATATATATATATATATATATATATATATATATATATATATATATATATATATATATATATATATATATATATATATATATATATATATATATATATATATATATATATATATATATATATATATATATATATATATATATATATATATATATATATATATATATATATATATAT
>CM067174.1:32736712-32945295 GCA_034093135.1 Erigeron breviscapus
CCCGTCTATAATGGGGTGCGGACCAGTATACTCGCACAGGTCTCCCGTCTATAATGGGGTGCGGACCAGTATACTCGCACAGGTCTCCCGTCTATAATGGGGTGCGGACCAGTATACGTCGCACAGGTCTCCCGTCTATAATGGGGTGCGGACCAGTATCCCTCGCACAGGTCTCCCGTCTATAATGGGGTGCGGACCAGTATCCCTCGCACAGGTCTCCCGTCTATAATGGGGTGCGGACCAGTATACTCGCACAGGTCTCCCGTCTATAATGGGGTGCGGACCAGTATACGTCGCACAGGTCTCCCGTCTATAATGGGGTGCGGACCAGAACCAAGACAGTCAGGCACAAAAACTGACAAGACAACCATTAGGATCTCATAATGGTAATAACTACATAGGGGCAACATTTTAGTTCGTCAAACACAAAGAACAATTTAGTCAGCCGACAACATGACAAGTCAAAGTCATTTCTTCGTTAAAATTACTTTTAGCATTAAAGGTGAATTTGTCTAAATACTCTCGATCTTAAACAGGGATACTTCACAATTTTAATTACTCAAATTTCTAATGTCATTGACATTGTCATTATAAGGTAGTCTAAAGTACCAATTCGTATAAACGAAGTTCAAGATTTTAAGTCGTCAAAAATCCGAAATGTCAAACAGACCAGAGCCTCGCGGCGCGACCTGGGTGGCTCGCGGCGCGACTCTCAGCTCAAAAAAAGTTCTGCTTCGAAAATTACTAGCCTCGCGGCGCGACCTGGAGGGTCGCGGCGCAGTCTCAGCTCAAAAAAAGTTCTGCTTCGAAAATTACTAGCCTCGCGGCGCGACCTGGAGGGTTCGCGGCGCAAGTCTCAGCTCAAAAAAAGTTCTGCTTCGAAAATTACTAGCCTCGCGGCGCGACCTGGAGGGTCGCGGCGCGAGTCTCAGCTCAAAAAAAGTTCTGCTTCGAAAATTACTAGCCTCGCGGCGCGACCTGGAGGGTCGCGGCGCAGTCTCAGCTCAAAAAAAGTTCTGCTTCGAAAATTACTAGCCTCGCGGCGCGACCTGGAGGGTTCGCGGCGCAAGTCTCAGCTCAAAAAAAGTTCTGCTTCGAAAATTACTAGCCTCGCGGCGCGAGTTCTACCTTGTTGATGCACGTTGATGTGACAACAGCAACTTAGATTTGATTATGTCTTATTCGTATATGTAATTGATAGATTATGAACATAATGTTTTGGTAATGATCGATTACATGTTTAGGTGTTATATATGTTTATATATGATGTTTGTTATGTATGTTATACAAGTACAAACATAATATACGTTAGGATTCCTTGTACGTGAAATACTAGGAATATAACTATAAAGCTGATTTACAACTAACGAAGATAATCTTCGTTAGGCACTAACGAAGTTAATCTAAATTCGTTTGCAGTCCTTGTTACGAAGATAGAAAACGAAGTTCCCTACCTTCGTTTTGAATCTTCTTACGAATTTAACTTACGAAATTAAGTTATCTTCGTTCAGCTTTCACCTTACGAATTTAACTTACGAAATTAAGTTATCTTCGTTCAGCTTTCACCTTACGAATTTAACTTACGAAATTAAGTTATCTTCGTTCAGCTTTCACCTTACGAATTTAACTTACGAAATTAAGTTATCTTCGTTCTCTCTACGAAGATAGCAAACGAACTTAATCTAAATTCGTTTGCAGTCCTTGTTACGAAGATAGAAAACGAAGTTCCCTACCTTCGTTTTGAATCTTCTTACGAATTTAACTTACGAAATTAAGTTATCTTCGTTCAGCTTTCACCTTACGAATTTAACTTACGAAATTAAGTTATCTTCGTTCAGCTTTCACCTTACGAATTTAACTTACGAAATTAAGTTATCTTCGTTCTCTCTACGAAGATAGCAAACGAACTTAATCTAAATTCGTTTGCAGTCCTTGTTACGAAGATAGAAAACGAAGTTCCCTACCTTCGTTTTGAATCTTCTTACGAATTTAACTTACGAAATTAAGTTATCTTCGTTCAGCTTTCAACTTACGAATTTAACTTACGAAATTAAGTTATCTTCGTTCAGCTTTCACCTTACGAATTTAGTCTTATTTTCGTTCCGATGGCTTCTTCTTCGACAGTCAACAGTGCCGTTGCACAATACCTAAATTCTCTGGTTTATCATGATCATCTAGTCGGAAGGACCAATTCTCCACCGAAGTTAGTTTCATTAGCTGACTTCTGGGCGTGGAGAGGTCGATTCGAAGATTTTATACAAAGAGAAGATTTAAATATGTGGCTTATGATTACTGAAGGATATGAGTGGCCTACTCTTACTGTCAATGGTGTTACTTCGACTTACAGAATGGCAGAATTAAAGGGTGACGAAAAGGCCCTCTATGCAGTCGAAGTAAAGGCTCTTTCGACTCTTCGTATGTGCATTCCACAAGATTTGGTGCATCTGTTTCCCAAACAAGAATACAAAACTTCTAAGCAGTTGTTTGACGCTATTGAAGCTCATTGTGAAGGAGATCCACTACTGAAGAAAAACAGAATTAAAATGCTTAAGAAACAATTTGACTGTTTCAACGCTACCAAGAACGAACAAGTTGAAGATCTTATTCTAAGATATCAACATCTTCTTGCCGAGTTAGCGTACTTTGATCTTAAGTATACTCCTACTGAGATTGTGGATAAATTCTTGGATGGACTACCGAAGGCCTACAAGGAGTTTTGTCATGGATTACAAGAAAGAAGTGATTATGCAACCTTGAAGATTGATGGTGTAATTTCCACTCTTAGAAACCGAGTAATGAAGGACAAAGCAAAGGATATTCAAGACAACTTCACTCAAGATCCGTCTTTGTATCATGCTACAATGAAGAATCCAACCGCTGATGCAAACGCATTCTTCTCTGGAGTTGGTAGTTCTGGCGTAACAGAGAATACTGATGGAGATGATCTTGTTGGTTTCATGGCTTCTGATGTTGGGAACAAGGGCAAAAAGACTGCTGAAGGTTTAAAGACTGGAAATTTAAAGATCGGTAACATTACATCTTCTTCAGCTGGTTACAAGTCTATGCCAATGGATATGAAATCAGCTGAGGGGAGGATGAATGTCTTTGCTGCTATGTGTGCTGCACATGAAGCATTTGTTGAAGGTAGGATCACAGATCCATCTCTCATCGAGGAAGATTATGACCAGATTGATCCTGACGATGTTGAAGAAATGGATCTAAAATGGCAACTGGCCATGATTACAAGGAGAGCTGAAAAGTTTATGCGAAGAACGGGAAGACAGCTTACTGGAGGTACTACGGGTTTTGACAAGTCAAAAGTGAAGTGTTACAATTGTGATGGATTTGGACATTTCGCCAGAGAATGTCAACGACCCAAGAGAAATGTTAATGCTACTCCTACACGTCAGGATAATCGTCCGTTCAACAATAATGCGAATAGAGCTCTTCTGTTGACTAATGATCCTACTGTGAATGACAAAGCTATTGTGGCCGTTCAACCTGATGGTTCATATGTCTGGAATCTTCCACAAGACGAGACTAACAATGCTTATTTGGCTGAAATCATTGATGATGTGGCACAGATAGTTGATACTCCGGAAGATTTCTTGGACACTACACATTATCACAGTGATGAGCAATTATATGAGAAGTTTCAAAGTTTGTCATTGGAATCTTCTAAGGCTGCTGAATATGATACTGAGTCTGAGTCTGAGGATGAGTTAGAGGTGAAAGATTCAGAACAAGTGAACGTTGCTGAGATTCAAGAAAATTCTGCTGCTGAAAAGGTCGAGAAGACGATTGAAGAGCAGATGAAAGATTTTGAGATTCCTGAAGGGATGACTGTAGATGACTTTGTTGCCTACATGGCCGATTGTAAAGAAGCTGACCAACAGGTATCTTATTCCTTACATACTATTGTTCATGTTTGTAAAATTGTGAATAAAATGTATGATGAAATTGAATTGAAGAATAATCAAATTAGGAATTTAGAATCTATTGTTAATGCTGTACAATCAGAGAGAGATGGGCTAATTAAAAAGGATTTAACAGTCAATGATAAAGAAAGATTTTTCAAGGAAAAGATTAAGTCCTTAGAGTCTGATCTAAGTGCAATGAAGGACAAAGCAAAGGATATTCAAGACAACTTCACTCAAGATCCGTCTTTGTATCATGCTACAATGAAGAATCCAACCGCTGATGCAAACGCATTCTTCTCTGGAGTTGGTAGTTCTGGCGTAACAGAGAATACTGATGGAGATGATCTTGTTGGTTTCATGGCTTCTGATGTTGGGAACAAGGGCAAAAAGACTGCTGAAGGTTTAAAGACTGGAAATTTAAAGATCGGTAACATTACATCTTCTTCAGCTGGTTACAAGTCTATGCCAATGGATATGAAATCAGCTGAGGGGAGGATGAATGTCTTTGCTGCTATGTGTGCTGCACATGAAGCATTTGTTGAAGGTAGGATCACAGATCCATCTCTCATCGAGGAAGATTATGACCAGATTGATCCTGACGATGTTGAAGAAATGGATCTAAAATGGCAACTGGCCATGATTACAAGGAGAGCTGAAAAGTTTATGCGAAGAACGGGAAGACAGCTTACTGGAGGTACTACGGGTTTTGACAAGTCAAAAGTGAAGTGTTACAATTGTGATGGATTTGGACATTTCGCCAGAGAATGTCAACGACCCAAGAGAAATGTTAATGCTACTCCTACACGTCAGGATAATCGTCCGTTCAACAATAATGCGAATAGAGCTCTTCTGTTGACTAATGATCCTACTGTGAATGACAAAGCTATTGTGGCCGTTCAACCTGATGGTTCATATGTCTGGAATCTTCCACAAGACGAGACTAACAATGCTTATTTGGCTGAAATCATTGATGATGTGGCACAGATAGTTGATACTCCGGAAGATTTCTTGGACACTACACATTATCACAGTGATGAGCAATTATATGAGAAGTTTCAAAGTTTGTCATTGGAATCTTCTAAGGCTGCTGAATATGATACTGAGTCTGAGTCTGAGGATGAGTTAGAGGTGAAAGATTCAGAACAAGTGAACGTTGCTGAGATTCAAGAAAATTCTGCTGCTGAAAAGGTCGAGAAGACGATTGAAGAGCAGATGAAAGATTTTGAGATTCCTGAAGGGATGACTGTAGATGACTTTGTTGCCTACATGGCCGATTGTAAAGAAGCTGACCAACAGGTATCTTATTCCTTACATACTATTGTTCATGTTTGTAAAATTGTGAATAAAATGTATGATGAAATTGAATTGAAGAATAATCAAATTAGGAATTTAGAATCTATTGACCCTAAAAGGATTGATAAAGTCTGGGATGTGACTGTTGAGGACATGAAGAAATTAAGTCAGTCACGTCTCACTCCATTGCCTAGGCAGACTAAAACTAGAAAATCTGAGGATAGATCAGCTGTTGATGAAGTAGCTACTAGGACTTTGAAGCAAATCCTTATGCCTGCACTTAAGAAGTCTCCAAGTATAGGTAAGGATGAAATAGTTGATGCTAGAAAGTCTAGGAATTCACCAACTAAACGTGACTTTGATGATAGTAGAAAAACGAGTAAGGCAGTGGACACTAGGACTAAAATTGAATCTGTAGGTACCGATAAAAAGGTAGATACAAAGAATAAGGTCAAGGTCCTTTCTTGTTTTGCGTGTCATGAAAAAGGTCATGTTTACAGTGTATGTCCCAACAGACCTCGGAGATCAGGTTCTCCGTCGAAGGGTTCTACCTCGGAAGATAAAAAGGGGTTGGGTAATGATAAAAAGGTTGATGAGTCACAAGTTGCATCTTCTTCAGCTGGTTACAAGTCTATGCCAATGGATATGAAATCAGCTGAGGGGAGGATGAATGTCTTTGCTGCTATGTGTGCTGCACATGAAGCATTTGTTGAAGGTAGGATCACAGATCCATCTCTCATCGAGGAAGATTATGACCAGATTGATCCTGACGATGTTGAAGAAATGGATCTAAAATGGCAACTGGCCATGATTACAAGGAGAGCTGAAAAGTTTATGCGAAGAACGGGAAGACAGCTTACTGGAGGTACTACGGGTTTTGACAAGTCAAAAGTGAAGTGTTACAATTGTGATGGATTTGGACATTTCGCCAGAGAATGTCAACGACCCAAGAGAAATGTTAATGCTACTCCTACACGTCAGGATAATCGTCCGTTCAACAATAATGCGAATAGAGCTCTTCTGTTGACTAATGATCCTACTGTGAATGACAAAGCTATTGTGGCCGTTCAACCTGATGGTTCATATGTCTGGAATCTTCCACAAGACGAGACTAACAATGCTTATTTGGCTGAAATCATTGATGATGTGGCACAGATAGTTGATACTCCGGAAGATTTCTTGGACACTACACATTATCACAGTGATGAGCAATTATATGAGAAGTTTCAAAGTTTGTCATTGGAATCTTCTAAGGCTGCTGAATATGATACTGAGTCTGAGTCTGAGGATGAGTTAGAGGTGAAAGATTCAGAACAAGTGAACGTTGCTGAGATTCAAGAAAATTCTGCTGCTGAAAAGGTCGAGAAGACGATTGAAGAGCAGATGAAAGATTTTGAGATTCCTGAAGGGATGACTGTAGATGACTTTGTTGCCTACATGGCCGATTGTAAAGAAGCTGACCAACAGGTATCTTATTCCTTACATACTATTGTTCATGTTTGTAAAATTGTGAATAAAATGTATGATGAAATTGAATTGAAGAATAATCAAATTAGGAATTTAGAATCTATTGACCCTAAAAGGATTGATAAAGTCTGGGATGTGACTGTTGAGGACATGAAGAAATTAAGTCAGTCACGTCTCACTCCATTGCCTAGGCAGACTAAAACTAGAAAATCTGAGGATAGATCAGCTGTTGATGAAGTAGCTACTAGGACTTTGAAGCAAATCCTTATGCCTGCACTTAAGAAGTCTCCAAGTATAGGTAAGGATGAAATAGTTGATGCTAGAAAGTCTAGGAATTCACCAACTAAACGTGACTTTGATGATAGTAGAAAAACGAGTAAGGCAGTGGACACTAGGACTAAAATTGAATCTGTAGGTACCGATAAAAAGGTAGATAGAAAGAGTAGGCGTGAAGCTTACTCGTTGTTAGCAAAGAAGTGTGCAACTATCGAAAAAGAACTAGCTGATGCTAAGATAGAGATTTTGGATTTAAATGCTAAATTAGATTCTGCTAGGCATTCTGAACTGTTAATGCATATGAACAAATTTGAGGATTCTTCCACTAAGAGTCTAGACCCAGTTAAGATCTCTTATAACGATGTTCCTCCACCTTTCAACAACAATTATACCTCCGTTGAACCCAACATTCCTGAAGTTCTACTTCAATCTAGTACTGAAGCTAGTAAACCAAAAGACTCAATTCCTGAAGCCAAGTTGCCTAAGGAAACAAAAGAGTCTGTAGGAGGTTCTTCTCAACCTAAAAAGGAACAGAAATTGAAAGGTATTGTTCAAAATAAGTCTATTTCTTTTGGTCAGAAAGATAGTGTTACACACTTTACTCTTCACAAGAGTCATAGGGTATATACTGAGTTAGAATTCCCTTTAGAATCTATTGACCCTAAAAGGATTGATAAAGTCTGGGATGTGACTGTTGAGGACATGAAGAAATTAAGTCAGTCACGTCTCACTCCATTGCCTAGGCAGACTAAAACTAGAAAATCTGAGGATAGATCAGCTGTTGATGAAGTAGCTACTAGGACTTTGAAGCAAATCCTTATGCCTGCACTTAAGAAGTCTCCAAGTATAGGTAAGGATGAAATAGTTGATGCTAGAAAGTCTAGGAATTCACCAACTAAACGTGACTTTGATGATAGTAGAAAAACGAGTAAGGCAGTGGACACTAGGACTAAAATTGAATCTGTAGGTACCGATAAAAAGGTAGATACAAAGAATAAGGTCAAGGTCCTTTCTTGTTTTGCGTGTCATGAAAAAGGTCATGTTTACAGTGTATGTCCCAACAGACCTCGGAGATCAGGTTCTCCGTCGAAGGGTTCTACCTCGGAAGATAAAAAGGGGTTGGGTAATGATAAAAAGGTTGATGAGTCACAAGTTGCATCTTCTTCAAAAACGTTTACTATACCTCAACGACGTGAATCTCCATTGAAAGTTTCATCTGGAAATGTTCATAGGAATTCAAATCAAAAGAGGATTGTATCACTTCAATCTAGGAGTATATCACCTAGAGAAGATAGATTCATGAACCATGGTCGTAACTCATATTATGACAAAATTCACTCAAGTGTTCGACCTTCTTTTGGCCCTCATTCTCCTAGAACTTCTCCAACGAGAGGTCCGAAGACTTCTCCAGTGAGAAGACAAGATGAGAAACGTGTTCCATCCAAGGCTTCTAGCAATGGATATTGGACTGAACTTCTTCTCAAGGATGAGAAGGGACGACCCAAACCAATGAAGGTTTGGGTCCCACACGAAAACTAACTTATCTCATTTTATGTGCAGGGAGTTCCTAGGAAACCAATTCATTTGTGGTACCTTGACAGTGGATGCTCCAGGCACATGACAGGGGACAAGAAGCTTTTGTCCAATTATGTTGATATACATGGGTCATATGTTAGTTTTGCTGGATCCAAGGGCGGTAACATCACCGGTCAAGGAGATGTCGTCAATGGACAACTTACTCTAGAACGAGTAAACTTTGTGGAACAACTTACTCATAATCTTATGAGTGTCTCACAGATCTGTGACAAGGGCAACAATGTTCATTTCACAGAAAAGGAGGCATTCATCTTGAAGCCGGGTTTTGTTATTCCTGAAGAATGGATTATGCTCAGAGCTCCTAGGAAGAGAGACATCTATGGTTTAGTTTTAGGTGTTGATAATCCAAAGGAGTCCCTTTGTTTGTTGAGCAAGGCCAATGAGTCGGAATCTCTCTTATGGCATCGAAGAATGGGACATATCAACTTTCGGAAGATGAATGAACTTGTCAGTCTTGAATTAGTTGAAGGTGTTCCGGTAAAGAAGTTTGGGATGGAAGATAAATGTGTACCGTGTTTGAAAGGGAAGCAACATAAGAATCCCCATAAATCAAAGGTGCAAAATTCTATATCCAAACCATTCGAGTTACTTCATATGGATCTCTTTGGTCCTGTGAACATAAGAAGCATTGGAGGGATGTCTTACTGTTTGGTGATCACTGATGATTACTCAAGATACTCATGGGTATTCTTTTTGAAGACCAAGGATGAGACTGCTACTCGATTTATGGATTTCATTAAACAAGTCGAGAATGTCCATGAGATTAAAGTGAAGAGAATCAGGAGTGACAATGGCACTGAGTTCAAGAATAATACTATTACTGCATTTTGCTTGACCAAAGGAATTCAACATCAATTCAGTGCACCTTATGAGCCACAACAGAATGGAGTAGCTGAAAGGAAGAACAGGACATTGATAGAAACAGCCAGGACGATGCTTGCTGATTCAGGGCTTCCTATTACTTTCTGGGGAGAGGCGGTGAATACAGCTTGCCACATTTTGAATCGGGTTTTAACAGTTAAACGGTTTAAGAAGACTTGTTATGAGCTGTTGCACAACAAAAAGCCCAATTTGCAGAATGTTGAGCCGTTTGGTGTTCCGTGTACTTTTCTGAAAGTTCTTCCTCAAGGGAAATTTGATCCTAAATCTGAGGAGGGATTCTTTTTAGGTTATGTGCCAAGTACACCGATTCGGCGTGTGTACAATCAGAAAACTGGCAAAGTCGATTTTGGTACAAATGTCGTAATTGTCAGTCATAAACCTGCTGTGCACATTGGTCCTGCTAATGACTTCGATTATGATGGTGTTTTCACTTCTTTTCGTGGTCCTGTTTCTTTTACAGGTGTTCCGATTGTGGAAGATGTAGTTACTCTACATGATCCACTTGATGGTGGGCCGGTTCCTGTTTCCACTCCTGTTTCCTCACCATTCATTGAGCCTGCTTCTAAATCTGGTGAATCAAGTGGGACCAAAGAAGCAGATTCTACTTTAGAGATTGCTCCTAAAGTTCCTAATGATCCGCTGCATATACCTCTACCTGATGATCCTTTCTATGATACTGATGATGAGGAAGGTGAAAATCAGGATGAACCTAAATCTCCAGAGAAACAGGTGCAGACAAACTTGGGAAGTGATCTTACGGTCGATAAGGTTCCTCAGACAAGAGTCAACAAGGATCATCCAGTAGATCAAATTATTGGTGATGCTTCTGCCTCTACTCGCACGAGGAATCAGCATAAGAAGATGTCAAGTATGTTTGCTGAGGTTAAGGATACTGGGGCAATTACTTGGTACTTGTACTATTGCTTCATCTCTCAGGTTGAGCCTAAGAATGTTGGTATGGCTCTTAAAGAACCGTCATGGGTTGAGGCGATGCAAGAAGAATTGGCTCAGTTTCGGAAGCTTGATGTATGGAAGTTAGTTGACTTACCTGAAGGTGAATCTCCTTTAACAACGCGTTGGGTTTTTCGTTGTAAAAGGGATGACAAAGGTATAGTCACTCGCAATAAGGCTCGATTGGTGGTTAGAGGATTTGAGCAACAAGAAGGCTTTGATTACGATGAGACTTTTGCACCGGTAGCTAGACTTGAAGCTATTCGATTATTTCTGGCATATGCTAGTTATAAAGGAATAAAGGTGTATCAACTTGACGTAAAGAGTGCCTTTTTGTATGGAGAAATTAAAGAAGAAGTTTATGTAGAACAACCTGCCGGGTTTGAGGATCCAGACTTTCCTAACAAAGTATATCGTCTCGATAAGGCTTTATATGGTCTACATCAGGCTCCTCGATCTTGGTATGAAAAACTGTCTTCTCATCTGATTGAAAACGGATTTATAAGAGGTTCTATCGACAGCACGTTGTTTGTCAAATGGAAAGGGAAGGACTACTTGCTTGTACAGGTTTACGTCGATGATATCATTTTTGGTTCTTCTGATGAGAATATGTGCAAGGAGTTTGAGCAGAGCATGAAGGCTAAGTTTGAAATGAGTGCTATGGGGGAATTAACTTTCTTCCTTGGACTACAGGTGGATCAACTGAAGGATGGGTTCTTTATTCATCAAACCAAGTATGTTAAAGATCTTCTTACTAGGTTTCGGATGACTGATTCTAAAGATGCAATTACTCCCATCAAGACTGCTCATGGGCTGTGTCCTGATAAGCCTAATGATCCACACGTTGATGCAACTCAATATCGGGCTATTATTGGATCTTTGATGTATCTCACTGCTTCCCGTCCAGACATTATGTTCGCTGTTTGTATGTGTGCTCGATATCAGGCTAATCCGAAAGAATCTCATTTGAAAGCTGCGAAAAGGATTCTTCGTTATGTGAAGGCCAAGCCTCGACTAGGGCTTTGGTATCCCATGCATGGTTCCTTTGAATTCAAGGCTTATACTGATTCGGATTATGGTGGTGACAATTCGGATAGGAAATCTACATCGGGTGGATGTCAGCTTTTAGGGGGGAGAATTATTTCGTGGCAGTGCAAAAAGCAGACATCTGTTGCACAGTCTTCCTGTGAAGCAGAGTACATTGCTGCTGGCTATTGCTGTTCTCAGGTACTTTGGATACAGCAACAACTGCGCGATTATGGTATGAATATCTCAAACTCTCCTATTTGCATTGATAATAAATCTGCCATTGATATTACCAAGAATCCGAAAAATTTTAAAGTCACCAAGCACATAGACATAAAGCATCATTTTATACGTGACTGTTTTGAGAAAAAGCTTATTCATTTGGAAAAGGTTATTACTGATGATAACCTTGCTGATTTGTATACTAAAGCTTTTGATGGACCTCGTCATGAGTTGTTATATCAACTCAATGGTATGAAGAATGCCGAGTAGTTTCTCTCAAAGAACTTAAAATTTTTTCGAGTCTTTGTAGTTTAAGTCGTACATAGATAGAGTCATTAAAATACAAAAAGAGTTGTTTTAGTATAAGTTTGTACATATCTAGTGTCTGAAAAATCCAAAAACATCAGAAAAATTGGAAAATCCAAAAATATAATAAATGAAGTACGGTCACTGTACTAAATGATTAGACGTGACGATACTTTAGCTTTTAAGCCTACTTAATTGTACTTTAAAATGCTTAGTTCAGTGATACCATTATATGATGTATCGATAGGCACAAAGTACCAAGGTTTCCTTATAATCTGAACTTAAATGTATACAATGTTCTTATGGGAAACTTATTCAGATATATGGCTGAGAATACTTGTTCTTAAAATAGACAAGTCCTTTAAATCTTATGAAAGATCTTGCATTGTAATTAGGTATATTTGGTCTTTATAAAGAAGGTCTCGGGTACATATATGTGTATGTATTGCTTTTTCGGATGTATATTTGTGACAAGATATGCAAATATCAAAATAAATCTATTGAAAGTATGAAGCTAATGTGGCCTTTGAGATTCGAACAAGTAAGTCCTTGGGGTGTCCTTGTATACCTAGCCTACCTAAAGTTTTCAACTTGGGATAGGTTGTCAGAAAGTTCGCTACACGGGTCTCATAGAAAGTCACGGGTTTTCATAAGTGCTTTAAAGTAAATTAATGTCACAAATATGCAAGTACTTGGCATTTTTTTTATTTTTTTTTTTTTTTTTTTTTTTTTTTTTTTTTTTTTTTTTTTTTTTTTTTTTTTTTTTTTTTTTTTTTTTTTTTTTTTTTTTTTTTTTTTTTTTTTTTTTTTTTTTTTTTTTTTTTTTTTTTTTTTTTTTTTTTTTTTTTTTTTTTTTTTTTTTTTTTTTTTTTTTTTTTTTTTTTTTTTTTTTTTTTTTTTTTTTTTTTTTTTTTTTTTTTTTTTTTTTTTTTTTTTTTTTTTTTTTTTTTTTTTTTTTTTTTTTTTTTTTTTTTTTTTTTTTTTTTTTTTTTTTTTTTTTTTTTTTTTTTTTTTTTTTTTTTTTTTTTTTTTTTTTTTTTTTTTTTTTTTTTTTTTTTTTTTTTTTTTTTTTTTTTTTTTTTTTTTTTTTTTTTTTTTTTTTTTTTTTTTTTTTTTTTTTTTTTTTTTTTTTTTTTTTTTTTTTTTTTTTTTTTTTTTTTTTTTTTTTTTTTTTTTTTTTTTTTTTTTTTTTTTTTTTTTTTTTTTTTTTTTTTTTTTTTTTTTTTTTTTTTTTTTTTTTTTTTTTTTTTTTTTTTTTTTTTTTTTTTTTTTTTTTTTTTTTTTTTTTTTTTTTTTTTTTTTTTTTTTTTTTTTTTTTTTTTTTTTTTTTTTTTTTTTTTTTTTTTTTTTTTTTTTTTTTTTTTTTTTTTTTTTTTTTTTTTTTTTTTTTTTTTTTTTTTTTTTTTTTTTTTTTTTTTTTTTTTTTTTTTTTTTTTTTTTTTTTTTTTTTTTTTTTTTTTTTTTTTTTTTTTTTTTTTTTTTTTTTTTTTTTTTTTTTTTTTTTTTTTTTTTTTTTTTTTTTTTTTTTTTTTTTTTTTTTTTTTTTTTTTTTTTTTTTTTTTTTTTTTTTTTTTTTTTTTTTTTTTTTTTTTTTTTTTTTTTTTTTTTTTTTTTTTTTTTTTTTTTTTTTTTTTTTTTTTTTTTTTTTTTTTTTTTTTTTTTTTTTTTTTTTTTTTTTTTTTTTTTTTTTTTTTTTTTTTTTTTTTTTTTTTTTTTTTTTTTTTTTTTTTTTTTTTTTTTTTTTTTTTTTTTTTTTTTTTTTTTTTTTTTTTTTTTTTTTTTTTTTTTTATTATTCTGTTATTTTTATTCTGATTTGTTTTTTTCTTTTTATTGAGTCAACATAGTATTTTCATAAGTTCTTATTGCACGAGAGATCCTATTCCAATTCTGAGTATATGTTTTACTGAATTCATTCATAAGAATTTTGATTTTAGGGTTTTAATTTCGTTTTGAGATTAATCCTCTATTATATCTTAAATTCTTGTTATAATCGAACTGGGTTATGCTATAATTAATGGATACAAATTTTTGAAAACGATTTTGGGCAAAAACAAAAAGTTAATCAATTTAAATTGTTGATGAAATGCTGCTCAGAAGTAGCAAACGAATTTAGTGTTCAAGCAAACGAAGTTAGCCTTCGTTTATAACTTACGAACTTAAGTTTAGGTTTTAGTTCTTACGAAGATTAACTTCGTACGAACTTTATTGTACCCAGATACCTACCCGACCCGTTTTTACCGGTTTTACCATCTATATAAATATAAGTTGCCTTCGTTTTATTGTTACCTTTTTCAAACATAAACGAATTTGAGCAGCTTCACTCCCATAATATCATCAATCAAATCTTCAGTTTTCAGTCGATTTTAGACTTGTTGATTAGATTATCATTGTTATTAGTGATTCAGGTAACTTATTGACCATTATCTTTCGCAAATCACTAATCATAATTGGTTCTTTTGTCCAATTTATGCACGAACTCAGTCAGGTTCATAAGAATTTTGATTTTAGGGTTTTAATTTCGTTTTGAGATTAATCCTCTATTATATCTTAAATTCTTGTTATAATCGAACTGGGTTATGCTATAATTAATGGATACAAATTTTTGAAAACGATTTTGGGCAAAAACAAAAAGTTAATCAATTTAAATTGTTGATGAAATGCTGCTCAGAAGTAGCAAACGAATTTAGTGTTCAAGCAAACGAAGTTAGCCTTCGTTTATAACTTACGAACTTAAGTTACTTAAGTTTAGGTTTATAAGTTACGAACTTAGGATTTCTACAAGTGTTTACGAATTTAGGACTTAATTTGTCAACTTACGAAATTAAAGTTTATCTTCGTATGTTATTTTAACTTACGAACTTAACCCTTATGTTCGTTCATTTAGTTCTTACGAACTTAACCCTTATGTTCGTTCATTTAGTTCTTACGAACTTATATCTTCGTACACTTTGTTCTTACGAATTTAATACTATCTTCGTACAGTTTACTTACGAACTTAAGTTTAGGTTTATAAGTTACGAACTTAGGATTTCTACAAGTGTTTACGAATTTAGGACTTAATTTGTCAACTTACGAAATTAAAGTTTATCTTCGTATGTTATTTAACTTACGAACTTAAGTTTAGGTTTATAAGTTACGAACTTAGGATTTCTACAAGTGTTTACGAATTTAGGACTTAATTTGTCAACTTACGAACTTAACCCTTATGTTCGTTCATTTAGTTCTTACGAACTTATATCTTCGTACACTTTGTTCTTACGAATTTAATACTATCTTCGTACAGTATATGCTTACGAATTTACACACTATCTTCGTAAAGTTCCTACTTACGAACTTAACGACTATCTTCGTACAGTTTAACTTACGAATTTAGTGATTATCTTCGTACAGTTTAACTTACGAACTTAACCCTTATGTTCGTTCATTTAATCTTACGAACTTAACCCTTATGTTCGTTCATTTAGTTCTTACGAACTTATATCTTCGTACACTTTGTTCTTACGAATTTAATACTATCTTCGTACAGTTTAACTTACGAACTTAACCCTTATGTTCGTTCATTTAGTTCTTACGAACTTATATCTTCGTACACTTTGTTCTTACGAACTTAATGTCTATCTTCGTACACTATGACTTACGAACTTAACCCTTATGTTCGTTCATTTAGTTCTTACGAACTTAATTATCTTCGTTCATTTGTTCTTACGAACTTAATTATCTTCGTTCATTTGTTCTTACGAACTTAATTATCTTCGTTCATTTAGTTCTTACGAACTTAATTATCTTCGTACACTTTGTTCTTACGAACTTAATGTATCTTCGTACAGTTTAACTTACGAACTTAACCCTTATGTTCGTTCATTTAGTTCTTACGAACTTATATCTTCGTTACACTTTAGTTCTTACGAATTAATGTATCTTCGTATGTTATTTTAACTTACGAACTTAACCCTTATGTTCGTTCATTTAGTTCTTACGAACTTATATCTTCGTACACTTTGTTCTTACGAATTTAATACTATCTTCGTACAGTATGCTTACGAACTTAACGACTATCTTCGTATGTTATTTTAACTTACGAACTTAACCCTTATGTTCGTTCATTTAGTTCTTACGAACTTATATCTTCGTACACTTTGTTCTTACGAACTTAACGACTATCTTCGTACAGTTTAACTTACGAATTTAGTGATTAGGTTTTACAAGTCTGCAAATCATTTTCTATGCTTATTTTATATTTGTTTCGATACTTTGATTTGTTTTGCAGATATGGCTTTAGCACCACGACAATTCTTTGAGAAGCATAATCTGGCTCTCAACCTTGATCCAGATCAACGTAACTGTGACCATTATCATCAAATGTTTGCATTTATAGCTCGTTCAAGATTATCGTTTGTGTTCACTCATTCACCACGACTTATTAGACAGTACATAGATGAATTCTGGAGTACTGCTCATGAAGTAATGGTTGATGGTCATGGTTTTATTCAAGCTACAGTTGCTGGGATCACTTTTGCATTCAATGCTGCAAATCTACGTCATATTCTGCGTTTAGGTGAAGAACCAGACGAAGCGGTAGATATGACATATTCGTTTCAGCTTCTTTATCAATGTTTTCAGAGGATGGGTTACGTCGGTGCAATAAAATTACCTTTTGACAAAAGTGGAATTAAAGGACGATGGAGATATCTGGCGTATGCTTTGCTAGTTTGTTTAAGCAATCGTAAAGCGGGTTTTGATCAACTTTCTGCTCAAATAGCATCGCAGATGGTTGCATTGGTCTACAATCGCCCGTATCCATTTTCTGTCTACTTTTATCAGGAATTTCTTGAACAACTTAGTGCCAGAGGACGAAAGAGATTTTTACTTTATCCTCGCTTTGTTATGGCCATTGTCAGACACTTCTGTCCGAACTTGGTTTTCGATCAAGGACCTCGTTATAATCTACATGCTTGGCCTTTGCGTCTTTTCGCTGATTTAGAAGCAAATACTCGCAACGTAGAAGGTCTTACTGATCCACCTTTGTTTGGTCACTTGATCAATCCTAACTATCGTTCTCGTATTGAGGATGATATGTTCGTGGACGACGATGACGATTCGGATGAAACAGAAGGTTCTGAAGGTGGTTTAGAAGCTGATGATAGTGATTCTTCAAGTGATGATTCCGATGATGATGATTCAGATCACGGGAATGATGCTAATGAGGAAGATAGTACCAGTAGTTCAGCTGATAATGTTGTTGTCTCGGAAGACACAGGTGAATATGAGCATCGCACAAAAAGGGCTCATGATGTTCCTGTAGCTTCTGCAAGTGATCATTCTTATCACTTATCTCAAGAAGGTGTATCTAGTGAGCTACGTAGAGAACGTCGAAGCAAGGCATGTCATGCTTCTCCGATAGTCTCTGATACGGCTCAATCTGTTCATGATAAGGTACTTTGCAGGATTATTATGTTTTACTTAACCAATCTTTGGATGTTTTGCATGATGTTTCTTTACAGTATGATGCAAATGTTTTACTTCCTCCTGAGGTTGCGGCTCGATTTAATCCTGAACTAGCCAGCCTTTTTGACGATATTGATGATCCGGTCAATGCACCAAGTTCAAGTGATACTAGGAGTTCTAAAAGATCAATGGATGCTACTCTTACTTATCAAAGAGTTAAGCGTGCACGTATCACTGAAGCTACATCAGTTTCAATTCCTGATCCTCCAAGTTCAACTGCTGCTGCTATTCCGGTTGCATTGCCTCCCAGAGTGCCTGTTACTCCTCTTCCTTCAGATTCTCCTCTGGTTCGACGTATTGAGGTTCTAGAGACTCGTGTTTACACGTTAGAGTCTGATCTCTCAGATGTCCGAGCTGCTCTGACCTTTCTTGTCAATTGGGTCAAGAATCAAGGGGGAGATGTGCCTGAAGAGATATGCAGATTATCAGTGCCAAGACGTCAAGATGATGATGATGATGATGATAATGCTGGTGATGATGATGATGATGATGATGATGATGATGATTCAGATCACGGGAATGATGCTAATGAGGAAGATAGTACCAGTAGTTCAGCTGATAATGTTGTTGTCTCGGAAGACACAGGTGAATATGAGCATCGCAGATGGTTGCATTGGTCTACAATCGCCCGTATCCATTTTCTGTCTACTTTTATCAGGAATTTCTTGAACAACTTAGTGCCAGAGGACGAAAGAGATTTTTACTTTATCCTCGCTTTGTTATGGCCATTGTCAGACACTTCTGTCCGAACTTGGTTTTCGATCAAGGACCTCGTTATAATCTACATGCTTGGCCTTTGCGTCTTTTCGCTGATTTAGAAGCAAATACTCGCAACGTAGAAGGTCTTACTGATCCACCTTTGTTTGGTCACTTGATCAATCCTAACTATCGTTCTCGTATTGAGGATGATATGTTCGTGGACGACGATGACGATTCGGATGAAACAGAAGGTTCTGAAGGTGGTTTAGAAGCTGATGATAGTGATTCTTCAAGTGATGATTCCGATGATGATGATTCAGATCACGGGAATGATGCTAATGAGGAAGATAGTACCAGTAGTTCAGCTGATAATGTTGTTGTCTCGGAAGACACAGGTGAATATGAGCATCGCACAAAAAGGGCTCATGATGTTCCTGTAGCTTCTGCAAGTGATCATTCTTATCACTTATCTCAAGAAGGTGTATCTAGTGAGCTACGTAGAGAACGTCGAAGCAAGGCATGTCATGCTTCTCCGATAGTCTCTGATACGGCTCAATCTGTTCATGATAAGGTACTTTGCAGGATTATTATGTTTTACTTAACCAATCTTTGGATGTTTTGCATGATGTTTCTTTACAGTATGATGCAAATGTTTTACTTCCTCCTGAGGTTGCGGCTCGATTTAATCCTGAACTAGCCAGCCTTTTTGACGATATTGATGATCCGGTCAATGCACCAAGTTCAAGTGATACTAGGAGTTCTAAAAGATCAATGGATGCTACTCTTACTTATCAAAGAGTTAAGCGTGCACGTATCACTGAAGCTACATCAGTTTCAATTCCTGATCCTCCAAGTTCAACTGCTGCTGCTATTCCGGTTGCATTGCCTCCCAGAGTGCCTGTTACTCCTCTTCCTTCAGATTCTCCTCTGGTTCGACGTATTGAGGTTCTAGAGACTCGTGTTTACACGTTAGAGTCTGATCTCTCAGATGTCCGAGCTGCTCTGACCTTTCTTGTCAATTGGGTCAAGAATCAAGGGGGAGATGTGCCTGAAGAGATATGCAGATTATCAGTGCCAAGACGTCAAGATGATGATGATGATGTTGATAATGCTGGTGATCATGATGATGATGATGATGATGATGATGATGATGATGATGATGCTGATAATGCTGGTGATCGAAGTGATTCTCGCCCAGTTCTTGACAAAGGAAAGGGTGTTGAAGTTCAGGGGGAGATAGGGGGAGATCATACTGAGGTTGGTACATCTGGTGCTGGAGATTCAAGTGCTCCTCGTGATGCTGAGGCTATTGAAGCACTTGACTCAGGTAATTCTTCAAAATCAATTGATTATTTAAGTGATGATCAAGTTGAAGCTGAAACTGATCGATTAAAGCGTGAAGTTGAAGCAAAATTTGGACATGACTATTATTCTGAAGAAAACGCCTTTCATGATGTGTTTGATGTTTTATTAGATAAACAACAACATGCAGAAAATGAAAGAGAAAAAGAATTACAGATTCAAAAGCAAATAGCTTTGGAATCTGATTCTGATTCTGATTCTGATTCTGATTCAACTTATGATGTTAATAATGATTAGATGAATTGTATTTTAGGTTGCATGTAATAAGTTATGACATGTAAATGTAATTTATCTTATTTCAATGCAATTATATTTCATCTTTATTATCATGATTAATCATTGTATTCTGGTGTTATTTTGTGTAATCTTATCAGATGATACAGATGATACAGATGATACAGAATTACTCTTTGATGGAAATGAGCTTGAGGAAGGTGAGATTGTCACGGAACCAGATGTTAATTTATTCAAGAAACCTTATGGTTTTGATGATGTTTGGGACTCAATTCCTGAAGAGCCGTCTATGGTAGAAAGAAATGTGTTAGAATTGAAGAGAAAAGAAAAGAAGTAAAGGAAAGAATGCTACAAGCTCCAATTAGTAGCACCGCTGAAGTTTTAAACTTTGTGGTATATGCTAAGGTTGATGATGCATTGATTCCTTTTGAATATGAAATAAACTTGACAAGACCTTTTAATCCAAATAGTTATCCAGTTCCTCTCAGAGATGATGATCCATTACAAGAAATTGATCGACTTGTGCCTGGACAAAGGATTAATGATCGTATAGTCACATGGGATACTATGAAACCCAGTATGTATTGGACTCATATCTCAGATAAAGATGCTGCAAAATATAAGACAATAATCTGGAGTTGGTTCTATGATGAAGAATTGAAGCTATTCGTTCTTAAAAGACCAGAAGGTTGTCAGTATTTAGCATGGCGTGAGAGACATTTCAGAAGTTTGTGTGAAGAAGATTTACATGAACTCGGAAATAACTGGATTATGATGATGATGATGATGATGATGATGATGATGATGATGATGATGATGATGATGATGATGATGATGATGATGATGATGATGATGATGATGATGATGATGATGATGATGATGATGATGATGATGATGATGATGATGATGATGATGATGATGATGATGATGATGATGATGATGATGATGATGATGATGATGATGATGATGATGATGATGATGATGATGATGATGATGATGATGATGATGATGATGATGATGATGATGATGATGATGATGATGATGATGATGATGATGATGATGATGATGATGATGATGATGATGATGATGATGATGATGATGATGATGATGATGATGATGATGATGATGATGATGATGATGATGATGATGATGATGATGATGATGATGATGATGATGATGATGATGATGATGATGATGATGATGATGATGATGATGATGATGATGATGATGATGATGATGATGATGATGATGATGATGATGATGATGATGATGATGATGATGATGATGATGATGATGATGATGATGATGATGATGATGATGATGATGATGATGATGATGATGATGATGATGATGATGATGATGATGATGATGATGATGATGATGATGATGATGATGATGATGATGATGATGATGATGATGATGATGATGATGATGATGATGATGATGATGATTCGATGATGATGATGATGATGATGATGATGATGATGATGATGATGATGATGATGATGATGATGATGATGATGATGATGATGATGATGATGATGATGCTGATAATGCTGGTGATCGAAGTGATTCTCGCCCAGTTCTTGACAAAGGAAAGGGTGTTGAAGTTCAGGGGGAGATAGGGGGAGATCATACTGAGGTTGGTACATCTGGTGCTGGAGATTCAAGTGCTCCTCGTGATGCTGAGGCTATTGAAGCACTTGACTCAGGTAATTCTTCAAAATCAATTGATTATTTAAGTGATGATCAAGTTGAAGCTGAAACTGATCGATTAAAGCGTGAAGTTGAAGCAAAATTTGGACATGACTATTATTCTGAAGAAAACGCCTTTCATGATGTGTTTGATGTTTTATTAGATAAACAACAACATGCAGAAAATGAAAGAGAAAAAGAATTACAGATTCAAAAGCAAATAGCTTTGGAATCTGATTCTTATTCTGATTCTGATTCAACTTATGATGTTAATAATGATTAGATGAATTGTATTTTAGGTTGCATGTAATAAGTTATGACATGTAAATGTAATTTATCTTATTTCAATGCAATTATATTTCATCTTTATTATCATGATTAATCATTGTATTCTGGTGTTATTTTGTGTAATCTTATCAGATGATACAGATGATACAGAGATCTATGGAAGATGAGATCAGATGATACAGATGATACAGAATTACTCTTTGATGGAAATGAGCTTGAGGAAGGTGAGATTGTCACGGAACCAGATGTTAATTTATTCAAGAAACCTTATGGTTTTGATGATGTTTGGGACTCAATTCCTGAAGAGCCGTCTATGGTAGAAAGAAATGTGTTAGAATTGAAGAGAAAAGAAGTAAAGGAAAGAATGCTACAAGCTCCAATTAGTAGCACCGCTGAAGTTTTAAACTTTGTGGTATATGCTAAGGTTGATGATGCATTGATTCCTTTTGAATATGAAAGATTCAGATAAACCAATGTTTCATATTGAACCAAGACAAAAGAAGAAGGTGGTTAAGCCAGATAAAAGCGTTGAGTATATTCAACGTGATATCAAGTGTATGATCAAAGTCCCTGCCAAGAAATGGGCACAAGATGTCTTGGATAAAATGGACAATTGGGAGATTGATCGAGATTCTGGTGAAGCCAAGATGTATGCAGATTCGGAAAAGAAGATTTTGCTGAGAAGGATGTATGATCCAATGCAGTTGGTCAACTTCTCAAGAAATGATCTGAGGAAATTATACGATACAGAATGTTCATTTTTGTCATTTTGGAAATTTGTGTGAAGAAGATTTACATGAACTCGGAAATAACTGGATTATCAATCCAAGTGGTTATGGTCTTGCTGATGTGGTTGGTAAGAATCTTCATCATGATTTTAAGTTGAGATTGAATATGAAATAAACTTGACAAGACCTTTTAATCCAAATAGTTATCCAGTTCCTCTCAGAGATGATGATCCATTACAAGAAATTGATCGACTTGTGCCTGGACAAAGGATTAATGATCGTATAGTCACATGGGATACTATGAAACCCAGTATGTATTGGACTCATATCTCAGATAAAGATGCTGCAAAATATAAGACAATAATCTGGAGTTGGTTCTATGATGAAGAATTGAAGCTATTCGTTCTTAAAAGACCAGAAGGTTGTCAGTATTTAGCATGGCGTGAGAGACATTTCAGAAGTTTGTGTGAAGAAGATTTACATGAACTCGGAAATAACTGGATTATCAATCCAAGTGGTTATGGTCTTGCTGATGTGGTTGGTAAGAATCTTCATCATGATTTTAAGTTGAGGTTGAATATGAAATAAACTTGACAAGACCTTTTAATCCAAATAGTTATCCAGTTCCTCTCAGAGATGATGATCCATTACAAGAAATTGATCGACTTGTGCCTGGACAAAGGATTAATGATCGTATAGTCACATGGGATACTATGAAACCCAGTATGTATTGGACTCATATCTCAGATAAAGATGCTGCAAAATATAAGACAATAATCTGGAGTTGGTTCTATGATGAAGAATTGAAGCTATTCGTTCTTAAAAGACCAGAAGGTTGTCAGTATTTAGCATGGCGTGAGAGACATTTCAGAAGTTTGTGTGAAGAAGATTTACATGAACTCGGAAATAACTGGATTATCAATCCAAGTGGTTATGGTCTTGCTGATGTGGTTGGTAAGAATCTTCATCATGATTTTAAGTTGAGGTTGAATATGAAATAAACTTGACAAGACCTTTTAATCCAAATAGTTATCCAGTTCCTCTCAGAGATGATGATCCATTACAAGAAATTGATCGACTTGTGCCTGGACAAAGGATTAATGATCGTATAGTCACATGGGATACTATGAAACCCAGTATGTATTGGACTCATATCTCAGATAAAGATGCTGCAAAATATAAGACAATAATCTGGAGTTGGTTCTATGATGAAGAATTGAAGCTATTCGTTCTTAAAAGACCAGAAGGTTGTCAGTATTTAGCATGGCGTGAGAGACATTTCAGAAGTTTGTGTGAAGAAGATTTACATGAACTCGGAAATAACTGGATTATCAATCCAAGTGGTTATGGTCTTGCTGATGTGGTTGGTAAGAATCTTCATCATGATTTTAAGTTGAGGTTGAATATGAAAGATTCAGATAAACCAATGTTTCATATTGAACCAAGACAAAAGAAAGAAAAGGGGAAAAGTGTTTGGTGTCTCTTTTCCCTCCACATAGTCTAAGACCGGCCCATGTGGCTATTTTTGAGATATTTTATACCCTTTATTCGGTAAAATGCTTACGACTAATTACCGTATGACCAAAAGGTTACAATTTAAAGTAAAGGTAATTTCCCTCGTCTCATTTTAGTTAAGACAAGCCAATAAAGTTTCGTCAAAGTGAACTTTATAATATTAAGTCCAGACAGTCTAATTATTTTGTATAAGACATAACCTTTAAATATTTATTTAAAGTTATTTTTAAAGACTGGGCATTCATCTAGATAGCTAATAGTCTACGTCATCAAGATACGTCTAATTTGACTAAGTCAAAAGTCCAAAAGTCTAATAATTTCCACGTCTAATGACTGTAATTGAGATTAAGACTAACCCGATGTTAATTAATTACGAGTTGTCACAGCATCCCCGACTTCTAAGGATTTCGTCCGAAAATCAAGTCTTGCTCAGTAAAAAGATGAGGATAGTTATCCCTCATATAGTCTTCGCGTTCCCAAGTCGAGTCGGGTCCGTGTTTTGAGTTCCAATGAACCTTGACCAATTTGATACGACTATGTCTAAGTTGCTTGAGCTGTTGGTCTAGAATTTCAACAGGTTCCTCGACAAATTGAGAGAGTCATTCACTTGCAGCTCTTCGACAGGTACAACTAAAGTTTCATCAGTCAGACATTTCTTAAGATTAGAAACATGAAACGTGTGATGAACGTGTTATAGCTCTTTGGGTAAATCGAGCTTATAAGCCACGGAACCAATTCTTTGAACAATCTCGAATGATCCGATATAACGAGGACTAAGTTTCCCTCGTACGCCAAAACGTGCAGTGCCTTTCCAATGTGACACTTTCAACATGACTTTGTCTCCCACTTGAAACTCAAGTGGTTTTCGTCTACGGTCGGCATAGCTCTTTTGGCGATCTTGAGCCGCCTTCAGCCGTGCCCTAATTTCAACAATTTGATCAGTAGTCTTCTGAACTAGTCCATATTTGTACAAACGACGTTCGCCAGCATCAAGCCAACAGACAGGAGATCTACATTTCCGTCCATACAAAGCCTCATAAGGAGCACATTTGATGCTAGTGTGATAGCTGTTATTATACGAAAATTCAGCTAACGGCAATCCCAACTACCCTTGAAGTCAATGACACATGCCCGAAGCATGTCCTCTAAAGTCTGGATGGTACGTTCACTTTGTCCGTCAGTCTGTGGATGGTAAGCCGTACTCAAGTTCAATTGAGTGCCTAGGGCGTCTTGAAAATATCTCCATGATTGTGAAGTGAAACGACCATCACAATCAGAGATAATAGACACAGGAACACCATGAAGTGACACGATCTTCTCAATATATAATTGAGACAATTTCTTTATCTTCCAATTCTCCCGTATGGGAATGAAGTGTGCAGACTTCGTTAATCGATCTACAATGACCCAAAAAGTATCGTATCCTTTCAGGGTTCGAGGCAGTTTAGTAATAAAGTCCATAGTAATCTGTTCCAATTTCCAGTCAGGAATTTGGGGTTGTTGGAGCAGCCCAGAAGGCTTTTGGTGCTCCGCCTTGACCATTGAACAATTTAGGTACTTTGAGACATAAGTGGCGATATCTCTTTTCATACCAGGCCACCAATAAAAGTCCTTTAGTCCATGGTACATTTTGTCAGCACCAGGATGGATTGAATGCTTAGATCGATGACTCTCGTTCATTAAGAGTTCTCTAAGTCCATTGTACTTGGGAATCCACACTCTGCCCTTGACATGTCAGATCCCATCGCCATCCAATTCAAATAAACATTCAGCATTCCACAATGCTTCTTTCTTGATACGCCCTGGCTGTAGGGCATCGTTTTGATCGTCCAGAACTCTATCCCTTAATGATGAGCCAAGATAAGAACTTGCTCTTTTTATGACAGATAGGGAAATTCTATCTTTTTGACTTAGCGCGTCAGCAACAACATTTGCTTTACCGGGATGATATTTGAGTTCACAGTCGTAGTCACTGAGTAATTCTACCCATCGTCGTTGTCTCATATTTAGCATTTTCTGATCGAAGATATGCTGAAGACTCTTGTGATCCGTGAATACAGTACACTTGGGACCATACAGGTAATGTCTCCAAATCTTTAAGGCAAAAACAACCGCTCTGAGTTCGAGATCGTGGGTTGTATAATTCTTTTCGTGGATTTTGAGTTGTCTAGAAGCGTAAGCAATGACCTTACCTTCTTGCATAAGTACACATCCCATGCCTTGATGTGAGGCGTCACAGTATACCATGAAATTTTCAATGCCATTTGGTAATGCTAGAATAGGAGCATTACATAATCTTTCTTTTAACGTCTGGAATGCCTTTTCTTGGGCATCCTGCCAAATAAACTCCTTAGTCTTCTGAGTTAACAAAGTCAAAGGTTGAGCAACCTTAGAGAAATTTTCAATGAATCTTCTGTAATAGCCCGCCAATCCAAGAAACTGATGAATTTCTGTCGGGGTCTTAGGGGCTTCCCACTTCTTTATTGCCTCGACCTTAGATGGTGTAAGTCCCAACTTGTTAGATGGTACTACTGAAGACACCTCTATGTCGATGGTGGAGTTACTTTGCAATATACTTACTAAACTGGAGACGACCAGTTAGATAAGTATATACCAAGTTCTAGATAGATTACTTATATAAAAGACAATAAGTAAAGAACAATGCAATAATACAATAACTTGTAAACAATCTTGATGAGACAATATGTAGTTTTCAAAGTGTAATTTATTTATTGATATTAAACAAATTACAAGGTTGATGCGGAACCAAGATAATACACGAATGTAAATATCCTAACAACCTATGAAATACAATTGATCTATACTCGGAATTTCTCTTCTACAATCGAAACACTTAAAGTAGTGAAATGTTCCTTTTAGCGATTGAGAGAATATTGCACAAGTTCACCAAGAATATTGCAGGTTTGCAAAGTATGAAGTTATTCGTTTGTGTGTGAAATAACTTTGAGAGAACGAATACTTATTTTCTTGGTTGTGCAATGACTTGTATTTATAGGCAAAGTTAACATTGGGATGTTAACTTTAGCCGTACAAATGTGGTTGGAAGCATTTAAGGAATAGCATTTAATTCCTTAAAAAGTGTTGTAAAGTCGCATGTTACAGTGACTTTACACAACCACCTTTATGTACCTTTTAATACTTAAATAATAAGATAAGGCTTATTATCCGGGTAAAGGTACATAAAGTATACAAGTCAATTCCTCGTAATCAGTGTAAAGCTTTGTAAGGGCTTTCCACTGAAGGTCTCCAGTTTGTAACTGACTAGAATGTCAACTGGGCTTCGCTGCCATTGTCATTCTCTTTCTTCCATTTGTTGTCTTCGACTTCAACTGGAATGTTTCTTCAACTTGGTCAGTTCTCAACTGGAGGAAGTCTTCAGTTGCGTTGACTGTACGGTGCAACTGGACTTCAATATATTTCTCGACAAATCTTCTTGGTCACCAGTTTACTGGTCACCAGATGCAACTGGTGAACTGGTCAGTGGAAACTGGTGACTGGCCAGTTCCAGGTGAACTGGACCTAACAAATTCCCCCTATTTGTCTAGAAATATAGTCTAAGTCTTTTCTAGTTTTTGTATCTATACAAGTGTGAACTATAGAGACTTGTTTGATTTAAATCTATCTAAGATATCTAGGGCATTTTTATAGATCAATAAATGCCTTAGGTTTTTCTTTTATGTTTGTTAGATTTTAATCTTTTATCTACCTTGTGGTTACAAACTGGTAACTTCATTTATACAAGGAGCAAAATTTACACAAGTTACAACAGAATGTACAACAAATTACAAGAAGATAAAAATGAAGAAAGAACTTAAACTGATGGCCCTTCGCCAATTCTTCTTCTTTTGGTCACAAGAGAAATAGGTTGAGTGTCTTCAGGGTCAATATTCAGCCTTTGCTCCAGATTCTCTTTATGTTGAATCTTGCCCTTTAGAAAATTTACCCATGCCTTCTCAAACCTATTCTTTTGTCCCTTCGCATCCAGCACCTTCACCATCTCGACCCATTCACTGAACCCAAACTGCAACACACCAGGATCATCAGTTCTCACTAGTGGCCCACCAGCATACTTTACTTCAACTCGAAAGACCTTGGTGCCTGGCTTAATTGTAATATTGACATTTGTTATAGTACCACCATGTCTCCTGGTTGACATGATCTGGGAGTAGTAGTTTCTTGCTTCAGTTTCATTAGTGATTTTAATACTCCCAGCACCAGCAGCCAGTACGGCGGACTTAATGTCTTCATTTGTTACCTCGCCAGTTGGTTCAATGAATGTGCTAAGATCAGCATCCCTGGCAGCTTTGGTCAGTGGTCTTCTAGGTTGTGGAACCCTTCTTGGTGGATTCATAACTTCCTTCACAACCTTCTTTACATTGGCAATTCTTTTCAGAATCCCACTGGCCCTTAGCTCCTTAGCCCTCTCCAAAGAAATGTTTAAGCTCCTGGCATCAAATTCAGCCTCATCCTCATGATAGTGTCTTTCCAGTTCAACATCTAGCATTTCATTTAACTGGTCAACTATCCTAGGATTATTCTTAACACTGAGATACTCCTCCTTAGTGATACCTAGAAGATTGGCATCACTCATATCTAGCAAGTTCAATTGTGTGAGATGTGCCCTGGCTTCAGCTTGGTTCCTTTGTTTCATTTTCTTTCGTTCTTTAACACTATCACCAAGTCTGGCCAGTCTTCTACTATCACTGTCTGAAACTGGAGGCAATACATCAACATTACCAGTCTCAAGCATTTCCATTTCAGTGGCCGGCTGGGCTTCTTCAGTTGCTTTGCCCTTTCCTTTATCCAACACATTCCCCCTTACACTAGCATCACCAGTTTGCTCACCAGCATCAGTACTGGCAGCTAAGCTTAATTCCCTTCTTGGTAGAACTGGTGGTGCAAGGACTGTACTTCTTTCCCCCTTGGCAGCATCGAGACCTGCCCTAATAGCTTCCCATTCAGAAGGATGTGATGGCAACCGGTCAAGAGGCTGCCACGACTGCATGTCCTTGCACTCTTTAAATATCCCACACATCATTCGGAAGGACCTCCAAAGGTGGCTGGTTTCTTTAGACTGGGCCAAGACATTTGCAACAACTTTGTCTTGACCAGTTTTTAATTCATTGAAAACCTTTGATTCTTCATCAATACCAGCACCCACCTTTTCCTTCAAAGCATCATCCCTCTTCTTCAAATCCTCCACTTCATTGGCCAGTTTATTCAATGTTTCAGTGTGAAGAGATACTTGGGTGCTCAAACCTTCAATGCTGCCCCTCAACTGGGTGATCTCACTGGTAAGTGGGGCCAGATCAACCTGAGGAGTGGCCAGCTTGGTGATCTCAGACATCACCTTTTCAACCAAACGCTCTTCCCTAGCACCCAACATATCCTCCATCTTCTGACCAACTGAAGATACCATCTGCTCACCAAGACCAGTTAAATCTAGGCCAGGTCTCTCAATTAGTTCCTTGACCTGCCTTTCAATTTCCTTCAAGTCTACTTCAGAAGTTCTGACAGTATTGGTAAGCAGACTTGAGATAGAACTGGTGACCTTGGAGTGAGTTAGGTCAAAGGCTTCCTTCAATGTACCTGCCAAATTATTACTGCCAGTGACCAACTCATTCAATTTATTAAACACCAAGTCCTCATTTAATGAGAACTTGTTTATCCCCAGATCAACCACCTTGATATTTGTCAATGAGTCTTTGTGGTATCTGGAGAAGGACTTGGTGTTCTTCTCAAGTGTCTTCTGAATCTCCTCCACCCTGGTTAGAAGGTTTTGGAGATCGGATTGTATAGAGACAACTTGAGTGTCCAGTGACAAAGAAGAAGGTGTTACTGGACCACGAGCAGTTACTACTGGAGCAACTGGAGGAGGCAAACTAATGGAAGTCTCCCCAGTTGTCAGGCCAGCAGTTGAATATATAGGAGGAGTGGTAGAAGAAGAAAGGATAGGAAATTCAATGTGTTGTTCATGCTGAGAAAGCTCAGGTGTGAACAACGGCGACGGTGGTGGGGGCATTTCTCGAGCAAAGGAGAATTGCCCAGTTGGTAAAGGAGCGGTATATATTGGTAAGGAAATATTTGTAGGCACATTATGCTCAGATGGGGAAAGTGAAATTGATGCGTCTGGAGGGCAGACTGGAGATGAAGGGTCTTGTGCTTGTACAGAAGCACCAAGAATCTCCAAGTCTGTTTCAGTACCTTCTGAATCCGAAGATTCAATAAGGATTTCCTCGTCGTTAACACCCATGTCCAGATCCATGAATGTGACAGAGGGCTGACCAGTTACCTGGGCAGACTCCAGATGACCTTCCCCAGTTTCCTGGATGGGTACATCTGTTGATGGATCAGATACCGAAGTATCGTTACCAGGGATAGACGTGATAGGAACGGCTTGAGTTATGGTTGTTCTATCATCAACCACAACTGGAGACGAACTGGAGGGTCCCTCATTATTTTGAGGCCCGCCCAGTTGTCTTTCTGGTTCACTTTCCAAAGGTGCACCAGTTTTAGCAAACGCCAGCTGCATCTGCTCAGGAATTTCAACCTCACCAGCTTCAGACACTAGTGAGTCTAGATTCCTCAAAACATCTGGCCTTGTGAACGAAGAGTCTGTATTTCTATACTCTTCTTCACCCAGAATCTGCCTGAAACATAGAGAAAGAAATCTGGAAAAGGGGATACAAACACCCCTTGAGCCTTTCAGCTTTTGCACAAGACTCCTATACAATATGTCAGCAAAATCCACCCTCAACCCCTTCCACAAACAATAAGCCATTTCAGCTTGTGAAGAGTTGATCTGGTCAAGACCACCTGAACTACCACCCAGACTTTCAACCAGATGTACAAAGAAATACCTCCATGAAGGTGTAAGACCCTTCATGGTCATAGCCCCCTTGGTCTTTAAAACACCATCATTGTCCAAGCACTCCTTATGACCCATCTCAAGGAGTACTTGACGAAAATTTATATTTGAGGCTAAAACAACTGGAGACGAACTGGAGGGTCCCTCATTATTTTGAGGCCCGCCCAGTTGTCTTTCTGGTTCACTTTCCAAAGGTGCACCAGTTTTAGCAAACGCCAGCTGCATCTGCTCAGGAATTTCAACCTCACCAGCTTCAGACACTAGTGAGTCTAGATTCCTCAAAACATCTGGCCTTGTGAACGAAGAGTCTGTATTTCTATACTCTTCTTCACCCAGAATCTGCCTGAAACATAGAGAAAGAAATCTGGAAAAGGGGATACAAACACCCCTTGAGCCTTTCAGCTTTTGCACAAGACTCCTATACAATATGTCAGCAAAATCCACCCTCAACCCCTTCCACAAACAATAAGCCATTTCAGCTTGTGAAGAGTTGATCTGGTCAAGACCACCTGAACTACCACCCAGACTTTCAACCAGATGTACAAAGAAATACCTCCATGAAGGTGTAAGACCCTTCATGGTCATAGCCCCCTTGGTCTTTAAAACACCATCATTGTCCAAGCACTCCTTATGACCCATCTCAAGGAGTACTTGACGAAAATTTATATTTGAGGCTAAAACAACTGGAGACTCACCCTCTCTCCAGTAATTGAGGTGAAGAGCATCCCTCAATACTTCAACATCCAAAGTACATTTGATTGTTCCATCCTTTAAAGTGAAACTGATGGAGGAACAATCGGAAGAAAGTGTGGCAGAGAACCAGAACTCACACAAGTAATCATGATACATCTTGCGTGGGTTCCTGGTGAATAAGGGTCCTATTGGAGAATCCTTCAAAAATTTTCTGATTCTTCCAATAAGGGTTTTAGACCCTTGAGAGCCTTGTAGGCTAGCCAATGGATTGTTTGGGTTTAATTTTAGGGCTGCGCTATAAGGAGCACCAGGTGCCTGGGGGACATCTGGTGAGGGATTATATGGAGCAGTCAAGAGATTTACATCTCTTGAGCGGGATGATTTAGGTGCCATTGAATGAAATTGAAATTTATGATTGGAAGTAAATGAAGAGAATGAAAAAGAAAGTAATGTGTTATGAAGTAAATAAGGGTATTTATAAGGGGATTCAAGATCCCAATGTAAACCCACAAATCATATTTTATTAAACCAAATATTTTCGAAGATATTTTGAAAATAAAATATAATTTTCCATGTAAGCATTAAATGTTACCATGTCAGCATTAAATGCTACGACGGCTCACTTTACCCATAACCCCACACACTTTTTGTTTTCCCAACACAAACAGTTGTCAAGTACTAAAAATGGTTTCAACACGTCAGATCACGATATCAAGTGGTTTAAAACACTCGAGTATCATGACGTGTCACATAAATTGACCAAGTATTTGTAACGTTATGAAAATTAGACAAAGACCGAACCTGGTAACTGGAGAACTTCATCAGTGTCACTGACGCGTTCAATAACAAAGAAAGCTCCAGTTAAGGGTTTAGCATTCCCAGTTCGCTGATGAGATGTTTAAAAGTTTTCTCATCGAGAGGTTTAGTAAAAACATCAGCTAGCTGTTTGTCAGTGGGGATGAAATGAATTTCAATATCACCTTTCATAACATGATCACGAATAAAATGATACCTGATGTCAATATGCTTTGTTTTTGAGTGCATCACTGGATTGTGAGAGATAGCAATTGCACTGGTGTTGTCACAAAAGATTGGGGTCTTGGTGTACTTCTGACCATAATCTAGTAACTGGTTTTTGATCCAGAGAATCTGGGCACAACAACTGGCCGCAGAAATGTACTCTGCCTCTGCAGTGGACATAGAGACTGAAGTCTGCTTCTTGCTGGTCCAACTCACCAGTTTTCCTCCAAGGAAATGACAACCACCAGTTGTGGATTTTCTATCAATCTTACAACCTGCATGATCAGAATCTGAATAACCCATTAGATCTAATCCTGAGCCTTTGGGGTACCAAAGACCAAGATTAGGACACCCTTTCAGGTATCTAAAGATACGCTTTACAGCGTGCAAATGAGATTCTTTAGGGTTAGCCTGAAACCTGGCACATAAACATGTTGCAAACATTATATCTGGTCGACTGGCAGTTAAGTACATCAGTGAACCAACCATACCTCTATAGTCAGTTATGTTAACTGGTTTGCCAGTTGGGTCAGAGTCCAAATTCAATGGTGCTGCAATAGGTGTGTTTTTCGATGGGATTGAATCATATTTGTATTTTCTTAACAAATCTCTGACATATTTTCCTTGGTTTATGAAAATTCCATTTTCAGTTTGCTTAATCTGAAGACCTAAGAAAAATGTTAATTCACCCATTAAACTCATCTCATATTCAGATGACATGATTTTAGAAAACTTTTTACACATTGCATCATCAGTTGAACCAAAAATAATGTCATCAACATAAATTGACCAAGTATTTGTAACGTTATGAAAATTAGACAAAGACGAACCTGGTAACTGGAGGATCAATCCAGTTCCAGTTCCAACTGAAGAGTTCTCCAGTTGCATTTTCAAACAAAAACGAATTTTAGTCAGAAAATTATTTTGAGTCTTTCCCCCTAAAATGATGATCCAGATATCAATTAGTGCCAAGATAGTATCACAAAGGCGTTCGATAGCCTGGCGAGCAAAGATAGTCTGGACCTCCTCAACTGGAGAACTTCATCAGTGTCACTGACGCGTTCAATAACAAAGAAAGCTCCAGTTAAGGGTTTAGCATTCCCAGTTCGCTGATGAGATGTTTAAAAGTTTTCTCATCGAGAGGTTTAGTAAAAACATCAGCTAGCTGTTTGTCAGTGGGGATGAAATGAATTTCAATATCACCTTTCATAACATGATCACGAATAAAATGATACCTGATGTCAATATGCTTTGTTTTTGAGTGCATCACTGGATTGTGAGAGATAGCAATTGCACTGGTGTTGTCACAAAAGATTGGGGTCTTGGTGTACTTCTGACCATAATCTAGTAACTGGTTTTTGATCCAGAGAATCTGGGCACAACAACTGGCCGCAGAAATGTACTCTGCCTCTGCAGTGGACATAGAGACTGAAGTCTGCTTCTTGCTGGTCCAACTCACCAGTTTTCCTCCAAGGAAATGACAACCACCAGTTGTGGATTTTCTATCAATCTTACAACCTGCATGATCAGAATCTGAATAACCCATTAGATCTAATCCTGAGCCTTTGGGGTACCAAAGACCAAGATTAGGACACCCTTTCAGGTATCTAAAGATACGCTTTACAGCGTGCAAATGAGATTCTTTAGGGTTAGCCTGAAACCTGGCACATAAACATGTTGCAAACATTATATCTGGTCGACTGGCAGTTAAGTACATCAGTGAACCAACCATACCTCTATAGTCAGTTATGTTAACTGGTTTGCCAGTTGGGTCAGAGTCCAAATTCAATGGTGCTGCAATAGGTGTGTTTTTCGATGGGATTGAATCATATTTGTATTTTCTTAACAAATCTCTGACATATTTTCCTTGGTTTATGAAAATTTGACAAAGATCGAACCTGGTAACTGGAGGATCAATCCAGTTCCAGTTCCAACTGAAGAGTTCTCCAGTTGCATTTTCAAACAAAAACGAATTTTAGTCAGAAAATTATTTTGAGTCTTTCCCCCTAAAATGATGATCCAGATATCAATTAGTGCCAAGATAGTATCACAAAGGCGTTCGATAGCCTGGCGAGCAAAGATAGTCTGGACCTCCTCAACTGGAGAACTTCATCAGTGTCACTGACGCGTTCAATAACAAAGAAAGCTCCAGTTAAGGGTTTAGCATTCCCAGTTCGCTGATGAGATGTTTAAAAGTTTTCTCATCGAGAGGTTTAGTAAAAACATCAGCTAGCTGTTTGTCAGTGGGGATGAAATGAATTTCAATATCACCTTTCATAACATGATCACGAATAAAATGATACCTGATGTCAATATGCTTTGTTTTTGAGTGCATCACTGGATTGTGAGAGATAGCAATTGCACTGGTGTTGTCACAAAAGATTGGGGTCTTGGTGTACTTCTGACCATAATCTAGTAACTGGTTTTTGATCCAGAGAATCTGGGCACAACAACTGGCCGCAGAAATGTACTCTGCCTCTGCAGTGGACATAGAGACTGAAGTCTGCTTCTTGCTGGTCCAACTCACCAGTTTTCCTCCAAGGAAATGACAACCACCAGTTGTGGATTTTCTATCAATCTTACAACCTGCATGATCAGAATCTGAATAACCCATTAGATCTAATCCTGAGCCTTTGGGGTACCAAAGACCAAGATTAGGACACCCTTTCAGGTATCTAAAGATACGCTTTACAGCGTGCAAATGAGATTCTTTAGGGTTAGCCTGAAACCTGGCACATAAACATGTTGCAAACATTATATCTGGTCGACTGGCAGTTAAGTACATCAGTGAACCAACCATACCTCTATAGTCAGTTATGTTAACTGGTTTGCCAGTTGGGTCAGAGTCCAAATTCAATGGTGCTGCAATAGGTGTGTTTTTCGATGGGATTGAATCATATTTGTATTTTCTTAACAAATCTCTGACATATTTTCCTTGGTTTATGAAAATTCCATTTTCAGTTTGCTTAATCTGAAGACCTAAGAAAAATGTTAATTCACCCATTAAACTCATCTCATATTCAGATGACATGATTTTAGAAAACTTTTTACACATTGCATCATCAGTTGAACCAAAAATAATGTCATCAACATAAATTTGTACCAATAAGATATTACCTCTTTCTTTCAAGATAAACAAGGTATTATCTATTGCACCTCTTTGAAAGCCATTTTTGAGAAGATGTTTAGTTAAAGTATCATACCAGGCTCTTGGGGCTTGTCTTAGACCATACAATGCTTTGTTCAGTCTATAAACCCAATGAGGATGCTTCTCATCGATGAAACCTGGAGTCTGCTTAACATAAACTTCTTCTTCCAATGTTCCATTAAGGAACGCACTTTTGACATCCATCTGGAAGACCTTGAACTGCAGATGGGCTGCATAAGCCAAGAATATTCTAATGGCTTCAAGTCTTGCAACTGGAGCAAAAGTCTCATCAAAGTCAACGCCCTCTGCTTGACAATAACCCTGGTGGACAAGGAACAAGCTCCCAAACATTGTTTTTCATGAGTAACTGGAGAAGTAGGGGCTTGAACTGGTGCTGATATTGGAGTGGCACGTACATCTGATCCAATCACCAATTCTTGTGGTAAGTTAAAATTGATGGAGGGATAAAATGATGTGTCACTGGTGCTTTTCTTCTTCTTGACTGGTTCCAGTTTGTTGTAACTGGAAGCATCTTCTGGTGAAACAACTGACCGATGAACTTGGTCAGTTTCACCAAAGTTGATTGGAATGACTGGAGAAATATCAAGGCTTGGTCTCTTGTTGATTGCTTCAGTTGATTCATCGAATGTGACATGAATTGTCTCATGCACCTTTTGGAGTCTATAATTATAAACTCTAAAGGCCTTTCGAATATCTGAATAGCCTAAAAATACCCCTTCATCAGCTTTTGCATCAAACTTTCCAAGCTGACTGGAATCGTTCAGTATATAAACTGGACAACCAAATACATGAAAGTATCCAATATTTGGTTTTCGATTCCTGAGTACTTCGTAGGCAGTCTTCTTGTGTCTCTTGATGTAGACTGACCGGTTTTGGGTGTGACAAGCAGTTGCAACTGCCTCAGCCCAAAAACTGGTGGGAAGACCAGATTCAGATAGCATGCTTCTGGCCGCTTCTATCAGTGTACGATTCTTTCTTTCCACAACTCCATTTTGCTCTGGAGAGTGAACTGATGAGAAGTTTTGAGAAATGCCAGTGTCAGTGCAAAATGTTTCAAGTACCTTATTTTGGAATTCAGTACCATTATCACTTCGCAACTGACAAACTTTTCGAGTGTACTTGAGCTCAATTCTTTTGATAAGGGAGATGATTTCAGCAGGTGCATCACTTTTGGATCTGATGAATACCACCCAGCAATATCTGGTGAATTCATCAACCACAACTAGAGTGTATTTCTTTCCAGCTCTAGTTTGAACATTCACTGGACCAAAAAGATCCATATGAAGCATGTGAAGAGGTTCAGTGATGCTAAAATTTTGCCTAGTTTTGAAACTGGCTCTCTTCTGCTTGCCCATCTCACACCCTGGACATGGCTTTTCCTTATTGAAGGAAATCTGGGGTATCCCATCAACCAGTTGTTTGCGAGACAACTTGTTAATGTTCTTGAAATTAAGGTGGGATAACCTTTTATGCCATAGCCAGTTGGTGTCCTCATCAGCTTTGGTATAGAAACATTGCTCTTTTGGAGCTGGTTCCATATCCATGATGTACACATTCCCTTTTCTTGGTGCAATCATCACCACTTTCCAATCCTTGTTAAATATGGTGCCTTGTGCAATATCGAACAATACTCTGAAGCCATCATCGCAAAGTTGGCTTACACTGATCAAGTTATATTTCAAACCATTCACAAATGCAACTCTTTTGAATTCGACTTGTCCATTATTGAGCACACCATATCCTTCAGTCTTTCCAGATTGATCGTTACCAAACGTCACTGTCGGTCCATCTTGGACAGTGAACTCTTCCAGTAGGGGCTTACATCCGGTCATAGTCCGGCCAGCAGCGCTGTCCAGATACCAGATATTCTTCTTTCGATCGCCCTACACACACACAAAAATCATTAGTTATTTTTGTGAACCCATCTTTTCTTGATGGGTCCACTGGACTTCTCTACAGAAGCCACAGTTGATTGTTGAGGTGTTGAACTGGAGGCTACATCTGGAGCATTATCACCAGCTCCAGGTGCAGAAGTAAAAACGATTGGTATTTGATATTTACTCACCTTAAGTTTACCAGATTTTGTTCCAGATGGAACATTCTTTTGTTTAGGTACAGAAGGGAGTGATTTAATGTTTTGTTTTAAAACTGGAGGTGGTGAACCTCCTTCCAGATTGTTAATTCGGGCAGTGCAACTCTGAACCTGCCGAGACAAAAGTTGGAGTTGCCTTTTCAAATTAACCAAAACATTGTTTTGTTCAGGCAGTTGAACCTTGGACATTGGTTCAACTGGGGATTTAGTCTTTCGGGTCTTGGGCTCCTTAGACTTATGAGGTAAAGGCTTGTTAACAGTGGCCTTTTTGACTGGAGCTTTAGCCTGTTTGGCTCCAGTTTTAACCTCAATGGGGGTGGTCTCATTGGTTTCAGTTTCAACAGCTTCAGGTTGATCATAAGGTGTTTCAACTGGGGATTTAGTCTTTCGGGTCTTGGGCTCCTTAGACTTATGAGGTAAAGGCTTGTTAACAGTGGCCTTTTTGACTGGAGCTTTAGCCTGTTTGGCTCCAGTTTTAACCTCAATGGGGGTGGTCTCATTGGTTTCAGTTTCAACAGCTTCAGGTTGATCATAAGGTGTTTCAACCTGGAGAGCTGGAGGCAATGCATGAAGATCTGGTATAAGAGCTGCCATCTCCAGATCTTCAGATTTCCATGCATTTTTCTGGGCATCGATAGTTCTTGAAAATGCATCATAGTTTTTGCCAGATGCTTTTACCCAGGACTTGATAATCATTTGAGCTTTTTCAAAATCATGAGATAGTTTTTGATTATCAAGTTCTAATGCCTCAATTTTTAAAACTGACTCCTTGAGAGCCAACTGGACACTTTGCAAATCATTCAGTTGTGGTTTGACATTGTTCAGTTCAATTAAGATAGTGTCTAAATATCTTTCACTATCAGCTCTAACAGTTTCTACAAATGCCAAATCACCACTTAATGATTCAGCCAGGTCCAGTTTTAATTCAGGGTCAACCTGGTGATCATAATCACATACCTTTTTCAGTATGATGTCCACCCATCTTCCAGAGACGACATCATCTTTCACCACATGCTGCTGTTGTTGTTGATCTTCCAAGGCCATGAAACACATGTCCCTTTCCTCTTCTTCATCTTCAGATGAGTCATCAGAGTACTCCCATTTTCCCTCAGTTTGTGCAATTAAGCACTGATCCTTATCCTTTTGCATGGACAGGAGGGCAATCTGGGCCTTAAGCTGCTTGTATTTAGCTTTGTAGCTATCATCAGGCCGATTGTAATTAGGGACAGAGGGGCCAGTTTGGTTATTCAACTGACTAGATCTGCATTCCTTCATAAAATGACCTTTCTTGCCACACTTATAGCATGTAAGATTGGTCTTATCCAGAGAGCTGGAGCTGGAAGCATTGTTGGGGCCATTAAATCTTTTAGATTTATGCTTAAACCTATTAAAGGTTTTAGCAATCATGGCGACCAGATCATCATCGTCAGTTTCATCATAACCTTCACTGTTTTCAGTGGTCAGCCCAGAGTTCAAGAAACTGTTCAACATCTCCTTCATCGAGTGTGCCTGGACACTCTCAGCAGACATTAAAGCAGCACAAGGTCGCTCAATTGCATTAGCAACCTTGGGACTCTGAGCATGGTTCATGGCATCTTGCTCAGCCACAAGTCTTGCAGCATTATTATCTTCAGTGAATCTGAAGGCTCCATAGAGCGATGCAAGAGTGTGAGAGTGCAAGGTTTTACCTTGTCTCAAGACAAGAACCATGTTTTCCCATTTAGATGGAAGAATATCACAAAACTTTTCAAGAAGAATATCCTTATCCTTTTGCATGGACAGGAGGGCAATCTGGGCCTTAAGCTGCTTGTATTTAGCTTTGTAGCTATCATCAGGCCGATTGTAATTAGGGACAGAGGGGCCAGTTTGGTTATTCAACTGACTAGATCTGCATTCCTTCATAAAATGACCTTTCTTGCCACACTTATAGCATGTAAGATTGGTCTTATCCAGAGAGCTGGAGCTGGAAGCATTGTTGGGGCCATTAAATCTTTTAGATTTATGCTTAAACCTATTAAAGGTTTTAGCAATCATGGCGACCAGATCATCATCGTCAGTTTCATCATAACCTTCACTGTTTTCAGTGGTCAGCCCAGAGTTCAAGAAACTGTTCAACATCTCCTTCATCGAGTGTGCCTGGACACTCTCAGCAGACATTAAAGCAGCACAAGGTCGCTCAATTGCATTAGCAACCTTGGGACTCTGAGCATGGTTCATGGCATCTTGCTCAGCCACAAGTCTTGCAGCATTATTATCTTCAGTGAATCTGAAGGCTCCATAGAGCGATGCAAGAGTGTGAGAGTGCAAGGTTTTACCTTGTCTCAAGACAAGAACCATGTTTTCCCATTTAGATGGAAGAATATCACAAAACTTTTCAAGAAGAATATCCTTATCCTTCTCTACACCCAAACCTCTCAACTGATTGATGAGGCTAGAAAATCTGGTATATGTACCAGTTAAACTTTCATTGGGCAAGGCAAAGAAGGATTCATACTTCTTGTTCAAAGCAACTTTTCTGGTGACAATAGTGTCGTCACCTCCTTCAAATTGAATCACTAATTCATCCCACATAGACTTGGCACTGGGAAACAACACAAGTGTTGGAATTAGGTCTTCAGGGACAGCCCCAAGGATCATGTTTTTCAGTCTGGTGTCCAAGTCCACCAGTCTGCGATCCTCATCAGACCAATGGTCTTCTGGCTTTTCCCTTGAGCCTCTTCTTCCAGTTGGATCAAGAAGAGGACTCACCCCAATGGACATAGGTATATATGGTCTATCCTTAAGGATTTTCAACATATACCTCTCAATACCACCAAAATGCAACAGCATTCTAGCTTTCCATGTACCAAAGGTCTCACTGTTTCCATCAAATTTTGGAACAGGAGTGTTGGAGTAATGTACATGGACGTGGTTTGGGGTAGAAGGAGGAGGAGGGTTGGTGTTAACGTTTTGAAAAGGTGGTGAATTATTGTTCAATGGGTTTTCACCTAAACCAGAACCATCTCCACCTTCAGTAGTGTTCATCTTTGCAGATCTAGGCAAGTTTATTAGCCTTCTGCTCTGATACCACTTGTAAGTCCCAACTTGTTAGATGGTACTACTGAAGACACCTCTATGTCGATGGTGGAGTTACTTTGCAATATACTTACTAAACTGGAGACGACCAGTTAGATAAGTATATACCAAGTTCTAGATAGATTACTTATATAAAAGACAATAAGTAAAGAACAATGCAATAATACAATAACTTGTAAACAATCTTGATGAGACAATATGTAGTTTTCAAAGTGTAATTTATTTATTGATATTAAACAAATTACAAGGTTGATGCGGAACCAAGATAATACACGAATGTAAATATCCTAACAACCTATGAAATACAATTGATCTATACTCGGAATTTCTCTTCTACAATCGAAACACTTAAAGTAGTGAAATGTTCCTTTTAGCGATTGAGAGAATATTGCACAAGTTCACCAAGAATATTGCAGGTTTGCAAAGTATGAAGTTATTCGTTTGTGTGTGAAATAACTTTGAGAGAACGAATACTTATTTTCTTGGTTGTGCAATGACTTGTATTTATAGGCAAAGTTAACATTGGGATGTTAACTTTAGCCGTACAAATGTGGTTGGAAGCATTTAAGGAATAGCATTTAATTCCTTAAAAAGTGTTGTAAAGTCGCATGTTACAGTGACTTTACACAACCACCTTTATGTACCTTTTAATACTTAAATAATAAGATAAGGCTTATTATCCGGGTAAAGGTACATAAAGTATACAAGTCAATTCCTCGTAATCAGTGTAAAGCTTTGTAAGGGCTTTCCACTGAAGGTCTCCAGTTTGTAACTGACTAGAATGTCAACTGGGCTTCGCTGCCATTGTCATTCTCTTTCTTCCATTTGTTGTCTTCGACTTCAACTGGAATGTTTCTTCAACTTGGTCAGTTCTCAACTGGAGGAAGTCTTCAGTTGCGTTGACTGTACGGTGCAACTGGACTTCAATATATTTCTCGACAAATCTTCTTGGTCACCAGTTTACTGGTCACCAGATGCAACTGGTGAACTGGTCAGTGGAAACTGGTGACTGGCCAGTTCCAGGTGAACTGGACCTAACAGATGGATCTACATGGATTCCATCCGCATTCACTACATGTTCGTCTTTAGTTCTTGAGTAGATCAGTATGTCATCAATGAATACAATGAAAAACTTGTCGAGATACGGTCGACATACTCGATTCATTAAGTCCATAAACACAGCAGGTGCATTGGTTAAGCCAAATGGCATAACCGAAAACTCATAATGTCCATAACGAGTTCTGAAGGCTGTTTTAGGAATGTCTGTCTCTCTGACTCTGAGTTGATGATACCCAGATCTGAGATCAATCTTGGAAAAGTGTGATGCACCTTCCAGTTGGTCAAACAAGTCGTCAATAAGAGGTAAAGGGTATCGATTCTTGACAGTCAACTTGTTAAATTCTCTATAGTCAATACATATGTGCATGGAGCCGTCTTTCTTCTTGACAAATAGGATTGGAGCTCCCCACGGTGATGAACATGGATGAATCAGTCCTTTAGCTAACAACTCTTGAAGTTGTTCGGACAATTCTTGCATTTCTGACGGCGCAAGGCGATAGGGTGCCTTGGCCACGGGTGCAGCTCCAGGGACTAAGTCTATTCCAAACTCGACTGGTCTGTGAGGTGGAAGTCCCGTCAAATTTTCGGGAAATACCTCCGTAAAATCTTTAACTACTGGAATATCTTGAATGCCTTTACCCTCTGGTTTCCTTTCAACCACTAGTGCCAAGAAAGCAGGGTTTTCTTTTTGTAAGTATCTGTTCGCTTTTATCGCCGACACCAAAATCAATTCCTTCCCTGACTTGTCTCCTTGCACTATTAACGTTTCGTCATTTGGTAGAGGTATTCTCACAACTTTCTCGTAACAATCAATATCAGCGCGAACTCTAGACAACCAGTCCATACCAACTATCACATCGAAACTTCCTAGTTCTATGGTAATCAGATCTATCTTAAAGGTTTTACCACACAACGTTAAATTGCAATCTACCAAATGATCTCTAGCAACATACTTTTGACCGTTTGCATATTCGACGATATAAGTTTCTTTCATGGGGATAGCTACTATATTAAATCTAGACTTAAATTCTAAGGATATAAAGCTTTTATCAGCACCAGAGTCAAATAACACAAAGACATAATGATTATTGAGTATGAATGTACCTATCACAATGTTGGGATCACGTCGTGCATCGGCAGCATCCAAAGCAAAAACTCGACCTCTGCCTTGTCCTCTTTGATTCCTAGCTTGATTGTTCTCCGCATTGTTCCTCATGGAAACTATAGCATTGTTGTTCGGGTTTAGATTGAGTCGTGGACAAATGGGTCGCATATGGGTTTCGCTCCCACACTCGTAGCATTGATTGGGTGCCTTCTCCTTACAGTATTTTATCAAATATCCCGTCTTTTTTACAACGGTGACAAGTAGGAAAATTTCCCCGGTGATGGAGGTTACACCTATTACACTTGGGGTCTATGCCAGTGTACCTCTTGACGTCTTGAGCAACCACAACAAAGTTTCTGGCAGTCCTAAACCTCTTGCCATTTCCACCGTCGCCAAATCCACTACTAGAGGCATAATCATTCCTTCTCTTGACAACCTCATTTCCAACAGAAGAACCAATGGTTCTTTTCAAGTCTATCACCATCCGGTTGGTTGCACTAACTGCCGCTTGAAGAGTCAAAGGATTAAAAGCGGCTACCAACCTTCGGACATCAGGTGACAAGCCATAACAGTATCTTTCGATCAATTTCTCCTCCGTATCTACCATACGAGGGACTAGTCTTGCCAACTCATGAAAATGAGTTGTGTATTTCTCGTTGTCTAGTCCAATCATGCTATGATTCCAGAATTCACCTTCCATTTTCTGTACTTCCTCCCGAGGACAGTACTTTTCCATCAACATCCTTTTAAAGTTCAACCAAGGTATGCTATTAGCTGGCTCTCGACCACGAGTCCTTATCTGCTCGTTCCACCATGACAAGGCGTGCTTTTGAAATTGAGAGGCAGCATATTCCACTTTGTGCTCTTCGGCACAACGACTGATATGAAGCACCACCTCTATGCTCTCTAGCCAATTGATTAGTCCGACAGGACCTTCGGTGCCATGGAACTCCTTTGGCTTACAATAAGTGAAGGTCTTAAAGTCACTCCCGTGCAGATGAACTCGAGGAATAACTTGTTCAACAGTAGGTTCAACATTGTTACTATTGTCAGCATGATGATTATTATTGGCGTTCATGCTTGCCGTGATCTGAGCGACTAAAGTAGGCATAGCGGCCAATAACTGTTGTGTCACAAATGCCGCCATATTATTTTCCCCGCCAGCATTTGGGGTAGGTCCAGGGCCAGTGTTCACATGGACAGCAGCAGCTTCTGGTCCTTGCTGGACCACAGGTTCTTCCTGTTCAGTTTCATTTGGTTTAGGAGTTGATCGTGTAACTCTCTTTTGTGCAGTTTTCTTACTTGGAGCCTTTTTCTGGATTTTGGTTCGCGTCTTAGGAGCCATAAGTCTATGACATGAACAAAAATGTCATTTAGAGATTTCCTTGAAAGGTTAATCAGAAAGTAGCTTTGCAAGACAGATGACAGTACAATGCAATTCACAAATTGTTGACTTGTATGAATTCACAAATTGTTGACATAGTCTGAACAAGTATGTAAGCCAAAAGATAATCGTATTTCATTGATATTCCCAAATTTACATAATCTGATAGGTACGATTCAAAAACATGTGGGAACTACATCCACAACAACAGACTACATAGTCAGAGTAATACGATTTAAAGATATGTGGGAACTACATCCACAAAAGATAGACTACAACTCAAAGTACAAGAGTACGAGTTGTTATAAGTTCTAGGCTTACAATACATAACTACTACAAGATTACATCTTGAAAAGAACAACAACTAGCAAAGCCACAACCAAGGCTACCAAAACTAACAGTATCCAGACCAACGTTCCAATAGTCTCCTTCCCCTCCTTAGCAACAGTCATAGCATCGGAAGCATGAAGATAAGCTCCAGTCAACGCTTGGGCTTGATTCTCAATAGCCTCCCTAGTACGGATGAGAGAGTTGTTCATCCTTGACATTTGTCGGAGATAATATTCCGACCTATCAGTTGCATCAGCAACTAGCATCAGTTCGGCAACATTGGGATTGTAAACAGGCACTCTGGAGGGATCCGCATCATACGGATCACCCAGAAGAAACGAGGGACCAAACACACAGTTGTCCTGAACCGGTGCAGAAGGACTATGAGCATTAAGATCTCGAGGAGCATATGGTAGACGAGCTCCCTCGGTAGTCCTCCTCTGATATGGAGCTACCGGTGATAGAGATGGTTTAACATGAATAGATACATGTTCATTTCCAGATTCACTGGATGTTGACACCAGATTAATGGGGCGAGACTCATTGCCCGAAGCCTCAAATTGTTCCTCTTCAGAAGAGTGAGGACACGAGGAATGGAGTTTGCTACCACTGGAACTTGAGGAGTACCAGGAACAACAGCATAAGAACTAGCTCCGTCCGACATGACAAGTCTGAAAGGATAGTCAAAGAATCCATATAAGTCTAATGGATGAGACAGTACAAGTCAAATGGATGTGACAGTACGCAGCACACGAATTTTTAAAGAAATCTTTATCTAGACTATACACATACGATTTGGGTTTCTATTAACAATATACCTTCAATGCTTATATATAGGGTCACCCGCAGCCTTCCCACCACATTTACAGTATATTGTTAACATAATCCAAACTATTACGTATATAAGTCCCATGTATACACATACAATTTGGGTTTCTACTCCTAACATACCTTAAATGCTTATATATAGGGTCACCCGCAGCCTTCCCACCACATTTACAGTATATTGTTAACATAATCCAAACTATTCACGTATATAAGTCCCATGTATACACATACGATTTGGGTTTCTACTCCTAACATACCTTAAATGCTTATATATAGGGTCACCCGCAGCCTTCCCACCACATATACAGTATGTTGTGAGTATAATCCAAACTATAACGTATATACAAAGTCTAAGATATTTATTTCGAGCCTTATATTATTTTACATTATCGGGACGTAGTTGATCAGGTTAGGTCTAATTATAGACAAATAATATAACTCTTGAAATAAGTATCCTAAACCTTAATAGACTTAGATTTCCTTTTGAAACGACAATGGCTATAGATTGAGTTTTTCCAGCGGAAAAACTCTGTATTAACTATAACCTTGTCTCTGATACCAATTTTTGTCACACCCCGTTTTAGCGGAAATACAGGGTTAACAAAATATTGCGTACTAATCAGAAGGTAAATAGAGATTTACATCCATTAATGCCAATACATGTTCAATACAAGTACAATCGTTCAAATGTGGACCCCAAAATACGGATACAAGTCATCCTCATTTGGAACTGGGCCCACTGAATACGAGTTCAATAAATTGGACAGTCTAATACAATTAAAGCTAATAACATGAGAGTCCTCAAATGTCTGATGCTAATTGTACGTCCAATGTCAAAAGAATGGCCCTATAATGCCAAATACGATTCCAAGACTTACTGTTGGTCACCTGAAAATCATGAAATTTGAGAGGATCAACTATCGAAATAGTTGGTGAGTTTACAGTGTGTTTGACTAAAAGACCAGTCGTCATTGGGAGCACACAATGACATGTAGTTATTAAGACAAGACAGTCGGGAGCAAGGTCCGACAATAAGACTAATTTCCCTCGGACAAGTCTCCCGTCTATAATGGGGTGCGGACCAGTATACCTCGCACAGGTTCTCCCGTCTATAATGGGGTGCGGACCAGAACCAAGACAGTCAGGCACAAAAACTGACAAGACAACCATTAGGATCTCATAATGGTAATAACTACATAGGGGCAACATTTTAGTTCGTCAAACACAAAGAACAATTTAGTCAGCCGACAACATGCAAGTCAAAGTCATTTAGTTCAATATTTCATAAGACATGTATACACATTTTCAGACAGCCGTCAACATGGCAAGACATAAGACAAATGATTTAATTTACCAAATCTCATGGCATAGACAAAGACAAATCATTTATAAAGTAGTCGTGTATACAGTACATGCTTTTCAGGCCCAAAGGAAAAGGAAAAAGGGCGCCATAAACTCACCTTAGCGATCAAAGAGCTAAAAGGGCGAGCAAACTTGAGAATGAGCAAGTCTAGTCTCCACGTCTATCCAAAACCTAGGATATGAGCATGAATGGTGAGGATCAAGTCTCACGACGACAAGTATCCTAGAATGTCACGACCAAGAATGTAATTTAAACGTTCATTTTAATTGACTCAAATTTCTAATGTCATTGACATTGTCATTATAAGGTAGTCTAAAGTACCAATTCGTATAAACGAAGTTCAAGATTTTAAGTCGTCAAAAATCCAAAATATCAAACAGACCAGAGCCTCGCGGCGCGACCCTGCTGTGCTCCTCGCGGCGAGACCTGGAGGGCGCGCGACGCGAGTCTCAACTCAAAAAAAGTTATGCTTCGAAAATTACTAGCCTCGCGGCGCGAGTTCTAGCTGGACGAGTAAAACAGCAGTTTTCGACCATTTTTCGGAAACCCAATCATTTTCTACTTCAACCTTTTTATTACAAAGACTAAATACACGTTCAAAGAACCTCGTAACAACCCATTTTGCTAACCATTTCACAATTCCAACATTTTGATTTCAAATACCTAATTTCTAAGTCAAAACTTCATTCAATCAACAATAACCAAAACTCATTTCCTTTCCAAGGTTATCTAATTCATTATTCAAATCTGAAATCAAACCTAAAAATGGAATTAAATCAAATCAAAAGTTTAGAGAAAAAGTTTATTTACCAAATGATGTTCTTGAAATAATTGAAGAAAAGAAGATGATGATGATGATGATGCCAAAACTTTAATTATTATTGAAAGATGAATATTTCCCTTAAATTTCCTTTGATTTCTCCTTGTCAAAATGATTTAGAGCATAAAGTGATTTTTGTGTGTGTGTGTCTGTGTGATCGACCAGACAAAAGAAAGAAAAGGGGAAAAGTGTTTGGTGTCTCTTTTCCCTCCACATAGTCTAAGACCGGCCCATGTGGCTATTTTTGAGATATTTTATACCCTTTATTCGGTAAAATGCTTACGACTAATTACCGTATGACCAAAAGGTTACAATTTAAAGTAAAGGTAATTTCCTCGTCTCATTTTAGTTAAGACAAGCCAATAAAGTTTCGTCAAAGTGAACTTTATAATATTAAGTCCAGACAGTCTAATTATTTTGTACAAGACATAACCTTTAAATATTTATTTAAAGTTATTTTTAAAGACTGAGCATTCATCTAGATAGCTAATAGTCTACGTCATCAAGATACGTCTAATTTGACTAAGTCAAAAGTCCAAAAGTCTAATAATTTCCACGTCTAATGACTGTCTAATTGAGATTAAGACTAACCCGATGTTAATTAATTACGAGTGTCACATCACGTGTTTGCTTTGTCTTCTTGTGGCAAATGGGTGATTTGTCATTCACATTTCCTCTTTTTTTTATTCATAAATTAGGAAATGTTCTTTTAATTCATACGAAGAATAAACAAGTATTTGTCAAACTTAATAAGGATTACAAGTGTATTAATTTTTGGTGGATGGTGAAGGTTGTTGGTAATCGATGGTGAGTTAATTCAACGATTAAGTTTTCTCAGCGAAACGAGTTTTCTTAATATATTCGTGGACTTTAAATAGAAGGAAGGGGTTGATTTGCTCACAGTTGTTTGTAAGGAATGATATGTCTTACTTCCACGACAAGACTTTGTAAGGATACATTGTTCTCACTCGTTAACTTGATTTAATCGGAAAGCTCTCATAACTGAACAACAAATCTGCTTTATTCATCCGATAAACTTTGAAACCCATGATTATGTGTCGGGCACCAGCGTGACCATTCCTTTCGATCATCGATCACATAATAGTCAACGTTTTTATTCTTTCACATTTAAATGGATTATTATGTGTTTACTTTAATCGTACATTCGACTTGTTTCTTTGGAACCCAGTCACTACCGCTTTCAAACGCTTGCCACCCGCATATTCCAATGGATTCCATCAAATTTTTTATGTTGTTGGTCTGTACACCGACATTCATGATGATTTCAAAGTCTTTGATATAAGGCGTAAGGATGGTGCACTTGGTGTTAATGTGTATTCTAGGAGTGATGAATCGTGGAGAAACATACCTCTAGACTACCATCGGAGTATCAAACCCCTCATTTCTATTGGTCATTTGGTACTTTGTGTGGTGGTACTCTATATTTCATTGTTAGCGAGACTTTTGTTGGAGGTAGTCATTTCATGATTTCTTTTGATGTAAATTCGGAGCAATTTTATATGATGAGCTGATGTGTGAAATCGAGTCTTAATATTTATAAACACGAATCACCTAGTGACGGACTACAACACACTTACAGGCAATGGACCTGTTCGCATGCAGTATAGTTAGCTTGGTAAATCCGAGGTCGATCACAAGGACTAAAGTAAAGTAATTGTTCAAGTAAAAATGAGGGTTTTCGTGACCGAATTGTCACGTTGCAAGAAGTTAGATTGCAAGAAAGTAAACAAGTTAGTAATCCCGCAGGATTAATCTGAAAGAGAGTTTTGATTAAAAACAGTAATTTAAAAGGCATCCATCTCGAATCCGCTCAACAACATGTTCAGATTACACATAAATGAAGTTCAAATTCAATTAAGTTGATACAGATAATCGTGACAAAATAAAGACACCAACTGGTACCACCAACGTTTGTAAAATCATTTAAATCACCTAATTAATCAGTTTCTTTGTAAAAGCCGGTACCACCAATGCTTAAAACAATTTCCCTAACCAACTAGTTTATTTGATTATCGAATTAACAATTGTATCTATGTGAAGACAACGTGGTACCACCAACCGTCAATCAACACGTTGATAAAATGATTCTTTTTATTAAAATGACATTCACTATCATACCATAAACTAGTGACAATTGATTAAAAATAATTAATTGAAATCACATATATGTTCAACTAGTACCACTAACGAAGAACATACATATCACCAATATCATAAAAATAATTAATAAAAAATCAAATCATCAAGATCTCGACACAACGATAATTAAAATCAACTTTGAATTAATAAAAATAGTGCAATCCTTACATATTGTCTCACTTCATCAAGATGGATGATGAAATGATTAGCTACTCATTATTGAAACGAAATAACAAATCAAAATAGAAGCATTCATTGTTACCGAATGAAAATAAATGAAAAGCAAATAACGGAAATCGTCCAATCTCGTTCTTGATCTTCAAAGATGAGTAAACTGATGAAAAACCTCTCAAAAGATGCTCAAAAACGGTTGGGAAAAATAGAATAGGGTTTTGGAATGTATTTGCAAGCTTTATATACTTCCCCTAAAATTTATGAAAAATCCGACTCCCACTGCGTCGCAGTTAGTGACTGCGGCGCAGTCCTCTTCAAATATGTTGACTTTCGTTGACTTGTTGGCCGATATGAACTGCTGGGGTCGCGACGCAGTCAAAATCCCTGGAGCATAGATGCGGTGCAGCCTTATGACTGCGTCGCAGTCCGTGGTGATGTAAGCCAATGCGGCGCAGCTTCTTAACTGCGTCACATCCTGGTACTGAACAGCTTCAACTCTTGATTTGTGTCTTGTAATTCTTCCGTAAGCACATTTTTCACCTCTAGATGTCGTTTTCTTCATAATTGTGTCACAATACCTGTTAATATCCTGAAACACTAACAAATACCATAAACGCACCAAATGTATACGAAAACGACTCTAAAAACACTTAAAAACAACTAATCAGGACATGGGAAAATGATATAAAATAAGGCATATCAAATCCCCCTACACTTAAGCTTTGTTTGTCCTCAAGCAATTCCAAACTTCAAAACTTAAATTACCTTGGCACATACATCGGATAAACAAGTTGTTAGGACCAGTTTACTGATAAACTGGCCAGTCTCCAGTTGCATCTGGAGACCTGAAGAAATTGTCCAGAAATATATGAAGTCCAGTTGCAACGTACAGTTAACGCAACTGAAGACTTCCTTCAGTTGAGATCTGACCAGATATGAAGACATTCTAATTGAAGTCGAAGACAACAAATGGAAGATAGAGAATGACAATGGCAGCGAAGCCCAGTTGACATTCTATTCAGATAGAAACTGGAGAATACCAGTTTAAAGCCTTTACAAAGCTTTACACTGATTACGAGGAAGACCTTTATGCTTTATGTGCTATTAACTGGACAATAGCAATTGTCTATGTTTAAAGTACAAAAGTACATAAAGCAGGTTGAATAAAGTGACTTTATGTCATACTTTATACAACATTTAATTGGAAGTCGTATTGCTTCCTTAAATGCTCTCAACCATATTTGTACGATAAAGTTGGAATCCCAATGACAACTTTATCTATAAATAGAGGTCTTTGCACAACCAACAAATAACTTTGCATATTCAGATATTTGCATTTCTTGGTGAACTTGTGCAATATTCTCTCAATCGCAAAAAGGAACATTTCACAACTTTAAGTGTTTCGATTGTTGAAGAGAATTTCCAAGTATTAGATCATTGTACTTCATAGGTTGTTAGGATATTTACATATTTGTATTATCTTGGTTCCGCAATAACCTTGTAATTTATTTAGCGATAATAAATAAATTACACTTGAAAAATTACATATCGATCTCACCAGATTTACTTTACAAGTATTTATTTATTGCATTGTCTTTACTTATTACTCTTTGTCACCTTATAAGTAATCTAACCATTAACCTGGTATATACATACTGCAACTGGTCGTCTCCAGATCAGTGTGTATATTGCAAAGTAACCTCACCATCGATATAGAGGTGTCTTCAGGTAGTACCATCTATTGAGTTCGGACTTACAAGTGGTATCAGAGCAGAAGGCTAATATATTTGCCTAGATCTGCTTAGATGACTACTACTGAAGGTGGGGATGGTTCTGGTCAAGATGAAAATCCTAATTCTAATAATCCACCTGTTCAAAAATGTTAACACCAATCCTCCTCCTCCTCCTACTCCCCCTAACCATGTCCATGTACATTATTCCAATACTCCTGTTCCCAAATTCGATGGAAACAGCGAGACTTTTGGTACATGGAAGGCCAGAATGCTCTTGCATTTTGGTGGGATAGAGAGATACATATTGAGAATCCTTAAGGATGGCCCACATGTACCCATGTCTCAAGGGGTGAGTCCTTTTCTTGATCCTACTGGATCTAGAAGAGGCTCTAGAGAAAAGCCTGAAGACCATTGGTCTGATGAGGATCGCAGACTGGTGGACTTGGACACCAGACTGAAAAACATGATCCTTGGGGCTATTCCTGAAGACCTTATTCCAACACTTGTGTTGTTCCCCAGTGCCAAGGCAATGTGGGATGAATTGGTCCTTCAGTTTGAAGAAGGTGATGACACCATTGTCACCAGAAAAGTTGCCCTTAACAAGAAGTATGAATCCTTCTTTGCTTTACCCAATGAGAGTCTGACTGGTACTTATACCAGATTCACCAGTGTGATTAATCAACAGAGAGGGTTGGGTGTAGAGAAGGATACATATATTCTTCTTGAGAAGTTTTGTGATATTCTTCCTTCCAAATGGGAAAACATGATTCTTGTCCTAAGACAAGGTAAGACCCTGCACAACCACACTGTTGCATCTCTTTACGGAGCCTTCAGATTCACTGAAGATAACAATGCACAGAGACTGGTGGCTGAGTAGGATGCTTTAAATCATGCCCAGAGTTCAAAGGTTTCTAGTATAACTGAGAAACCTTGTGCTGCTTTAATATCTACTGAGAATGTCTAGTCACATTCTATGAAGGAGATGTTGAACAGTTTTCTGAACTCAGGTCTAACCACTGAAATCAGTGATGATTGTGATGAAACTGACAATGATGATCTGGTAGCCATGATTGTTAAAACCTTTAACAGGTTTAAGCATAAATCTAATAGATTTAATGGTTCCAACAATGCTTCCAGCTCCAACTCTCTGGACAAGACCAATCTTACATGCTATAAGTGTGGAAAGAAAGGTCATTTCATGAAGGAATGCAGATCTAGTCAGTTGAACAATCAAACTGGTCCCCCTGTCCCTAACAACAATCGGGCTGATGATGGCTATAAAGCTAAGTACAAGAAGCTTAAAGTCAGTTTGCCTTACTGTCCATGGAAAAAGAGAAAAATCAGTACATGATTGCACAAACTGAAGGAAAGTGGGAATACTCTGATGACTCATCTGATGATGATGAAGAGATTAGGGACATGTGTTTCATGGCTTTGGAAGACCAGCAACATGTGGTGAAAGATGATGTCATTTCTGGTAGATGGGTGGACATCATTTTGAAAAAGGTATGTGAGTATGACATTCAACTTGACCCCGAACTAAAACTGGACCTTGCTGAATCACTTAACAGTGATTTGATTTTTGTGGAAACTGTTAGAACTGACAGTGAAAGATATTTGGAAACAGTTCTAACAGAATTAAACAATTTAAAACCTCAAATTTCAAATTTACAAAGTGTCCAGTTGGCTCTCAAGGAGTCAGTTTTGAAAAGTGAGGCATTGGAGTTTGAAAATCAAAAGTTAAAATCTGATATTGAAAAAGAACAGAAGATTGTCAAATCCTGGATAAGGGCATCTGGATTAAATTTTGATGCTTTTTCAAACACCATTGATGCACAGAAAAATGCTTATAAATCTGGAGATGTGCACATGGCAAGTATCATTCCAGATATCCATACCATGCCTCCAGCTCTTAGGCCAGTTACCCCATATGACCAGCCTACAGATATCAAAATTGAACCCATTGAGACCACCCCCTCTGAGGTTAAACCTGGAGCTAAACAGGCTAAAGCTCCAGTTAAAAAGGCTGCTGGTGATAAGGCTTTACCTCAAAAGTCCAAGGAGTCCAAGAATCCTAAGACTAAAACTCCAGTTGAACCTAGGTCCAAGGTTCAGCAGCCTACTGAAAATGATATTTTGTCAAGACTGGAAAGTCAACTCCAACTTTTGTCCAGGCAGGTTCAGAGTTGCACTGCCAGAATTAAAAATCTGGAAGGAGCCTCATCTCCTCCAGTTGAAAAACAAAATATCAAAACCCCTTTGAAACAAAAACAAAAAATTGCTCAATCTGGAGCTAAAAATGAAAAGAAAAGGGGGAACATGTAACACCCCAACATGGCGGAATCATGGGGTATCACTTAGAAAAGCACAGCACGACATGGGAATTATGTAGAGTCAAACTATATGCATTCATAGGATTGAAACAATCCATAAACTCACTCAAATGTATACAATAATCAATATCTATCAAAGATACACACTCAATCAATATTAAATGAAAATGTTTAAATGATAGTAGTTGACCCTAAGCATAACCCGTTAAAGGGAAATAAGGATCACGGATCCAGAAGTCCAAAGCTAGTCCAATCCTAGCAATGCAAGCACATAATCATCCATTTTGTCTCGGATTAACCTGATTACCTGAAAAGTGTACTAAAGAGCGTCAACATAAAGTTGGTGAGTTCTTAGGGACAAGTAACAAGGAATAACCGTATCGGATAACAACCGTTAACGATAAGCGAGGATTAGAATACCTAATCATGTCCAAGTTAACCCTAAAAGGTTTCACATTAGCACAGTTCAATACAATCAACGTTACAACATCAATATCATTATACAATACACCATTAAACGTTAATCAATACGCCTAACATGATATATCATTAACATGATAATCAAAGCGACAATCATCATTAACCAATACGCCTAACATGATATATCATTTACATGATAATCAAAGCGAGAATCATCATTAACCAATACGCCTAACATGATATATCATTTACATGATAATCAAAGCGACAATCATCATTAACCAATACGCCTAACATGATATATCATTTACATGATAATCAAAGCGACATTAAACCACAAGTAATCATATCAACAATCAACAAATAAAAAACTAACATCTCGGTCCATATCATAACAAGTGAATCAACCAACAAATACGATGCACATACACTTCTTATAATTCTACTTTAAAGGAATCATCGATGCTTATATATAGGGTCACCCGCATCCTTCCCACCACATCTACTATTCATAAAAAGTATAATTATCTTCCATGTATGTACAACTATCTAAAGCACAACAAGTATTCATAACGAAGTCAAAGTTAACCGAGCAACAAGTCAATACATTAAACAAACAATCAATCAACAAATATGTACACTTTTCATCCCGAATCTCAATTGTGTAGGGAGGGTTTACGAAACTCACCTGGAAGTAAAGCAATTCCAAGTACTAGTACAAGTACTTTACTATGCTCAAAATGTACTCCCGGGTACCTAGAACAAGTATAAGATCAACTTATAAGCTACCACAAAGCCTAAGTGCAAAATAGGGAAATTTCAGCATGTTCCCAGCTTTGCACCATCTACTAGACAACGACTTTGGGAAGTCAAGAAGACTAGATACAACAAAACTCAGTTCTAGACATTTGTTGGGCACTCAATGGCCTTTTCAAAAATGTAAGGTTTGTCTCTTGAAGAGCTTTAATGAAAGAGTTATGATTTTTACAAAAACAAACCTGTAGCCTCGTCAGAAATCAGACCAGTTCTGAAAATCGTTGTTTTTGGCACTCTTCTGAGCAAAAACAGAAGAAACTTCGTTCTTATCAAATTTTACTGACACTTGGACCTTTCCAAAATTATAAGATACGTCTCCTAATTCGTTCAGATGAATCTTCTATGATGTTTGCAAGATGACTGAAAATTTCAGTTCTATAGAGTCCTTAAATTCAACTTGAAACTTCAAGTGATGAACCCAAGACTATATGAACTTGATTGTTTTGTGTTATGAATGTGTGAGAGAGAGGAAAGAGCAGAGATGGATGATAGAATGATCATCAAATGCTTGCTTATATAGTCCAAGAGTTGCAACTAAGTGCCAAGAATACACACCTTGGCCATGAGGTGTTCATCATGTGTTTACAACTCATCCTTGAGTGTAATGGCTGAAACTTTGGCCTTAAGACAAACTAGAATTCAGTAGGAATATGTTCATTGCATGATTAGAAGCTATAATCCAAGTCTTAGTTAGTTTGTGTGGGGTTTATGTCAAGAACACAAGCTTGACTTGTCTAATTGACTTTGGTTGACTCTAAACTTTGATTCTTGATTATTATTTGTGTAATTAAGTGTAGTAACTAGTTTATATAAGTATAATTACTTTTATCTATGTGGTTATAAATCAATTACATGTATTTATATATTTATTAGTTATCTAATTCAAGTACACAATTGCATATTTATTTTACTAGTATGTACAATATATCTAGCTAGTTAATTGATTCCGAAATTAATAACACAAAAAAAAAATACTCACGAGTGTACAACTTTTATAAATTATTATAAATCCATAATATGGATAAATCATTTCATATAATATAAAGGTTGTGTCGGTTTTTGTCCTATTAATGGAATTATCATCTAGCCACCGACACTGTTTCACCGACACTATTCCACCGACACTGTTGGAACCGTACATTATACTTAAGGTTTCGTATATACGTTTTTCCTGTTACCACAGTTACTCAATTATCATCTATCATATAATTTCCATAACATGTACTGGGCCAATTTCATAGTCTGCTAATATGGCCCTAATTCTAGAAGTTCAAATATGACATTATAATTGGCCCAATTTACAGATAAATGTACACAATTATGTCCAAATTTCCGTTTATTGAAATAGTTAATCAAATTACATGCACAGTCAAACGGTAAAGATCATGAATGTTACATTCTTTCCCCGTTAAAGAATTTCGTCCCGAAATTCAATCAAACATTAATTACTAAACAAGTGTGGGTATTTAGACTTCATGTGGTCCTCGCGTTCCCAAGTAAACTCGGGTCCACGTCTAGCTTGCCATCTTACTTTGACAATCGTATATCGAGTATTATTTAGTTTTCTAGTTTGTCGATCTAGAATTTCTATTGGTTCTTCCACAAACTTCAACGTTTTATCAACACGGATTTCTTCGAGGGGTACGTGAAGTGTTGGATCGTCAAACACTTCCTAAGATTACAAACATGGAAAACATTATGAACTCCACTCAAATTTTGAGGAAGTTCTAATCGATAAGCTACCGGACCAATACGCTCCAAGATCTTAAACGGGCCAATGTACCGTGGCCCCAACTTGCCACGTTTCACAAAACGAATCACACCTTTCCATGGGGATACTTTCAATAAAACATAATCACCAATTTCAAATTTGAGGGGTCGTCGTCTAACATTAGCATATTTCAATTGTCGTTTTCGGGCCACTCTTAACTTTTCTTTGATTTGTGAGATCACTTTCGTCGTTTCAATAACAATTCGGGCCCAACGAGTTGGCTTTCACCAACTTCTGCCCAAGCTAGCGGTGACCTACAATCTCTCCCATATAATGCTCTAAATGGGGCCATTCCAATGCTAGCATGATAGCTATTATTGTAGGAGAATTCAACAAAAGGAAGATGAACATCCCAATTACCACCAAAATCAATGGCACAGGCTCTTAACATATCTTCTAAGGTTTGAATCGTTCTTTCACTTTGACCATCGGTTTGTGGGTGGAACGCCGTACTCAAACCGAGACGAGTATCCATAGATTTCTGGAACGCTTTCCAAAATTTTGAAGTAAATCGGGCATCTCGATCGGATATCACGGAAATCGGCACTCCATGCTTGGATATCACCTCTTTGATGTACAATCGTGCCATGGTGTCAAATTTATCGTCCTCCCGGATGGCTAAGAAGTGAGCTGACTTAGTCAACCGGTCAATTATCACCCAAATAGTGTCCCGACCACTACTCGTCCTAGGTAACTTCGTGATGAAGTCCATAGCAATTTCTTCCCATTTCCACACCGGTGTTACTGGTTGGACTAGTAAACCCGGTGGTTTCTTGTGGTCGACTTTCACTTGCAAACAAGTGAGACATTCACTAACATATCTAGCAATGTCTTTCTTCATTCCCGGCCACCAATACAAGTCTCTTAATCCAAAATACATTTTGTCGGAACCCGGGTGAACTGAGTAGGCCGACTTATGCGCTTCATCCATCAATTTCAACCACCATCCTCCAAGAAGGGGAATCCACAATCTATCAACGAAATACAAGCCATTGTCATTTTTCCTATCAAAATGTTCTTCTAGACCATATAAGGTTTCATTGATGAAGTTTTCCGGTCTAGTTGCCAATTCTTGTGCTTCAATAATGGAGTCACGAACACTTCTTAACACGGTAAAGCTAATGGCTTTAACTCGTCTTGGTTTTATACGTTCTTTTCGACTTAAGGCACCGGCTACCACATTTGCTTTACCCGGGTGATACCGGATAACACAATCATAATCACTTAACAGTTCAAGCCATCTTCTTTGCCTCATGTTCAGATCGCTTTGATTGAAGATATGTTGAAGGCTTTTGTGATCGGTATAGATCACGCTCTTGGTGCCATACAAGTAATGCCTCCAACATTTCAAAGCAAATACCACTGCTCCAATTCTAAGTCATGAGTCGGATAATTCTTCTCATGCACCTTCAATTGTCTGGATGCATATGCTATCACCTTATCCCGTTTCATTAAGACACAACCCAATCCTTGCCCGGACGCATCACAATATACAACAAAATCATCGGCTCCATCGGGAAAGCTCAAGATGGGTGCATCACACAATTTGTCCTTCAACAATTGGAATGCTTGTTCTTGCTTTTCACCCCAATCAAACCTTCTTTCCCGTTGAGTCAACAAGGTCAAAGGTTGGGCGATTTTTGAAAAGCCTTCAATAAATCGTCTATACTAACCCGCCAAACCAAGAAATTGGCGAATTTTGGTCGGTGTTTTTGGTCGTCTCCAATTCTTTACTGATTCAACTTTACTTGGGTCCACATGAATTCCTTCCTTGCTCACTACGTGACCAAGAAAATGGACCTCTTCAAGCCAAAATTCACATTTGGAGAACTTGGCATAAAGCTTTTCTTTCCGAAGTAACTCTAAGACTAGTTTCAAATGTTCCAAATGATCTTCTTTTGTCTTAGAATATATGAGAATGTCATCGATGAAAACAATGACAAATTGGTCCAAATAGGGCTGACACACCCGGTTCATCAAATCCATGAACACAGCTGGTGCATTAGTCAACCCAAAAGGCATCACCGTAAATTCAAAATGTCCATATCTCGTTCGAAAGGCGGTTTTTGGAATGTCGTCTTCATGAACCCTCAATTGATGATAAACTGACCTCAAATCAATTTTGGAAAAGAAACGAGCACCTTGGAGTTGGTTGAATAAATCGTCAATCCTAGGAAGAGGATAACGATTCTTTACCGTTAGTTTGTTCAATTCTCTATAATCGATACACATTCGGAATGTGCCATCTTTCTTTTTAACGAACAAAACCGGTGCCCCCCAAGGCGATTGACTAGGGCGAATGAAACCCTTGTCTTGAAGCTCTTTGAGTTGGGCGGCCAACTCTTCTAATTCGGTCATGGCTAAGCGATAAGGTGCTTTGGCCACGGGAGAAACGTTAGGAATAAGTTCAATACGGAAGTCAAGTTCACGAGATGGAGGTAAACCCGGGAGGTCATCTGGGAATACGTCCGCAAAATCTTTAACTACGGGCACGGTCTTCAATTCGACCTTAGTAACGTTTACATTATATACTTTCCCTTCCCATGGCTCGATTGCCTCACCTTGAACCACTAATTCTTCTCCATTTTCTAAAGGTATTCTCACCACCCTACTACCACAATCTATTACCGCGTTCATAGCCGACAACCAATCCATACCTACGATCACGTCAAAACTACCGATATCAAAAGGCATTAAGTCTATGTAAAACGGGTAGTCACATAGTTCTAACACACAATCACGAACAACTTGATTAATTCTAGACAATCCACCATTTACCATTTCAAATTCAAAGTAATAAGACAATGGGCTAAGACTTGCATCGATCAATGGAATGAAATCATTGGAAATGAGGCTATAATCGGCCCCGGAATCAAATAACACGGTAGCATATTGGTGATTGAGAAGAAAAGTACCTGCTACCACGTTTGGATCAACACGAGCCTCGGCCGCATTCACGGCAAAAGCTCTTCTACGGGGAACGAGTTGTTGTTGAGGAGCTTGCTGTTGTTGACCTTGATTTCCTTGGTTTTGATTTGGACCGGCAATTTGCAATTCATTCGGATGCACGGTCACTTGAACTTGTTGGCCGATGAGATTTGGGCATCGGTTACGATAGTGGTCTTGGCTACCACATTCATAACAACTGCCCCGGGTCATTTGGGGGTATCTAGCATTTAGTGGAGCAACATTTAATGGAACAGTTCGACGGGTAGGACAAAATCTTGAGGTGTGACCCTGATTGTTACAAATAAAGCAAGCATCACATCTCACACCAGTTTGATGATGACGGTTACACCTAGGGCATAAAGGACTTGTTCCAGTATAACCACCCTTTTGCGGCTCAATTCTCGGTTCAACCATCGCATATACCTTTCCACCACGACCATGGCGCTTATTATTGCGTCTATCATCTTTCTTGGTGCCACTCGACTCGGGCGTATCTTTTCTCTTGTTATCACTTTTGGCTATTTCACCACCCTTCACCAGCTCCATGGTGACACTAGCGGTTCGGTTAATGGCTTCATTGATTGTCAATGGCATGGTGGGATGAGAAACAAGTACCCTCACTTTGTGGGGTAAGCCAACCACATACTTTTCTACCTTCCGGGCCTCAGGTCTCACAAGATGAGGAATGAGTCTAGAAAGTTGTCCGAAGCGGCGAGTGTACCCCACATGATCGGCTCCCTTCATGGTGAGCTTAGTAAATTCTTCTTCCAAATTTCTCATTTCATATGGTGGGCAATACTTGGAGATGATCATTTCTTTGAAATTTTCCCAAGGTATGGAATTTGCGAGGTCAATCCCCAAAGTATCCTTTTCTACATTCCACCATTCTAGAGGATCACCTACTAACATACCGGTGGCGTGAGAAACTCTTTGATCCTGAGTACAACCACTTCTAGGGATCACAGATTCAATCTTCTCTAGCCACTCTAAACAACCGGTGGCTCCACCTTCACCCTTCCATTCCGGAGCTCCACAAGCCTTGAAATCTTTGAAAATACAACCTTGAAGGTAAACATTGTTGTTTCTTGGTTGAACAAAAACATTTTCCCCGTTCCCATCACCATTCACATTCATATTTTCATCTGCTTCAATTTCCGGTTCTTCTTGTTCATTTCCATCCATGGCCGCCGCGATTCGAGCCACTAGTTCTGGCATAAGCTCATTGAGAGCTTGAGTAATGATCTCGGCTCTTACCGGGGGATTAGCACCACCCCGGCCACCTCGGCCACCACGACCTCCTCGGCCTCCTCTACCTCCACGACCACCTCTACCACCACGTCCACCTATAATTTCTTCTTGAACTATCGGCTCCTCTTGTTCATCTTGCTCATCTTGACGCCTATAGTTAGTGTTAGCTCTCCTTGGCCTAACCATCTTTCCTGAACACACGTATTAGATTAACAAGTTAAGTCTCACAATTCACACTCGAATATCAAAATTTTCCTTCAAGTAATACATAATTTCCACATCAAGTCCCTCTAAATCATTGCATGAATATAGTTATCTCCATGGGGAATAATCTAAGGCTTCACCAATCGTACAATTTACAATTAACAATACAATCACGAACCATTCGACACAATATAAATGGGTCAAGTCATAACAAGGTGGGTAAAGTATAGTCCGGATCTTAACTTCAACATTCGACACATTAAAAGTGTTTGTATACAGGGTGTACCATCGGCTAACCCTCCACACCGTTAATATATTGAATGGATGTCAAGACTCGGTTCCGATATGTTCTCTAAGTGTTGGCCGGGTATGTATACTTCCAAGATTCCACATATCAACGTTTATCACAATAATTCCACAATTCACGGTGTATCCCGACACTATCATATACGTCCATCAAGTTGTGGCAATGACTTAAATTTAAATGGGTAATGCATTTGATGTGAATCAAAAGTTTATGTATGAAGACTCATGCAAATCTTCATAACATAATGTTTAATAAAATTTATTTTTATAGTCTTAGTAACACAAGAGAGCTCGGTAGCTCCATTTGAACGCACAAAGAAGCGCAAGGGCAAAGGTTTGCGATAGACGCAATTAAAAACCCGCTCTTTTAGGAGGCTAATGCACTCTGACTTATACCTCTCTTAGAGTTTGTTCAAATGGGTGAGCCGGTGTATCTCAAGGTTGTAAGACTCCAATTTTATTAAAACAATCTCTATTTCGATAGTTCTTAGTCAACTTTATTCTTTTCTATGAGTAACCTACGAACTCAGTTTAAACCATTTTTATGCATCATACAGTTCACGTTGCACACAAAATTTTCCTTCAAGTAATACATAATTTCCACATCAAGTCCCTCTAAATCATTGCATGAATATAGTTATCTCCACGGGGAATAATCTAAGGCTTCACCAATCGTACAATTTACAATTAACAATACAATCACGAACCATTCGACACAATATAAATGGGTCAAGTCATAACAAGGTGGGTAAAGTATAGTCCGGATCTTAACTTCAACATTCGACACATTAAAAGTGTTTGTATACAGGGTGTACCATCGGCTAACCCTCCACACCGTTAATATATTGAATGGATGTCAAGACTCGGTTCCGATATGTTCTCTAAGTGTTGGCCGGGTATGTATACTTCCAAGATTCCACATATCAACGTTTATCACAATAATTCCACAATTCACGGTGTATCCCGACACTATCATATACGTCCATCAAGTTGTGGCAATGACTTAAATTTAAATGGGTAATGCATTTGATGTGAATCAAAAGTTTATGTATGAAGACTCATGCAAATCTTCATAACATAATGTTTAATAAAATTTATTTTTATAGTCTTAGTAACACAAGAGAGCTCGGTAGCTCCATTTGAACGCACAAAGAAGCGCAAGGGCAAAGGTTTGCGATAGACGCAATTAAAAACCCGCTCTTTTAGGAGGCTAGTGCACTCTGACTTATACCTCTCTTAGAGTTTGTTCAAATGGGTGAGCCGGTGTATCTCAAGGTTGTAAGACTCCAATTTTATTAAAACAATCTCTATTTCGATAGTTCTTAGTCAACTTTATTCTTTTCTATGAGTAACCTACGAACTCAGTTTAAACCATTTTTATGCATCATACAGTTCACGTTGCACACAAAATTTCCTATCATGCATGCTAATATGAAATGTGGGTGTAATGGCTATAGACTAGGTCAATCCACCTAGCTCTCTACAACCACGGCTCTGATACCATTCTGTAACACCCCAACATGGCGGAATCATGGGGTATCACTTAGAAAAGCACAGCACGACATGGGAATTATGTAGAGTCAAACTATATGCATTCATAGGATTGAAACAATCCATAAACTCACTCAAATGTATACAATAATCAATATCTATCAAAGATACACACTCAATCAATATTAAATGAAAATGTTTAAATGATAGTAGTTGACCCTAAGCATAACCCGTTAAAGGGAAATAAGGATCACGGATCCAGAAGTCCAAAGCTAGTCCAATCCTAGCAATGCAAGCACATAATCATCCATTTTGTCTCTGATTAACCTGATTACCTGAAAAGTGTACTAAAGAGCGTCAACATAAAGTTGGTGAGTTCGTAGGGACAAGTAACAAGGAATAACCGTATCGGATAACAACCGTTAACGATAAGCGAGGATTAGAATACCTAATCATGTCCAAGGAAACCCTAAAAGGTTTCACATTAGCACAGTTCAATACAATCAACGTTTCAACATCAATATCATTATACAATACACCATTAAACGTTAACCAATACGCCTAACATGATATATCATTTACATGATAATCAAAGCGACAATCATCATTAACCAATACGCCTAACATGATATATCATTTACATGATAATCAAAGCGACAATCATCATTAACCAATACGCCTAACATGATATATCATTTACATGATAATCAAAGCGACAATCATCATTAACCAATACGCCTAACATGATATATCATTTACATGATAATCAAAGCGACAATCATCATTAACCAATACGCCTAACATGATATATCATTTACATGATAATCAAAGCGACAATCATCATTAACCAATACGCCTAACATGATATATCATTTACATGATAATCAAAGCGACAATCATCATTAACCAATACGCCTAACATGATATATCATTTACATGATAATCAAAGCGACAATCATCATTAACCAATACGCCTAACATGATATATCATTTACATGATAATCAAAGCGACAATCATCATTAACCAATACGCCTAACATGATATATCATTTACATGATAATCAAAGCGACAATCATCATTAACCAATACGCCTAACATGATATATCATTTACATGATAATCAAAGCGACAATCATCATTAACCAATACGCCTAACATGATATATCATTTACATGATAATCAAAGCGACAATCATCATTAACCAATACGCCTAACATGATATATCATTTACATGATAATCAAAGCGACAATCATCATTAACCAATACGCCTAACATGATATATCATTTACATGATAATCAAAGCGACAATCATCATTAACCAATACGCCTAACATGATATATCATTTACATGATAATCAAAGCGACAATCATCATTAACCAATACGCCTAACATGATATATCATTTACATGATAATCAAAGCGACAATCATCATTAACCAATACGCCTAACATGATATATCATTTACATGATAATCAAAGCGACAATCATCATTAACCAATACGCCTAACATGATATATCATTTACATGATAATCAAAGCGACAATCATCATTAACCAATACGCCTAACATGATATATCATTTACATGATAATCAAAGCGACAATCATCATTAACCAATACGCCTAACATGATATATCATTTACATGATAATCAAAGCGACAATCATCATTAACCAATACGCCTAACATGATATATCATTTACATGATAATCAAAGCGACAATCATCATTAACCAATACGCCTAACATGATATATCATTTACATGATAATCAAAGCGACAATCATCATTAACCAATACGCCTAACATGATATATCATTTACATGATAATCAAAGCGACAATCATCATTAACCAATACGCCTAACATGATATATCATTTACATGATAATCAAAGCGACAATCATCATTAACCAATACGCCTAACATGATATATCATTTACATGATAATCAAAGCGACAATCATCATTAACCAATACGCCTAACATGATATATCATTTACATGATAATCAAAGCGACAATCATCATTAACCAATACGCCTAACATGATATATCATTTACATGATAATCAAAGCGACAATCATCATTAACCAATACGCCTAACATGATATATCATTTACATGATAATCAAAGCGACAATCATCATTAACCAATACGCCTAACATGATATATCATTTACATGATAATCAAAGCGACAATCATCATTAACCAATACGCCTAACATGATATATCATTTACATGATAATCAAAGCGACAATCATCATTAACCAATACGCCTAACATGATATATCATTTACATGATAATCAAAGCGACAATCATCATTAACCAATACGCCTAACATGATATATCATTTACATGATAATCAAAGCGACAATCATCATTAACCAATACGCCTAACATGATATATCATTTACATGATAATCAAAGCGACAATCATCATTAACCAATACGCCTAACATGATATATCATTTACATGATAATCAAAGCGACAATCATCATTAACCAATACGCCTAACATGATATATCATTTACATGATAATCAAAGCGACAATCATCATTAACCAATACGCCTAACATGATATATCATTTACATGATAATCAAAGCGACATTAAACCACAAGTAATCATATCAACAATCAACAAATAAACAATTAACATCTCGGTCCATATCATAACAAGTGAATCAACCAACAAATACGATGCACATACACTTCTTATAATTCTACTTTAAAGGAATCATCGATGCTTATATATAGGGTCACCCGCAGCCTTCCCACCACATCTACTATTCATAAAAAGTATAATTACTTTTATCTATGTGGTTATAAATCAATTACATGTATTTATATATTTATTAGTTATCTAATTCAAGTACACAATTGCATATTTATTTTACTAGTATGTACAATATATCTAGCTAGTTAATTGATTCCGAAATTAATAACACAAAAAAAAATACTCACGAGTGTACAACTTTTATAAATTATTATAAATCCATAATATGGATAAATCATTTCATATAATATAAAGGTTGTGTCGGTTTTTGTCCTATTAATGGAATTATCATCTAGCCACCGACACTGTTCCACCGACACTGTTCCACCGACACTGTTCCACCGACACTGTTTCACCGACACTGTTCCACCGACACTGTTGGAACCGTACATTATACTTAAGGTTTCGTATATACGTTTTTCCTGTTACCACAGTTACTCAATTATCATCTATCATATAATTTCCATAACATGTACTGGGCCAATTTCATAGTCTGCTAATATGGCCCTAATTCTAGAAGTTCAAATATGACATTATAATTGGCCCAATTTACAGATAAATGTACACAATTATGTCCAAATTTCCGTTTATTGAAATAGTTAATCAAATTACATGCACAGTCAAACGGTAAAAATCATGAATGTTACATTCTTCCCCCGTTAAAGAATTTCGTCCCGAAATTCAATCAAACACTAATTACTAAACAAGTGTGGGTATTTAGACTTCATGTGGTCCTCGCGTTCCCAAGTAAACTCGGGTCCACGTCTAGCTTGCCATCTTACTTTGACAATCGTATATCGGGTATTCTTTAGTTTTCTAGTTTGTCGATCTAGAATTTCTATTGGTTCTTCCACAAACTTCAACGTTTTATCAACACGGATTTCTTCGAGGGGTACGTGAAGTGTTGGATCGGTCAAACACTTCCTAAGATTACAAACATGGAAAACATTATGAACTCCACTCAAATTTTGAGGAAGTTCTAATCGATAAGCTACCGGACCAATACGCTCCAAGATCTTAAACGGGCCAATGTACCGTGGCCCCAACTTGCCACGTTTCACAAAACGAATCACACCTTTCCACGGGGATACTTTCAATAAAACATAATCACCAATTTCAAATTCGAGGGGTCGTCGTCTAACATTAGCATATTTCAATTGTCGTTCTCGGGCCACTCTTAACTTTTCTTTGATTTGTGAGATCACTTTCGTCGTTTCAATAACAATTTCGGGCCCAACGAGTTGGCTTTCACCAACTTCTGCCCAAGCTAGCGGTGACCTACAATCTCTCCCATATAATGCTCTAAATGGGGCCATTCCAATGCTAGCATGATAGCTATTATTGTAGGAGAATTCAACCAAAGGAAGATGAACATCCCAATTACCACCAAAATCAATGGCACAGGCTCTTAACATATCTTCTAAGGTTTGAATCGTTCTTTCACTTTGACCATCGGTTTGTGGGTGGAACGCCGTACTCAAACCGAGACGAGTACCCATAGATTTCTGGAACGCTTTCCAAAATTTTGAAGTAAATCGGGCATCTCGATCGGATATCACGGAAATCGGCACTCCATGCTTGGATATCACCTCTTTGATGTACAATCGTGCCATGGTGTCAAATTTATCGTCCTCCCGGATGGCTAAGAAGTGAGCCGACTTAGTCAACCGGTCAATTATCACCCAAATAGTGTCCCGACCACTACTCGTCCTAGGTAACTTCGTGATGAAGTCCATAGCAATTTCTTCCCATTTCCACACCGGTGTTACTGGTTGGACTAGTAAACCCGGTGGTTTCTTGTGGTCGGCTTTCACTTGCAAACAAGTGAGACATTCACTAACATATCTAGCAATGTCTTTCTTCATTCCCGGCCACCAATACAAGTCTCTTAATCCAAAATACATTTTGTCGGAACCCGGGTGAACTGAGTAGGCCGACTTATGCGCTTCATCCATCAATTTCAACCGCCATCCTTCAACAATTGGAATGCTTGTTCTTGCTTTTCACCCCAATCAAACCTTCTTTCCCGTTGAGTCAACAAGGTCAAAGGTTGGGCGATTTTTGAAAAGCCTTCAATAAATCGTCTATACTAACCCGCCAAACCAAGAAATTGGCGAATTTTGGTCGGTGTTTCAGGTCGTCTCCAATTCTTTACTGCTTCAACTTTACTTGGGTCCACATGAATTCCTTCCTTGCTCACTACGTGACCAAGAAAATGGACCTCTTCAAGCCAAAATTCACATTTGGAGAACTTGGCATAAAGCTTTTCTTTTCGAAGTAACACTAAGACTAGTTTCAAATGTTCTGAATGATCTTATTTTATCTTAGAGTATATGAGAATGTCATCGATGAAAACAATGACAAATTGGTCCAAATAGGACTGACACACCCGGTTCATCAAATCCATGAACACAGGTGGTGCATTAGTAAACCCAAAAGGCATCACCGTAAATTCAAAATGTCCATATCTCGTTCGAAAGGCGGTTTTTGGAATGTCGTCTTCATGAACCCTCAATTGATGATAACCTGACCTCAAATCAATTTTGGAAAAGAAACGAGCACCTTGGAGTTGGTCGAATAAATCGTGAATCCTAGCAAGAGGATAACGATTCTTTACCGTTAGTTTGTTCAATTCTCTATAATCGATACACATTCGGAATGTGCCATCTTTCTTTTTAACGAACAAAACCGGTGCGCCCCAAGGCGATTGACTAGGGCGAATGAAACCCTTGTCTTGAAGCTCTTTGAGTTGGGCGGCCAACTCTTGTAATTCGGTCATGGCTAAGCGATAAGGTGCTTTGGCCACGGGAGAAGCGTTAGGAATAAGTTCAATACGGAAGTCAAGTTCACGAGATGGAGGTAAACCCGGGAGGTCATCTGGGAATACGTCCGCAAAATCTTTAACTACGGGCACGGTCTTCAATTCGACCTTAGTAACGTTTACATTATATACTTTCCCTTCCCATGGCTCGATTGCCTCACCTTGAACCACTAATTCTTCTCCATTTTCTAAAGGTATTCTCACCACCCTACTACCACAATCTATTACCGCGTTCATAGCCGACAACCAATCCATACCCACGATCACGTCAAAACTACCGATATCAAAAGGCATTAAGTCTATGTAAAATGGGTAGTCACATAGTTCTAACACACAATCATGAACAACTTGACTAATTCTAGACAATCCACCATTTACCATTTCAAGTTCAAAGTAATAAGACAATGGGCTAAGACTTGCATCGATCAACGGAATGAAATCATTGGAAATGAGGCTATAATTGGCCCTGGAATCAAATAACACGGTAGCATATTGGTGATTGAGAAGAAAAAGTACCTGCTACCACGTTTGGATCAACACGAGCCTCGGCCGCATTCACGGCAAAAGCTCTTCCACGGGGAACGAGTTGTTGTTGAGGAGCTTGTTGTTGTTGACCTTGATTTCCTCGGTTTTGATTTGGACCGGCAATTTGCAATTGATTCGGATGCACGGTCACTTGAACTTGTTGGCCGATGAGATTTGGGCATCGGTTACGATAGTGGTCTTGGCTACCACATTCATAACAACTGCCGCGGGTCATTTGGGGGTATCTAGCATTTAGTGGAGCAACATTTAATGGAACAGTTCGACGGGTAGGACAAAATCTTGAGGTGTGACCCTGATTGTTACAAATAAAGCAAGCATCACATCTCACACCAGTTCGATGATGACGGTTACACTTTTTTTTTTTTTTTTTTTTTTTTTTTTTTTTTTTTTTTTTTTTTTTTTTTTTTTTTTTTTTTTTTTTTTTTTTTGTTTTTTTTTTTTTTTTTTTTTTTTTTTTTTTTTTTTTTTTTTTTTTTTTTTTTTTTTTTTTTTTTTTTTTTTTTTTTTTTTTTTTTTTTTTTTTTTTTTTTTTTTTTTTTTTTTTTTTTTTTTTTTTTTTTTTTTTTTTTTTTTTTTTTTTTTTTTTTTTTTTTTTTTTTTTTTTTTTTTTTTTTTTTTTTTTTTTTTTTTTTTTTTTTTTTTTTTTTTTTTTTTTTTTTTTTTTTTTTTTTTTTTTTTTTTTTTTTTTTTTTTTTTTTTTTTTTTTTTTTTTTTTTTTTTTTTTTTTTTTTTTTTTTTTTTTTTTTTTTTTTTTTTTTTTTTTTTTTTTTTTTTTTTTTTTTTTTTTTTTTTTTTTTTTTTTTTTTTTTTTTTTTTTTTTTTTTTTTTTTTTTTTTTTTTTTTTTTTTTTTTTTTTTTTTTTTTTTTTTTTTTTTTTTTTTTTTTTTTTTTTTTTTTTTTTTTTTTTTTTTTTTTTTTTTTTTTTTTTTTTTTTTTTTTTTTTTTTTTTTTTTTTTTTTTTTTTTTTTTTTTTTTTTTTTTTTTTTTTTTTTTTTTTTTTTTTTTTTTTTTTTTTTTTTTTTTTTTTTTTTTTTTTTTTTTTTTTTTTTTTTTTTTTTTTTTTTTTTTTTTTTTTTTTTTTTTTTTTTTTTTTTTTTTTTTTTTTTTTTTTTTTTTTTTTTTTTTTTTTTTTTTTTTTTTTTTTTTTTTTTTTTTTTTTTTTTTTTTTTTTTTTTTTTTTTTTTTTTTTTTTTTTTTTTTTTTTTTTTTTTTTTTTTTTTTTTTTTTTTTTTTTTTTTTTTTTTTTTTTTTTTTTTTTTTTTTTTTTTTTTTTTTTTTTTTTTTTTTTTTTTTTTTTTTTTTTTTTTTTTTTTTTTTTTTTTTTTTTTTTTTTTTTTTTTTTTTTTTTTTTTTTTTTTTTTTTTTTTTTTTTTTTTTTTTTTTTTTTTTTTTTTTTTTTTTTTTTTTTTTTTTTTTTTTTTTTTTTTTTTTTTTTTTTTTTTTTTTTTTTTTTTTTTTTTTTTTTTTTTTTTTTTTTTTTTTTTTTTTTTTTTTTTTTTTTTTTTTTTTTTTTTTTTTTTTTTTTTTTTTTTTTTTTTTTTTTTTTTTTTTTTTTTTTTTTTTTTTTTTTTTTTTTTTTTTTTTTTTTTTTTTTTTTTTTTTTTTTTTTTTTTTTTTTTTTTTTTTTTTTTTTTTTTTTTTTTTTTTTTTTTTTTTTTTTTTTTTTTTTTTTTTTTTTTTTTTTTTTTTTTTTTTTTTTTTTTTTTTTTTTTTTTTTTTTTTTTTTTTTTTTTTTTTTTTTTTTTTTTTTTTTTTTTTTTTTTTTTTTTTTTTTTTTTTTTTTTTTTTTTTTTTTTTTTTTTTTTTTTTTTTTTTTTTTTTTTTTTTTTTTTTTTTTTTTTTTTTTTTTTTTTTTTTTTTTTTTTTTTTTTTTTTTTTTTTTTTTTTTTTTTTTTTTTTTTTTTTTTTTTTTTTTTTTTTTTTTTTTTTTTTTTTTTTTTTTTTTTTTTTTTTTTTTTTTTTTTTTTTTTTTTTTTTTTTGAAATATGATTTGTTTTTGTGATGATGGCTACAGAGTTTTGTTCGATATTGCTCAAGGCACCATATTTAACAAGGATTGGAAAGTGGTGATGATTGCACCAAGAAAGGGAAATGTGTACATCATGGATATGGAACCAACTCCAAAAGAGCAGTGCTTCTATACCAAGGCTGATGAGGACACCAACTGGCTGTGGCATAAAAGATTATCCCATCTTAATTTCAAAAATATTAACAAATTGTCTCGAAAACAATTGGTGGATGGGATACCTCAGATTTCTTTCAATAAAGAAAAGCCATGTCCAGGGTGTGAGATGGGCAAGCAGAAAAGGGCGAGTTTCAAAACAAGGCAAAACTTTAGCATCACTGAACCTCTTCACATGCTTCATATAGATCTCTTTGGTCTAGTGAATGTTCATACTAGAGCTGGAAAGAAGTACACTCTAGTTGTGGTTGATGAATTCTCCAGATTTTGCTGTGTGGTATTCCTCAGATCCAAAAGTGATGCACCTACTGAAATCACCATGTAATCATTTGAATTTGAGCTTTTGTGTGTGTTTATGTGTTTATCAATGGCGGTTTTAGAGAGAGAAAGTAAAGAGAGAGTAGAGAGATGTCAGGGAAAGATTGAATAGTATTATAGGTTCAAAAGTTTCAATAATACAAGGGTTCTTATACTAATCACTAACTTAACACTAATACCCCTTCCAATACTAGAATTTACAATTAAACACCATATTTATATTTCTAACAATCTCCCCCTTGGTGTTGAATTGTAAATGTTGCATCGTCTTCGATCTTTAAATAAACATGATGAGCCCATTTGTTGAAAATCTTCAATGTTGAATGGACTTTGAAGCTTTCTCATTGTCTTCAACGTCTTGTATCAACCATGACTTTGAATCTTCTCAACAAACAAATATTCTTGACGATGACTTTCTAAAACTTGATCTTCTCTTGCAACTTTGAATACTTTGGAAGCATCTTTGAAATCTTTATAGCTTTTGAGCTTTCACAACTTGAACTCTTGAATATTTATTTCAACATGATGTTGCTGGGAGGAGTAACTTGAGCTTTTTAGTAGCATGCGGAAGCTTGGTTTTGACTTTGAATTCCTTGAATTCTTTTGGTATTGCGGAAGCTTGATTTAACTTTGAATTCTTTTGGCTTTGCGGAAGCTTGGTTTTGACTTTGAAATCTCTTGGCATTTCGGAAGCTTGGTTTTGGAATGCGGAAATTTAATTTGACTTTAAAACTTCAATTCTTGATCTAACTTGTCTCTGAATCAATAAACATCTTGTAGAACTTGATTCTTTGATCAATAAACATTTGCTCCCTCTCAATCAAACAACTATCTTAGAGCATTTCTATCAAATAAACGAATTATCTTCGAATTTCTTGCTCCCCCTCGAACAAAAAATCATTTCGGAGCATATTCAACGACTCATGAGTTTACTCTTGCTCCCCCTCAAATGAACAATATTTGGATCTTAACAATCCAAGTATCTATCAAAAGAACAATCTTCATTCAATCTCAAACTTTTCTAATCATCAAACAAATGGTCAATTATTCAATAAATCTTTCAAATATCAACCATGTACATCATCTTGAATATGCTCGATCTCGAATCAATCCTTTAACTTTCTCAACACAATCTCTCAACTTAGCACGATAATTATTCACTCTCTTCACCTAAACTTATGATCCTTTGAACATCCAAACACAACAATCATCCTCGAACAAATTCTATCAATCAAATTCTACCTATATCCTTGAACTCTATCTATCAATAATATAATCATTTCTCCCCCTTATGATGAATATGTGAAACGGTTTCATCATACAATAATGATTGATAGCATAAACGGTAGATCACAACAAACAATAAGCAATCAAAGTAACCCAACCCAATTTCCAATGAACCTATTGGTGAACTAGAATGTGAGGTTGCGTTGTTGGAAAAAGATTTTATAATGGTGTTTGGGTTCTTTGTGTTTGTGTGAAGAGAAATGAAAATCGGATAAAAATGATCCGTTAACACAACCAAAAATCAAAAGGATTAATGGTGTGGCCTAAAAATACGATTACTATTTTCAGCACTTCCCATTATCATCGAGAAATGCACAAAGCTTATCTCTAAATGGTTCGGTCTATGGCTTTTCAACCGATAGATTGCTTTAAAGAATGTAATCCATGGTCAGTGTCACAAAGGCGTTCAATAACCATGTCTTACTATCCTCAAAGACTTTTGGCAAATAAATCCGAGGTCACATAGACTTCTCGTTTACTCAACAAATTCATAAAATGAAATTGTGAGACCTACGTTCAACATTGGAAAAGATGTTAGCATTGGTAGGATTTCCATTCGATCATCGTGGAATATCAAAAATATGATATCACTACGAATGTTCCGACAATATCACAAAGATATGCGATGTCACAAAGACATATATAGACTCTATGTGTCCTAGTCAAATGAAAGAATATTTCAAGTACTCTCTAGACTCAATAAGTGATCAAATGAAGTCGGGGACCGGAGCAGAGTGTCTCCCTTTTTCAATATCAACATCTTCCAAATGAAGAGTCGATAGAAATGTGAAAATCTCCGTGAGAATAAAACAAGCATTTGTTAAGAAATACTTGAGTGGTTAGGTAAAGATGTGTATTGCTTCACTGGGTCCATGAAGTCTTCTTCAATATCGAGAAATCAACAAATGAAATCCGATAGAAACGTGTTGACCTGGCTTTTTGAGAATTTTGGGGAGGGCGATCATTTCTTTTAGCCCTTTCTCACATCATCTTTTTCACCTTAACCTCTCACTTTTCGACTACTCCCTCATGTCCTAGTTGCACAAACATCATCACACTCATAAACCCTCACAATCTAAGATTGAGAATATAACTCCGGGGTTAGATCTCATCGGCGATGACAAGATCATGGAGTTTTTATGAGTGGCCTAAACTCTCATGTGCAAATATAACACCGAACTTCTTTGAATTTGATCGAAAATGGTTTGAATTTAAACACTTGGAAGTTTTGGTTTTATAAACAAACTCCCCCTAAATATATGCATGATATAAACAAAGTTTTTGCATATAAAGGGTGAGTAAAGAGTTTAAAAGTTGCTCACAAACATTAAAAATGCGACAACAAAGGCAGTACACAAAGGCATTCGATGCCTTGCATCTCATCCAAAACATTGTGAGAAACTCAAAGACAAAGTAAATAAACAAAAAGATGAAAAGAGAAAATCTTTTTGGATTTTTCAAAATAAGAAAATGAAAATCTTTTTGGATTTTTCTAAAAATGAAGAAATTACAAAAACGGTTTTAGCACGGGTTATACACTGATGTGTGCATAAGCCACTATTCATCAAATCACTTGGAAATCAGTTTTGGAACCCATTTGAGATTGGGTCCAATGGTTTTTGAATTCTTGAAAGTCCAAATGTAAGTCTCATCGATTTGATGAATAGATGTTGCATTCCACGGAGAACTAAAACCCGGTGGATTAGTTGAAAAGAGTTTGCGTGGAAGCAACAGTGAAAAATCATTTGATTTCTTTGAAAATCTTCTAATCTTGGTAGATTGAGTTGAAAAATGATTTTGACTCAACTGACTTATCTTTTGAAATCGGTTTCCATTTAGATTTAGTCAATTGAGATTTTGCTTGAGAAATGTGTGATGAATTATCCTCGAATGATAGAAAAGACACTAAAGTAGTTGTTCCATCAACATTTGGTTTCTTAGTGTACTTCTTACCCTTTTGTAAGGAGTAATTGGTAAACTGAGAAACCTTTCTTTCAAAAGGTTTTGAAGATTTACCTGTGTAAACCTTCTTTGGAACATCAGGATCAGTCTGAATAGAAGTTTCAACAGTCTCAACCTTATCACAATCAGTCTGCACAGAAGAATTCACAAACATAGGACAATTAGTTTGAGTACAAACATCAATCATGACTTTGGGAAGGGCAGACTTCACAGATTTGGTTTGTGTTTGCAATTCAATCTCAAGGTTGAAAATTTCCTTTGTGAAAGTTGTTTCTTTTGACTGAAATTGCAAACACTTGTCTTCAAGACACTTGATTTTAGCACAAAAAATGAATCTTTCTTTTTCAAGTGTGGTATTAAAAATGGTGGACTTGTTTCGCAACTCATGGTTTAGCTTAGAAATCTGTTGTTGCCAAACAAGTTCGTTTGATTGATTGTCCAAAACAATTTTATTGAGCTTTTTGGAAGAATTTTCCAACTCATTTGTAACTTTGAAAATCTTCTAATCTTGGTAGATTGAGTTGAAAAATGATTTTTCGAAGCAAAATCATTCACTTTTTGCACAACTGCTTTCACAGGTTTTGGTGCAAGATCAAAAAGTTCCGAAAATGAATATTTAAATGATTTTGACTCAACTGACTTATCTTTTGAAATCGGTTTCCATTTAGATTTAGTCAATTGAGATTTTGCTTGAGAAATGTGTGATGAATTATCCTCGAATGATAGAAAAGACACTAAAGTAGTTGTTCCATCAACATTTGGTTTCTTAGTGTACTTCTTACCCTTTTGTAAGGAGTAATTGGTAAACTGAGAAACCTTTCTTTCAAAAGGTTTTGAAGATTTACCTGTGTAAACCTTCTTTGGAACATCAGGATCAGTCTGAATAGAAGTTTCAACAGTCTCAACCTTATCACAATCAGTCTGCACAGAAGAATTCACAAACATAGGACAATTAGTTTGAGTACAAACATCAATCATGACTTTGGGAAGGGCAGACTTCACAGATTTGGTTTGTGTTTGCAATTCAATCTCAAGGTTGAAAATTTCCTTTGTGAAAGTTGTTTCTTTTGACTGAAATTGCAAACACTTGTCTTCAAGACACTTGATTTTAGCACAAAAAATGAATCTTTCTTTTTCAAGTGTGGTATTAAAAATGGTGGACTTGTTTCGCAACTCATGGTTTAGCTTAGAAATCTGTTGTTGCCAAACAAGTTCGTTTGATTGATTGTCCAAAACAATTTTATTGAGCTTTTTGGAAGAATTTTCCAACTCATTTGTAACTTTGAAAATCTTCTAATCTTGGTAGATTGAGTTGAAAAATGATTTTTCGAAGCAAAATCATTCACTTTTTGCACAACTGCTTTCACAGGTTTTGGTGCAAGATCAAAAAGTTCCGAAAATGAATATTTGAATGATTTTGACTCAACTGACTTATCTTTTGAAATCGGTTTCCATTTAGATTTAGTCAATTGAGATTTTGCTTGAGAAATGTGTGATGAATTATCCTCGAATGATAGAAAAGACACTAAAGTAGTTGTTCCATCAACATTTGGTTTCTTAGTGTACTTCTTACCCTTTTGTAAGGAGTAATTGGTAAACTGAGAAACCTTTCTTTCAAAAGGTTTTGAAGATTTACCTGTGTAAACCTTCTTTGGAACATCAGGATCAGTCTGAATAGAAGTTTCAACAGTCTCAACCTTATCACAATCAGTCTGCACAGAAGAATTCACAAACATAGGACAATTAGTTTGAGTACAAACATCAATCATGACTTTGGGAAGGGCAGACTTCACAGATTTGGTTTGTGTTTGCAATTCAATCTCAAGGTTGAAAATTTCCTTTGTGAAAGTTGTTTCTTTTGACTGAAATTGCAAACACTTGTCTTCAAGACACTTGATTTTAGCACAAAAAATGAATCTTTCTTTTTCAAGTGTGGTATTAAAAATGGTGGACTTGTTTCGCAACTCATGGTTTAGCTTAGAAATCTGTTGTTGCCAAACAAGTTCGTTTGATTGATTGTCCAAAACAATTTTATTGAGCTTTTTGGAAGAATTTTCCAACTCATTTGTAACTTTGAAAATCTTCTAATCTTGGTAGATTGAGTTGAAAAATGATTTTTCGAAGCAAAATCATTCACTTTTTGCACAACTGCTTTCACAGGTTTTGGTGCAAGATCAAAAAGTTCCGAAAATGAATATTTAAATGATTTTGACTCAACTGACTTATCTTTTGAAATCGGTTTCCATTTAGATTTAGTCAATTGAGATTTTGCTTGAGAAATGTGTGATGAATTATCCTCGAATGATAGAAAAGACACTAAAGTAGTTGTTCCATCAACATTTGGTTTCTTAGTGTACTTCTTACCCTTTTGTAAGGAGTAATTGGTAAACTGAGAAACCTTTCTTTCAAAAGGTTTTGAAGATTTACCTGTGTAAACCTTCTTTGGAACATCAGGATCAGTCTGAATAGAAGTTTCAACAGTCTCAACCTTATCACAATCAGTCTGCACAGAAGAATTCACAAACATAGGACAATTAGTTTGAGTACAAACATCAATCATGACTTTGGGAAGGGCAGACTTCACAGATTTGGTTTGTGTTTGCAATTCAATCTCAAGGTTGAAAATTTCCTTTGTGAAAGTTGTTTCTTTTGACTGAAATTGCAAACACTTGTCTTCAAGACACTTGATTTTAGCACAAAAAATGAATCTTTCTTTTTCAAGTGTGGTATTAAAAATGGTGGACTTGTTTCGCAACTCATGGTTTAGCTTAGAAATCTGTTGTTGCCAAACAAGTTCGTTTGATTGATTGTCCAAAACAATTTTATTGAGCTTTTTGGAAGAATTTTCCAACTCATTTGTAACTTTGAAAATCTTTGATTGCAAATGATCATTTTCTTTTTGAATACTTTCCTTGTTGGACAAAATGAGATCATTTGCAGATTTGAGTGCTTTATTATCAGATTTGAGTTGGTCAACTTCAGATTGAAGACTCTCAAGTTCCTTTCGAAGATCTTTGTTTTTCTCAAAATATTCCGTAAACTTTTGTAGCATTTGAATAACACAAGCATGACCTCGAAAACATGAACACTCTCGACTTTCATGAAGATGATACGACTCTGTGCTTGGTTTATACTTGAACGTGATAGGCATTTTGAATTTAATCTTGATGACAACCCAATAAAAGAAAATTCAGTCCAATTAAAAATATTTAAGCCCACAAAACAATTTAGTCCAAAAAAAAAATTAAACACTTGGGCCCAACAGATTAAAAAAAACTTAAAAAAAATATTGATTTTTCTATTTGTACTGGATGCAGAGCAAAAATCTCTGCAAATAGAACAAGTAGAAATTTTGAAAATTTTGATTTTCTGCCCACGTGAAGAATATCGGTGAAAAATGGTATTGAAATAATTTTCTTAAAAAATTTTGATTTGGAAATTTTAAAAACAACTAAGTGCCGAGCTTATTCCTCTGCAAATGATGTAAGTGACCAAGTATTTCTTTTGCTAATCCTATAATTTTTTTTTAAATTATGATCTGTTTTGCAGAAATGGCTCTTGCTCCAGGTCAGTTCTTTAAGAAGCACAATCTGGCCTTAAATCTGGATCCAGATCAGCATAATTGTGAACGCTATCATGAAATGTTTGATTTTATTGCTCGTTCTAGGCTTTCTTTTGCATTCTGTGATTCACCTAGATTGATTAGGCAGTATATTGATGATTTCTGGAGGACTGCTCATCAAGTCATGGTTAATGGTCGTAGTTTTGTTCGAGCAACTGTTGAAGGAATCACTTTTGATTTTAATGCTACGATGCTTCGTGAAATTCTACATTTGGGTGAAGAATCAGACGACGCAGTAGAATTAGCTTATGATTTTGACCTAATTCGTAGGTGTTTTCAAAGAATGGGATATGTTGGTCAAATAAAGCTTCCTTTTGACAAAAGTGGATTTCAAGGACGTTGGAGATATCTTGCTTATGTTTTGTTAGTTAGTCTGAGCAATCGTAAGGCTGGATTTGATCAGCTTTCTGCTTAGATTTCTTCGCAGATGGTTGCCTTGGTCTATAATCGACCTTATCCGTTTTCAACATACTTCTATCATGCGTTTATTGATCAAATCAATGCCAAGGCGAAGAATAGGTTTCTATTATATCCTCGTTTTGTTGTGGCGATAGTTAGACATTTTTGTCCGAACTTGGTATTTGATCAAGGTCCTCGCTATGTACCACATGCTTGGCCTTTACGTATATTTGCTGATTTAGATGCCAATACTCGAAATGTAGCTGGTCTAAATAATCCACCTTTGTTTGGTCACTTAATTAATCCAAATTATCGATCTCGTTTTGAGAATGATATGTTAGTGGATGATGAAGACAATTCTGATCATGAGGATGAAGAGAGTTCAGATGATAGTTCGGCTGGTGATTCTGATGATTCTGATAGTGGGAATGATGGTGATGCTGATGTAGTTGAAGCAGACACAGATGAATATGATAGTGTCGCTGCTGACTCTGGTAATGAGCATCGAACGAAGATGGCTCATGATGTACCTGCTGCTTCAGGAAGTGATAATTCATATCACTTTTCTTGAGAAGATGTACCTGGTGCTTTACGCCGAGAGCGTCGGAGTAAGGCATGTCATTCTTCACCGGTTCTTTCTGAAATGAATCAATCTGTTCAAGAAGAAGTTAATCTGGATGAGGATGTTGGTGCTGAACAAGAACCTGTACTTGATTATCAAGAAGTATTGGAACATAGAAATATGCCATCAAGTCCATTTCATGAAGGTACAAGTACTGTTGGACCAAAGAGGACACTGGATGCTACTCTCACTTATCGCAGAGCTAAGCGTGTAAGAATTTCTGAGGATACTTCAGTATCTGCAGCTGCTGCTGATATTCCTGCTGTCTCAACAGCACCAGTTCCTACTGTTGCTGGCAGTGTACCGTTACATCCACTTTTGCCTCCTGCCAGATCAATATTGCCCAGATTGCCTACTTTTCCTCCTATTCCTTCAGATTACTCCCTAGTTAGGTGTATAGATGTTCTTCAGACTCGTGTTGATACGTTAGAGTCTGATCTTACGACTGTTCGAGGTACTTTGACCTTTTTAATCAACTGGGTCAAGAATCAAGGGGGAGATGTTCCTGAATAAGTTTGCAGATTATCAGCAGTTCAGCCAAGACGTGAGAATGAATATGATGATGCTGATAATGCTGGTAATAGGAGTGATTCTCGCCCAGTTTCTGACAAAGGAAAAGGGGTTGAGACTCAGGGGGAGACAGGAAGAGATACTACCCAGACTGGTACTTCTGGTGAGGGTGGATCAAGTGCTCCTCGAGAGACTGAAGTTATTGAAGCACTTGACTCAGGTAATTCTTCGAAATCGATTGATTATTTAAGTGATGATCAAGTTGAAGCTGAAACTGAACGATTAAAGCGTGAAGTTAAGGCAAAATTTGGACATGACTATAATACCGAAGAAAATGCTTTTCATTCTGTATTTGATAACTTATTAGATAAACAGCAAGAAGCAGAAACTGAAAAAGAAAAAGAATTACAGATTCAAAGGCAAACAGCCTTGGAATCTGATTCTGATTCTGATTCAACTTATGATTTTGATAAAGATTGATAAAGTGTATATTAGGTTGCATGTAATAAGTTTACGACATGTGAATGTAATCTATCTTATTTCAATGCAATTATATTTCATCTCTATTATTATTATTATCATGATTATTCATTTTATTCTGGTGTTCATTTTGTGTAATCTTAATAGATGATACAGATGATGCAGAATTACTCTTTGATGGTGATGATCTTGAGGAAGGTGAGTTTGTTGATGTTTGGGACTCAACTTCTGAAGATCCATTTTTAGAAGAAAGAAAAGAGTTAGAGATTAAAAGGAAAGAAGTTAAGGAAAGAATGCTTCAAGCTTCAATTAGTAGTTCTACTAAAGTTTTAAACTTTGTGGTATATGCTAAGATTGATGATGCATTGATTCCTTTTCACTGGGAAATCAACTTGACAAGACCTTTTGATCCAAATGATTATCCTGTACCTCTCAGAGAAGATGATCCACTACATGAGATTGATCGACTTGTGCCTGGGTAAAGAATTAATGATTATATAGTCACATGGGATACTATGAAACCCATCATGTATTGGACTCACATCTCAGATAAAGATGCTGCAAGATATAAGACAATAATCTGGAGTTGGTTCTATGATGAAGAACTGAAGTTGTTCGTTCTTAAAAGACCAGAAGGTTGTCAGTATCTAGCATGGCGTGAGAGACATTTCCGAAGTTTGTGTGAAGAAGACTTACATGAACTTGAAAATAACAGGATTATCAATCCAAGTGGTTATGGTCTTGCAGATGTGGTTGGTAAGAACTTTCACGAAGATTTCAAGTTGAGATTGAATATGAAAGACTCTGAAAAATCAAAGTTTCATATTGAACCAAGACGAAAGAAGAAGGTGGTTAAGCCAGATAAAATTGTTGAGTATATTCAACGTGATATCAAATGTATGATCAAAGTCCCTGCTAAGAAATGGGCACAAGATGTCTTGGATAAGATGGATAATTGGGAGATTGATCGAAATTCTGGTGAAGCCAAGATGTATGCGGACTCGAAGAAGAAGATATTGTTGAGAAGAATGTATGATCCAATGCAGTTGGTTAACTTCTCAAGAAATGATCAGAGAAAATTATACGATACTGAATCTCATTTTTACCATTTTGGAAGAATGAAGAAGATCGATATCGTAAGATTCTTCAAGTCTGCTTACATGAAAATATCCATGCAAATAGCAAACGATTGTTATTTGATGGATGATGAAGACTTTTTGAAGACTGAAGAAATTGAAGATGCTGCTGTCAAGGGGGAGTTTGTTGATGCATGTTGATGTGACAACAGCAACTTAGATTTGATTAGTCTTTTAGATTAAGACATTATGTTGTTTTATGTCTTATTCATTTATATGTAATTGATAGATTATGGACTTCGTGTTTTAGTAATGATCGATTACATGTTTTGGTGTTATTTATATGTTTATATATGATGTTTGTTATGTATGTCATACAAGTACAAACATAATATATGTTAGGTTTCTTTTACATAAAGTACTTGGAAAATAACTAAGCATAGATGTTGATGGTATTTAGTACTAACGAAGATAATCTTCATTAGGAACTAACGAAGATAATCTTCGTTATATGGGCTGGATTGCTAAGTTCGTAAGAACAAAGCCCAGCAGGCCCAATATCGATTTGAAACATATATAAACGAATGGAAACCCTAAATTGAGTATTCCAGTTTATATTACACACACCAATAGCGACTAAGTTCGTTTCTAGCTTATAGAAAACGAAGATAGATCACATAAGGCCGATTATATTGATATAATTAGCAATATATACGATAACTAATCAAACTAGTTATCTCGTGAGGATTCCGCACTCACGACATAACAATAGACGATCTCGAGAGCGATCAGTAGCTATCGAGGGACTCACATTTAAGAAATGTGTTTGATTTACTAAGAAGACACCAGTTGTATGGTAAACTGGAGAAATGTGATTTCATGGTGGAAAGTGTGATATTTCTTGGCTATGTTGTTTCAAAAGAAGGAATTTCTATGGATCCCTCTAAGGTTGAAGCCATCAGATCATGGCCAGTTCCTACTACAATCACTGAAGTGAGGAGTTTTCATGGACTGGCATCTTTTTATAGAAGGTTTATCAAGAATTTCTCTACAGTTGTGGCTCCAATCACTGATTGTCTGAAGAAAGGTATGTTTGACTGGCCTAATTCAGCCCAGTTGGCTTTCGAGTCACTAAAGGAAAAGCTCAGTTCAGCTCTAGTTCTATCTTTGCCAGATTTTGATCAGTTGTTTGAATTAGAGTGTGACGCCAGTGGAGTAGGTATTGGTGCAGTTCTGGTACAAGCAGGGCGTCCAGTTGCATATTTCAGTGAAAAGCTCAATGGCTCTAAACTGAAGTATAGTACTTATGACAAAGAATTTTATGCAATTATTCGTGCTATCACTCACTGGTTTTTTTTTTTTTTTTTTTTTTTTTTTTTTTTTTTTTTTTTTTTTTTTTTTTTTTTCTTATTTTTACCACTTAACTTATTTTTTTTTTTTTTTTTTTTTTTTTTTTTTTTTTTTTTTTTTTTTTTTTTTTTTTTTTTTTTTTTTTTTTTTTTTTTTTTTTTTTTTTTTTTTTTTTTTTTTTTTTTTTTTTTTTTTTTTTTTTTTTTTTTTTTTTTTTTTTTTTTTTTTTTTTTTTTTTTTTTTTTTTTTTTTTTTTTTTTTTTTTTTTTTTTTTTTTTTTTTTTTTTTTTTTTTTTTTTTTTTTTTTTTTTTTTTTTTTTTTTTTTTTTTTTTTTTTTTTTTTTTTTTTTTTTTTTTTTTTTTTTTTTTTTTTTTTTTTTTTTTTTTTTTTTTTTTTTTTTTTTTTTTTTTTTTTTTTTTTTTTTTTTTTTTTTTTTTTTTTTTTTTTTTTTTTTTTTTTTTTTTTTTTTTTTTTTTTTTTTTTTTTTTTTTTTTTTTTTTTTTTTTTTTTTTTTTTTTTTTTTTTTTTTTTTTTTTTTTTTTTTTTTTTTTTTTTTTTTTTTTTTTTTTTTTTTTTTTTTTTTTTTTTTTTTTTTTTTTTTTTTTTTTTTTTTTTTTTTTTTTTTTTTTTTTTTTTTTTTTTTTTTTTTTTTTTTTTTTTTTTTTTTTTTTTTTTTTTTTTTTTTTTTTTTTTTTTTTTTTTTTTTTTTTTTTTTTTTTTTTTTTTTTTTTTTTTTTTTTTTTTTTTTTTTTTTTTTTTTTTTTTTTTTTTTTTTTTTTTTTTTTTTTTTTTTTTTTTTTTTTTTTTTTTTTTTTTTTTTTTTTTTTTTTTTTTTTTTTTTTTTTTTTTTTTTTTTTTTTTTTTTTTTTTTTTTTTTTTTTTTTTTTTTTTTTTTTTTTTTTTTTTTTTTTTTTTTTTTTTTTTTTTTTTTTTTTTTTTTTTTTTTTTTTTTTTTTTTTTTTTTTTTTTTTTTTTTTTTTTTTTTTTTTTTTTTTTTTTTTTTTTTTTTTTTTTTTTTTTTTTTTTTTTTTTTTTTTTTTTTTTTTTTTTTTTTTTTTTTTTTTTTTTTTTTTTTTTTTTTTTTTTTTTTTTTTTTTTTTTTTTTTTTTTTTTTTTTTTTTTTTTTTTTTTTTTTTTTTTTTTTTTTTTTTTTTTTTTTTTTTTTTTTTTTTTTTTTTTTTTTTTTTTTTTTTTTTTTTTTTTTTTTTTTTTTTTTTTTTTTTTTTTTTTTTTTTTTTTTTTTTTTTTTTTTTTTTTTTTTTTTTTTTTTTTTTTTTTTTTTTTTTTTTTTTTTTTTTTTTTTTTTTTTTTTTTTTTTTTTTTTTTTTTTTTTTTTTTTTTTTTTTTTTTTTTTTTTTTTTTTTTTTTTTTTTTTTTTTTTTTTTTTTTTTTTTTTTTTTTTTTTTTTTTTTTTTTTTTTTTTTTTTTTTTTTTTTTTTTTTTTTTTTTTTTTTTTTTTTTTTTTTTTTTTTTTTTTTTTTTTTTTTTTTTTTTTTTTTTTTTTTTTTTTTTTTTTTTTTTTTTTTTTTTTTTTTTTTTTTTTTTTTTTTTTTTTTTTTTTTTTTTTTTTTTTTTTTTTTTTTTTTTTTTTTTTTTTTTTTTTTTTTTTTTTTTTTTTTTTTTTTTTTTTTTTTTTTTTTTTTTTTTTTTTTTTTTTTTTTTTTTTTTTTTTTTTTTTTTTTTTTTTTTTTTTTTTTTTTTTTTTTTTTTTTTTTTTTTTTTTTTTTTTTTTTTTTTTTTTTTTTTTTTTTTTTTTTTTTTTTTTTTTTTTTTTTTTTTTTTTTTTTTTTTTTTTTTTTTTTTTTTTTTTTTTTTTTTTTTTTTTTTTTTTTTTTTTTTTTTTTTTTTTTTTTTTTTTTTTTTTTTTTTTTTTTTTTTTTTTTTTTTTTTTTTTTTTTTTTTTTTTTTTTTTTTTTTTTTTTTTTTTTTTTTTTTTTTTTTTTTTTTTTTTTTTTTTTTTTTTTTTTTTTTTTTTTTTTTTTTTTTTTTTTTTTGGTCACATTATCTGAAGCCAAAACAGTTTGTCTTATTTTCTGATCATGAAGCACTGAAGTTCATTAATGGTCAACACAAGCTTAATGCCAGACATGCAAAATGGGTGGAATTTTTGCAGTCTTATTCTTTTGTTTCTAAGCACAAAGCTGGAGTAGCTAATGTTGTTGCTGATGCACTGTCAAGGAGATATTCACTGTTATCTATTCTGGAAACAAGAGTTCTTGGATTTTCTTTCATCAAAGAATTGTATGCTGCTGATCCAGATTTTTCTGATCGCCTCACTGAAGCTCACCAGAAAGGACCGTTCGTTGTTCAAGATAGTTTCTTATTTAAAAATGGAAAGTTGTGCATTCCCAGGGGTTCGATAAGAGATTTACTGATAAGAGAAGCACATGGGGGAGGTTTAGCTAGCCATTTTGGCATTAACAAAACTGGAGAGATCCTCACTGAACACTTCTACTGGCCAAGTCTACTGAAGGATGTCCAGAGTATCATCAGTCGCTGCCCAACTTGTCACTAGGTGAAGGAAACTTTTCACAAAGGGTTGTATACTCCTCTTCCAGTTCCAAGCGAACCATGGGAAGATCTCAGTATGGATTTCCATGTTGCATTGCCCAGAACTCAAAGGGGTAAAGATTCAATAATGCTGGTGGTTGATCGATTTTCAAAAATGGCACATTTCAAAAATGATGCTTCAGCAGTTGCAAATCTATTTTTCAAGGAAATTGTTCGTTTGCATGAGATTCCAAAAACAATTGCATGAGTTATTTTTGGAAGACCTTATGGAGACTGATGGGTACCAGATTATTGTTCAGTACGTCTCACCATCCTCAGACTGATGGACAGACTGAAGTCACGAACATAACAATTGGTATGTTATTAAGAACACTGGTGAAGAAGACACTGAAAGATTGGGATCTGAAGTTTGCTCATGCTGAGTTTGCTTTCAACAGAGCTCCAAATTATTCAACCAGTAAATCCCCGTTTGAAGTTTGTTATGGTGTCAATCCACTGACTCCCATTGAATTAATTCCATTTTTGATTGAACCAAAGGCAAGTATTGAAGCTGAAACCAGGGCAAAAGAAATAAAGAAAATTCATGAACAAGTGAAGACCAGAATAGAGAAAGCAAATGCCAGCTACAAGGCCAAGGCAAACAAGAATAGAAAGCAGCCCAGTTTTGCACCAGGTGATCTTGTTTGGGTGCATCTAAGAAAAGAAAGGTTTCCAGCAAAGAGGAAGAGTAAACTGATGCCCAGGGCTGAAGGACCCTTCAAGATTCTGGAGAGATATGGTGATTATGCTTACAAGGTTGAGCTACCTGGAGATATGGCAGTTTCAAGTACTTTTAATGTGGGAGATCTGATGCCTTATCTGGAGAATGAGTACCTCAAAGACTTGAGGACAAGTCCCTTTTCAGAGGAGGAGAATGATGCAGAAATGTCCAGGTTCACTGAACTGGAGAAACCCAGCGAACTGAAGAAGCTAACTGAACTGAAAGAAACTGAACTGATAATGCCATCTGAACAAGCCATGTTGATTCTGCCAGTAGTGGCCCATTTCAGACAAGTCTTTACTGAACCAGTCCAATCACCAGTAGTAACACTTCTCCAGTGGCAAGATTCTCCAGTGACCAACAGTGGTAATCCACCAGTGAAGATATCTACTGAAGCACTCCAGTGACCAGCTCCAGTCTAGTCTCCGGATGAGTGCTCCAGATTTTGTCTCCAGTGGAAGTGAAGATTTTTGTTTCCAGTTTCCAATCAATAAAGTCCCCGCTGAAGTCCCATGTTTGTGGACCCAATAAAGAAGAATGACAGCTGTTGACAGGGATAAGGAAAGCACGTGTGACAATGATATTTCTAACGGTATTATGGGACCACTTGCAGGGAAATGTTTCTAGAAACCTACTCTGTCCATTTCCTGTTGGCCAAAAACAATTAGTGGCTTAGCACACGACAACTTTTTATTTATTTTATTATTGTATTTTCTTTTCCTAGAAAATAGCATGTGGCTATAAATAGAGGCTTTATTTCTCATTGTAAGACAGTTTTTGATGTTGAATGAAATTAATAGAGCATCCTCTATTTCTTACAAAAATCTTCTTTTACCTTTAGAGATCTTTGATCTTGGTGGTTAGGAGTGACCCCTTTATCGATATTTGTGGTGGTTCGTCATTTATCAAATATTGTGGTGAGGTCTAAATCTTCGGTTTCCTTTATCTATAATCGTGGTGGCTAGACCTTTATCGATTATAGTGGTGGGGCGGAGTGTTTCCTTCATCCTTGATTCCGGTGGCTTAGCCTTTACGAATCTTGGTGGTGGATTCTTTTATCTATCTTTTTACTTTGTTGTCTCGTGTTTGTTTATTTTATTTCATAAAATCCAGAAAATACCAAAAATAGTCTTCCGCTGTCGTTTGTCGCGTGATTTACGCATCAATTACACATGTCTTAAACATTATATAATTATCTTTCCCCTATCTATCTATCTATATATATATATTATGTTATATATATATGTATATATATATGATATATATATATACATATATATATATATAGGGGCAGATAAATTGAGTCCAGCTTATTTTGAGTCCAAAAAGGGTCCATATAACTTACACATGTGTAAGTCTCGCCGGAGATGGTCGCCGTCGCCGGAAAATCATGGTGGTGGTCGGAGATGATGGTGGTGGTGGTAGGAGGTGGTTGGAATTTGAGGACATGGAAGAAAATCAATGGACTCAAATTGAACTCAAAATAAACTGGACTCATTTTATCTTTTCCATATATATATATATATATATAACACTCATATAGATATATTCGTGCGTATTAGTCACCACTGTTACAGTAAATCTATCATCTCATAAATTGAAATCATTTACAGCTATATCATGTGTTGCCTAGTTGCTGGTTTAATCGGTTTTCCGGCGAGCCCTTTTTGAGTTTTGCAGTTAACTGCTTCTGCTTATGCTCGATTATATGTATATTTATCTTTATTACATTGCTGTTAATTTCATGTTTGAGACTATCTTGGTAGTGTTAACTTAGAGGTAGCGTTGCCGGATTTTTTCCTTGGTAGTGTTGCCGTCTTTTGTTCCATTAAAGCAATAGGTAGCCGGAAAAGTAGTATTATGCCGGTGATGATATCGTTGAACAATTAGGTTGCCGGTGTTACGATTATATGGGCGATGATGATACAAAATGTTCGTAAAAATGGGACTCGGATGATCCGGGACGTAGCTTGGCGGGGTAAACCTTCGGGTTGGCAGCCATGGCGTCTTCGACTTCTGTATTCCCGACCCCAAAATTCTGAGCCCAAGTATCATTTTTTTTACAAACCGGTCACTATTTTCATTTTCCCGGCAACCTTTAATTTTTCCGACATTGGCATTTTTGCGAGTGCTATTTTTTTTGCACTGCACCATCACTTTTGGCTCGGTTTTGGCAAGTTTTATTATTATCAATTAGTGTGTGAGGGGTTTATTACACAAGCCTACTTTTTAAAAACATTCGCTTCGTTGAAAACGTGTCATATCCTATCATACTGCTCGTATTGTATATTTTCAAGGGTGCATGGAAACATTTACTCTATGTTATAAACGAATAGAAATGAGCTTAATTGAAAGTTTAATGGTGGAATTAAGGATAGTGTGTGTAAAGTGTATGTGTGAAAGGGAGGTTGAAGATGATAGGGAGGAGAGAGAAAGTGATTAGATTAAGAGTGTGTTTTTTTTTATCAAAAGGGTTACTAGGGTTAGTTACATAATGTGGTTACAAGGGGTATTTATATCCTAAACATTACAAGTTTCCTCTAGACCCCTTGCACTTTAACAACATTACAAATGTAACTCTATTTACAATTAAACACCACTAATTTATATTTCTAACAATCTCCCCCTTGGTGTTGAATTGTAAATGTTGCATCGTCTTCAGTCTTTAAATAACATGATGAACCCATTTGTTGAAAATCTTCAATGTCGATTGGACTTTGAAACTTTCTCATTGTCTTCAATGTCTTGTATCAACCTTGACTTTGAATCTTCTCAACAAACAAATATATTTGACGATGACTTATTAAATCTTGATCTTCTCTTGCAACTTTGAATACTTTGGAAGTATCTTTGAAATCTTTGTAGCTTTTGAGCTTTCACAACTTGAACTTTGAATACTTTGGAAGTATCTTTGAAATCTTTGTAGCTTTTGAGCTTTCACAACTTGAACTTTTGAGTAGCATGCGGAAGCTTAGATTTAACTTTGAATTCTTTTGGATGCGGAAGCTTGGTTTTCTTTAAATTCTCCTGGCATTGCGGAAGCTTGATTTAACTTTGAATTCTTTTGGCTTTGCGGAAGCTTGGTTTTGGCTTTGAAAATTCATTTCTTGGTCTAACTTGTCTCTGAATCAACAATCATCTTGGAGCACTTGATTCTTTGATCAATTAACACTTGCTCCCTCTCAAACAATCAACTATCTTGGAGCAACTTATCAAGTAAACGAATTATCTTCAAATTTCTTGCTCCCCCTCGAACAAACAATCATTTCGGAGCATATTTAACAAAACATGAGTTTTCTCTTGCTCCCCCTCAAATGAACAATCTTCATTCAATCTTAAACTTTTCTAATCATCAAACAATGGTCATTTTATCAATAAATCTTTCAATTATCGACCATGTACTTCATCTTGAATATACTCGATCTCGAATCAATCCTTTAACTTTCTCAAAACAATCTCTCAACTTAGCACGATAATTATTCACTCTCTTCACCTAAACTTACGATCCTTTGAACATCCAAACACAACAATCATCCTCGAACAAATTCTATCAATCAAATTCTACCTATATCCTTGAACTCTATCTATCAATCATATAATCATTTCTCCCCCTTATGATGAATATGTGAAACGGTTTCATCATACAATAATGATTGATAGCATAAACGGTAGATCACAACAAACAATAAGCAATCAAAGTAACCCAACCCAATTCCCAATGAACCTATTGGTGAACTAGAATGTGAGGTTGCGTTGTTGGAAAAAGATTTTATAATGGTGTTTGGGTTCTTTGTGTTTGTGTGAAGAGAAATGAAAACCGGATAAAAATGATCCGTTAACACAACCAAAAATTAAAAGGATTAATGGTGTGGCCTAAAAATACGATTACTATTTTTAGGACTTCCCATTATCATCGAGAAATACACAAAGCTTATCTCTAAATGGTTCGGTCTATGGCTTTTCAACCGATAGATTGCTTTAAAGAATGTAATTCATGGTCAGTGTCACAAAGGCGTTCAATAACCATGTCTTACTATCCTCAAAGACTTTTGGGAAATAAAATCCGAGGTCACATAGACTTCTCGTTTACTCAGCAAATTCATAAAATGAAAATGTGACAGCTACGTTCAACATTGGAAAAGATGTTAGCATTGGTAGGATTTTCATTCGATCATCGTGGAATATCAATAATATGATATCACTACGAATGTTCCGGCAATATCACAAAGATATGCAATGTCACAAAGACATATAAAGACTCATTGTGTCCTAGTCAAATGAAAGAATATTTCAAGTACGCTCTAGACTCAATAAGTGATCAAATGAAGTCGAGGACCGGAGCAGAGTGTCTCCCTTTTTCAATATCAACATCTTCCAAATGAAGAGTCGATAGAAATGTGAAAATCTCCGTGAGAATAAAACAAGCATTTGTTAAGAAATACTTGAGTGGTTAGGAAAAGATGAGCATTGCTTCACTGGGTCGATGAAGTCTTCTTCAATATCGAGAAATCAACAAATGAAATCCGATAGAAATGTGTTGACCCAGCTTTTTAAGAATTTTAGGTAGGGCTTTCATTTCTTTTAGCCCTTTCTCACATCATTTCACCGTAACCTCTCACTTTTGGACTACTCCCTCATGTCCTATTTGCACAAACATCGTCACCACGCTCATAAACCCTCACAATCTAAGATAGAGAATTGAACTCCGGGGTTAGATCTCATCGGCGATGACAAGATCATGGAGTTTTTATGAGTGGCCTAAACTCTCATGTGCAAATCTAACACCGAACTTCTTTAAATTTGATCGAAAATGGTTTGAAAATCTTCCAAAGTGTTTTAAAATGGAAAATGAATTTAAACACTTGGAAGTATTGGTTTTATAAACAAACTCCCCCTAAATATATGCATGATATAAACAAAGGTTTTACATATAAAGAGTGAGTAAAGGATTTAAAAGTTGCTCACAAATACTTTGTGAGTAACTAAAAGACAAAGTAAAAATGATGAAAAGAGAAAATCTTTTTGGATTTTTCAAAATAAGAAAATGAAAATCTTTTTGGATTTTTCTAAAATTGAAGAAATTACAAAAACGGTTTTAGCACGGGTTATACACTGATGTGTGCATAAGCCACTTTTCATCAAATCATTTGGAAATCACTTTTGGAACCCATTTGAGATTGGGTCCAATTGTTTTTGAATTCTTGAAAGTCCAAATGTAAGTCTCATCGATTTGATGAATCGAAGTTGCATTCCACGGAGAACTAAAACCCGATGGTTTAGTTGAAAAGAGTTTTCGTGGAAGCAACGGTGAAAAATCATTTGATTTCTTTGAAAAACTTCCAATCTTTGGAGATTGAGTTGAAAAATGAATTTTCGAAGCAAAATCATTCACTTTTTGCACAACTGCTTTCACAGGTTTTGGTGCAAGATCAAAAAGTTCCAAAAAAGAATATTTGAATGATTTTGACTCAACTGACTTATCTTTTGAAATCGGTTTCCATTTAGATTTAGTCAATTGAGATTTTGCTTGTGAAATATGTCCAGAATTATCCTCAAATGATAGAAAAGACACAACAGTAGTTGTTCCATCAAAATTAGGTTTCTTAGAGTACTTCTTACCCTTTTGCAAGGAGTAATTAGTAAACTGAGACACCTTTCTTTCAAAAGTTTTAGAAGATTTACCCATGTAAACCCTCTTTGGAACATCAACTTTAGGTTTGGAAGAAATAGATTTTGGAAAACATTTTGACACCTCGGTCTTTGGAATCGTAGAAGTAAAAAAAAAAAAAAAAAAAAAAAAAAAAAAAAAAAAAAAAAAAAAAAAAAAAAAAAAAAAAAAAAAAAAAAAAAAAAAAAAAAAAAAAAAAAAAAAAAAAAAAAAAAAAAAAAAAAAAAAAAAAAAAAAAAAAAAAAAAAAAAAAAAAAAAAAAAAAAAAAAAAAAAAAAAAAAAAAAAAAAAAAAAAAAAAAAAAAAAAAAAAAAAAAAAAAAAAAAAAAAAAAAAAAAAAAAAAAAAAAAAAAAAAAAAAAAAAAAAAAAAAAAAAAAAAAAAAAAAAAAAAAAAAAAAAAAAAAAAAAAAAAAAAAAAAAAAAAAAAAAAAAAAAAAAAAAAAAAAAAAAAAAAAAAAAAAAAAAAAAAAAAAAAAAAAAAAAAAAAAAAAAAAAAAAAAAAAAAAAAAAAAAAAAAAAAAAAAAAAAAAAAAAAAAAAAAAAAAAAAAAAAAAAAAAAAAAAAAAAAAAAAAAAAAAAAAAAAAAAAAAAAAAAAAAAAAAAAAAAAAAAAAAAAAAAAAAAAAAAAAAAAAAAAAAAAAAAAAAAAAAAAAAAAAAAAAAAAAAAAAAAAAAAAAAAAAAAAAAAAAAAAAAAAAAAAAAAAAAAAAAAAAAAAAAAAAAAAAAAAAAAAAAAAAAAAAAAAAAAAAAAAAAAAAAAAAAAAAAAAAAAAAAAAAAAAAAAAAAAAAAAAAAAAAAAAAAAAAAAAAAAAAAAAAAAAAAAAAAAAAAAAAAAAAAAAAAAAAAAAAAAAAAAAAAAAAAAAAAAAAAAAAAAAAAAAAAAAAAAAAAAAAAAAAAAAAAAAAAAAAAAAAAAAAAAAAAAAAAAAAAAAAAAAAAAAAAAAAAAAAAAAAAAAAAAAAAAAAAAAAAAAAAAAAAAAAAAAAAAAAGAAAGAACTAAAAAAATACAATTAAAAATGTAAGTCCAACAAACTAAAGTAGCCCAAAAAAAACTATGTAGCCTAAGAAAAATTTTAGCTCACAAACAAATTTATCCCAATTGAAAATGTAGTCCAAATTCTGGCCCAATGACACTTCCCTTGAAGCCATTTCAAGCAATTAAAGACTTAGAAAAATTTGAGAATTTTCAATTTCAACTAAATGCAGAGCTTAAACCTCTGCAAATAGAACAAGTAAGAATATTAAAAATTTTGAAAAATTTTGATTTTCCTACCCACGCGAAGAATATTGATGAAAAATGGTTTTGAGAAATTTTCTTGAAAAATTTTGATTTGAGAATCTTAAAAACAACTAAGTGCCGAGCTTAATCCTCTGCAAATGGTGTAAGTGACCAAGTTGCAACCCAAGTACTCTGATCAACAATCAAAAACAACTGAATGCCGAGCTTAAACCTCTGCAAACAGCACAATTTAGAAAGTTACTTGGTCAAAGAATCTAATTCAACTATTTGCCGAGCAAATGTCTCTGCAAATAGTACAAGTAGAACTTGTACTTAGTCACACCAATCAAAAACACTTGTTTGCCGAGCTTAAACCTCTGCAAACAATGCAAGTGGCATCAATCTCGAATCAAGACTTCTCAAAAACAACTATTTGCCGAGCAATAAGCTCTGCAAATAGAACAATTAGTCTCAACACTTAACCACAAATCCTTGAACCACCTATTCGCCGAGCAAAGAGCTCTGCAAATAGAACAAGTAACCACAACACTTAACCAAATTTCTTGAAATAACTATTTGCCGAGCAATAAGCTCTGCAAATAGAACAAGTAACCACAACACTTAACCAAATTTCTTGAAATAACTATTTGCCGAGCAATAAGCTCTGCAAATAGAACAAGTAACCACAACACTTAACCAAATTTCTTGAAATAACTATTTGCCGAGCAAATGCTCTGCAAATAGTACAAGTAAGAACAACACTTTAGCCAACGACTTCTGCAAATACGAGTAACCAATACACGACAAAATAGTCGGTTACTGGTTATCTTCTTCGTTCAGCCAAACCCTTAGTTGCAGAGAAGACTGTAAATCTTCGATATCTTCTTCATTTTTGAGAATTAAAAGTCGTATTTTATATCAAAATGATCAGAAATCCAATGCGCACAAATCCTCGAACAAATTAGATGCTAATTTCAATTTTTTTTTTTTTTTTTTTTTTTTTTTTTTTTTTTTTTTTTTTTTTTTTTTTTTTTTTTTTTTTTTTTTTTTTTTTTTTTTTTTTTTTTTTTTTTTTTTTTTTTTTTTTTTTTTTTTTTTTTTTTTTTTTTTTTTTTTTTTTTTTTTTTTTTTTTTTTTTTTTTTTTTTTTTTTTTTTTTTTTTTTTTTTTTTTTTTTTTTTTTTTTTTTTTTTTTTTTTTTTTTTTTTTTTTTTTTTTTTTTTTTTTTTTTTTTTTTTTTTTTTTTTTTTTTTTTTTTTTTTTTTTTTTTTTTTTTTTTTTTTTTTTTTTTTTTTTTTTTTTTTTTTTTTTTTTTTTTTTTTTTTTTTTTTTTTTTTTTTTTTTTTTTTTTTTTTTTTTTTTTTTTTTTTTTTTTTTTTTTTTTTTTTTTTTTTTTTTTTTTTTTTTTTTTTTTTTTTTTTTTTTTTTTTTTTTTTTTTTTTTTTTTTTTTTTTTTTTTTTTTTTTTTTTTTTTTTTTTTTTTTTTTTTTTTTTTTTTTTTTTTTTTTTTTTTTTTTTTTTTTTTTTTTTTTTTTTTTTTTTTTTTTTTTTTTTTTTTTTTTTTTTTTTTTTTTTTTTTTTTTTTTTTTTTTTTTTTTTTTTTTTTTTTTTTTTTTTTTTTTTTTTTTTTTTTTTTTTTTTTTTTTTTTTTTTTTTTTTTTTTTTTTTTTTTTTTTTTTTTTTTTTTTTTTTTTTTTTTTTTTTTTTTTTTTTTTTTTTTTTTTTTTTTTTTTTTTTTTTTTTTTTTTTTTTTTTTTTTTTTTTTTTTTTTTTTTTTTTTTTTTTTTTTTTTTTTTTTTTTTTTTTTTTTTTTTTTTTTTTTTTTTTTTTTTTTTTTTTTTTTTTTTTTTTTTTTTTTTTTTTTTTTTTTTTTTTTTTTTTTTTTTTTTTTTTTTTTTTTTTTTTTTTTTTTTTTTTTTTTTTTTTTTTTTTTTTTTTTTTTTTTTTTTTTTTTTTTTTTTTTTTTTTTTTTTTTTTTTTTTTTTTTTTTTTTTTTTTTTTTTTTTTTTTTTTTTTTTTTTTTTTTTTTTTTTTTTTTTTTTTTTTTTTTTTTTTTTTTTTTTTTTTTTTTTTTTTTTTTTTTTTTTTTTTTTTTTTTTTTTTTTTTTTTTTTTTTTTTTTTTTTTTTTTTTTTTTTTTTTTTTTTTTTTTTTTTTTTTTTTTTTTTTTTTTTTTTTTTTTTTTTTTTTTTTTTTTTTTTTTTTTTTTTTTTTTTTTTTTTTTTTTTTTTTTTTTTTTTTTTTTTTTTTTTTTTTTTTTTTTTTTTTTTTTTTTTTTTTTTTTTTTTTTTTTTTTTTTTTTTTTTTTTTTTTTTTTTTTTTTTTTTTTTTTTTTTTTTTTTTTTTTTTTTTTTTTTTTTTTTTTTTTTTTTTTTTTTTTTTTTTTTTTTTTTTTTTTTTTTTTTTTTTTTTTTTTTTTTTTTTTTTTTTTTTTTTTTTTTTTTTTTTTTTTTTTTTTTTTTTTTTTTTTTTTTTTTTTTTTTTTTTTTTTTTTTTTTTTTTTTTTTTTTTTTTTTTTTTTTTTTTTTTTTTTTTTTTTTTTTTTTTTTTTTTTTTTTTTTTTTTTTTTTTTTTTTTTTTTTTTTTTTTTTTTTTTTTTTTTTTTTTTTTTTTTTTTTTTTTTTTTTTTTTTTTTTTTTTTTTTTTTTTTTTTTTTTTTTTTTTTTTTTTTTTTTTTTTTTTTTTTTTTTTTTTTTTTTTTTTTTTTTTTTTTTTTTTTTTTTTTTTTTTTTTTTTTTTTTTTTTTTTTTTTTTTTTTTTTTTTTTTTTTTTTTTTTTTTTTTTTTTTTTTTTTTTTTTTTTTTTTTTTTTTTTTTTTTTTTTTTTTTTTTTTTTTTTTTTTTTTTTTTTTTTTTTTTTTTTTTTTTTCAGGCGTTTTTTTTTTAGTTATATTTACTTTTTTTTATTTTTTTTTTTGAAAGACAGAGCGGATAAATGGCTAACACCCCCAACTTTGATCACCCACACGAACATGCGATTTGTAGAGCTCGAACGAAAACGACTCAAATTATGAAATTAGCTTCTGAAATTGATAGCGAAGGAAGATATACAGATATAAAATCGATCGGTAAACAAAATTCGAACAAAAACACACTTAATTTGTAGGAATCACTGAAACAGTGAGCTCTGCAAATGAACCTTTCAGAAAAACAACTCAAATTCTAAAATTAAGCACAAATTAAGCTTGTAATAAGCTTTTGGATCGCTCAGTTATGCTGATTGTGCTCTGATACCAATTGTTATAAACGAATAGAAATGAGCTTAATTGAAGGTTTAATGGTGGAATTAAGGATAGTGTGTAAAGTGTGTTTGTGTATGAAAGGGTGGTTGAAGGTGATAGGGAGGAGAGAGAAAGTGATTAGATTAAGAGTGTGTTTTTTTTATCAAAAGGGTTACTAGGGTTAGTTACATAATGTGGTTACAAGGGGTATTTATATCCTAAACATTACAAGTTTCCTCTAGACCCCTTGCACTTTAACAACATTACAAATGTAACTCTATTTACAATTAAACACCACTAATTTATATTTCTAACACTCTACCATCTACACAGGTCACAGGGTAAGCCTGTCTACATCCTCCAAACCTGGGAATTGCCGGATTGGATACCGATGCGGTTGCAGCATTCCATGACTAGTTACAAGTAGATTTTAATTAGAATGCTTTGACAATACGTTGAATTAACTACCTTACACAAACCATAGTGTATATAATTAGATGAAGATCGATAACAATACAAACCCGTAATTGTCTAAACCTTAAATCACTACTTATATGAAACTAAGACCTACAGACGAGATGCAATACGCTATATGCAAACTTTATGACATTTGGTTTAGTATGACGATGAATATGTTAACTCTTAAAATATATTTTTTTTTTGAAAGACAGAGCGGATAAATGGCTAACACCCCCAACTTTGATGCACCCACGCCGGGTTCGAATCTTGGCAATGCCCTAAAGGGTTTGCTCTCCCATGTGTAGATGGGTATAGCATTGCTAAGCCCCCTCACCACATTTGCATGTGGCAAGATTCGAACCTGAGACCCCCCAAGAGTTAAAATATATTAACTCTTAAAATATATAGTTAGTTTAATTTAATAACATCCTATCTAAATGAAATACCAAAAATGATGACACGTTTTGTAAAATAGGTATATAGTCTTAAAATTATCATTTATTGTCAGGAACCAAAAAATAGAATGAACAAATATTAGTAATTAAGATGAAACCTTATTAAGAATTTTGAAAAAACAGGAAAACTCATCAATTGGATTACAATTTTGAATATATTTAAAGGCATATAGAAAATATATTAGGTGTTACAAGATAAAACCAGGACGTTGCCCGGGCCTGATAAGAGCGAAAGTTGAAATATACTGACAGTTACAGTATTATCTACATTTTATGATAACATAAAAACTATATCAGATTACGACTGGTGCAAATAATAAGATAATGATTTAGGAACATATGATACATGTCAAATATGTTAAAGCATGATTAATTAAGCGTAACATTAAGTTATAACAAATTTATATATGAAAGTAATAATAAGAAGAAGAAGAACTAAAATAAAAATAACAAAATAATAGTAATAAAAAAATAATAAAAACTATAAAATAAAAATAATATAGTTCAAATACAAAAGAAAACATAAATATAGTTATTAGGATTAAGATTGGATGAGTTGGAATATATTAATAGAAAAATTAAATGGGAAACATAAGAACTTGACACATGTTCAAAATGATGATTTATGAAGATTAAAGCTACATAAGCCTTAACATGTCCTCTCTTAGTTATATAGATAAATGTACGCATCTTTGAAAAAAGTATGATACGTCCCAAGGTGTATCAATATACCAAAGTATATTGTACACAGAACAGTTGTAGAGGGGGGTGAATACAACTTAATTCGAACTTTACAAAACTTTTGAATAAAACGTTTTAAGATTCAGTTTATATATTAAGCAAGTAAAGAACAGGAATCATTAAAACAATAAAGCAGTAAATAGAGTGAAACATTCTTAGACACAGATTGTAGTTTTCAATGTAATCCTTTATTAAGAAATAACTTATACAAAGAATTACAGGGTTGTTGCGGAATAAAGATAGCCTATAGATATCTAAACAACCCTTGAAATGACAAACTACAATCAATAAGTTTCAGCTCAAGAGAATCAGCCAAAGTTGATCTCCAACAGACTAAGTTGTGTCTAAGAGCAGAGAAAACTTGTGTGAAGAATGATTCTCAGGAATGCCACACATATGCAATCAAGGAATGAGGCTTTTATAGGCGAAAGCCCTTCTTCTCTTGGTATCCAATGTAGCCACATATTCTTCTTTCAGTGGATGACAAAGGAATAATCAATCGTGCCTTTCATTGTACTTGTGGTCCCCCACGTACAGCTGCACATTCTTTATCATCCAATAAGATTATGGACACGCATATGTAAAACCAACCACCAACCTAGATCCTAGGATTCTTCCTAGTCACGTCATTTGTCCTTATCTTTAATCCAGGTTGTTATCTTTACTTGATTGTCAAACACAGATTGGGCTGTTTGTCAAGGCACCAATCTGCCTAAGTGTTTCTAAGCTGACTGCTAATCCCAAGCTGCCTTCCACTACCAGCGTAGTCTTCTATCTTCAATCCTCCTCTTCGACTTGGATTGAATGCTATAACATTGTTGATGCAGCTTGAATAACACTTGCTTCCATAAGATTTACAATTACAAAGTATGAAGCATGATCTGGGTCAGAAACAGATCGTAAGCTGTGTCTAAGAGCAGAGAAAACTTGTGTGAAGAATGATTCTCAGGAATGCCACACATATGCAATCAAGGAATGAGGCTTTTATAGGCGAAAGCCCTTCTTCTCTTGGTATCCAATGTAGCCACATATTCTTCTTTCAGTGGATGACAAAGGAATAATCAATCGTGCCTTTCATTGTACTTGTGGTCCCCCACGTACAGCTGCACATTCTTTATCATCCAATAAGATTATGGACACGCATATGTAAAACCAACCACCAACCTAGATCCTAGGATTCTTCCTAGTCACGTCATTTGTCCTTATCTTTAATCCAGGTTGTTATCTTTACTTGATTGTCAAACACAGATTGGGCTGTTTGTCAAGGCACCAATCTGCCTAAGTGTTTCTAAGCTGACTGCTAATCCCAAGCTGCCTTCCACTACCAGCGTAGTCTTCTATCTTCAATCCTCCTCTTCGACTTGGATTGAATGCTATAACATTGTTGATGCAGCTTGAATAACACTTGCTTCCATAAGATTTACAATTACAAAGTATGAAGCATGATCTGGGTCAGAAACAGATCGTAAGCTGTGTCATAGTCTGACCCAGATCAGATTACAACAACCAAAAGATTACTAAGTGTTTACAAGTTAGATTTGTCATCACCAAATTTACAAACCTTTATCAATAAACATTGGGACTCAACAATCTCCCCCTATTTGATGATGACAAAACCCAACAACACTTCTAACTATCAGCTTACAAAGAATCAAAGTAAAATATGACTAACAGATTGTGACCCTTTGAATCTTTTGGGTTCTTTTGATCTGATATGAAGTTCTAACAAAGAAACTGAATTTGTACAACTACTTTTGCATATATAGAGAAATGAAAAAGTATATTACAAGATAGATAACTATTCCCCATGCATTTCTACAGTTTCTTGTTTGACTTCAAATGATGGGGCAATTTTCACATCTAACTGCCTATCTAAACCCTCATCAATAAGGAACTGCTCATACCCATTACCTTCTTCACTAAATTTTTTGCAGAATCTGTATAAGGTAAAAAGGTGCAAAGTTGGTACCTGTTGCAGTTCAGCAATCCTTTGGAAAACCAATTTCCCTCTTGCATTCACAAAACACATCCCATGTTCAGGTTTGGTGATGAATAACCCACATCTTGAATTTGTAACACCAGCATGCAGAGACAGATTGAGATGACTAAGAATCTTGTCAAGAGCATCAGAAGATAATTGAGCAAGCAACTCAGTAGGATTCAAGTTCTTGAGGAAATCTGTATGATCGCCCTCAGGAGCATTGATTCTTTCAAATCCTTTTCTTGTAAACCTGATGCTTGGAATGTTCTTTCCTCTTTTTCATTTGAGTTGAACCTGGGTGATTGGCTCTGGATGCCTTCTATATTTAAGATTTTCAGTCACCTTTCTTTTCTCCAGAGCCTCCCACCTATCATGGGCTTCAACACTTTTCTTCACATCTTTTACCTTCTGTGATGGTTTAGTGTGAACCACCTTCTTCTTGCCTTTGCCTTTGCCCACATCTTTCTTTTTGAATCCAATAGCTGCAAGGTCTTCTTCATCTTCCTTGTTCAAAGTTTCTTAAAGAACCTTAGCAACTTCTGGATCAGATTCAGTCACTGCCATTTTCTCTCTTTGCAGTCTATCTTCCTTAACCATTTTGTATGCCACCTCAACTGTTACCCCAAGTTCTGGAGCCTGTTTTATTGCAAGTTCCCAATCTTTTTCTTTGTCAGTAAGAATCTTCACACCAATTGACTCATCTTCATTTGGCCTTTTCTTTATCATAAACTGAGACAGGGTGGCTGTGTCTTCACTTGAAGAAGATTCAACAGGTTTTTCTTTGGGAGCTGGGTCAGCTTGAGATGACACAGCTTGTACAGGGTCAGCATGGGAAAACTTTCCTTTTTCAACAACTTTTTCAACTCCAACTTCCTTCCTTATATCTCCCATTTCAACATCAGTCTCCCCCTCAATTGTATCACTCTCCTTCTCAGCTTCTTCATTCACATTTCCACCCTTTTCACCACCAGACTCAGATTCTGGTATTTTTATCTCCTTCTCACTTTCCACACTTGAACCATAAACAACCATTCTTCTATCATTGGCCTCCTTCTCAGCTTCTTCATTCACATTTCCACCCTTTTCACCACCAGACTCAGATTCTGGTATTTTTATCTCCTTCTCACTTTCCACACTTGAACCATAAACAACCATTCTTCTATCATTGGCCTCCTTCTCAGCTTCTTCATTCACATTTCCACCCTTTTCACCACCAGACTCAGATTCTGGTATTTTTATCTCCTTCTCACTTTCCACACTTGAACCATAAACAACCATTCTTCTATCATTGGCCTCCTTCTCAGCTTCTTCATTCACATTTCCACCCTTTTCACCACCAGACTCAGATTCTGGTATTTTTATCTCCTTCTCACTTTCCACACTTGAACCATAAACAACCATTCTTCTATCATTGGCCTCCTTCTCAGCTTCTTCATTCACATTTCCACCCTTTTCACCACCAGACTCAGATTCTGGTATTTTTATCTCCTTCTCACTTTCCACACTTGAACCATAAACAACCATTCTTCTATCATTGGCCTCCTTCTCAGCTCTAGCCTTCCTCTGTCTTTCTTTCAGTCTATCAAAGTACTCTTCAATTTTCTTGTCAACCTTAGCTCTTTGTCTTTGTCTTTCTAATTCTTTTTCTTGCTCAGCTTCAGCAGCACTCTTCTTAGTAGCACTCTTCTCCCCCTTTTTGTCATCATCAGCAGGGAAAGAGCTTACTGGAGTGGCAAAGAGTTCTTTTAGATCCCGGTTGATCAAGTCAATCTTGATATTTGTTAGGCTCTCCTTAATTCAACATAATCTTCATGGAGGAGTCCAATTTTTGTTTTGACACTCTTTGAGGCTTCAATCAGATCATACTTAAAATCTGCTTGGGATTTGTTTGCAGATTGAAGCTCAATAGTGACATCTCTTGTGAACTTGGTTGCAGCTTTCTCAATCTGACTCAGAGTGCTCTTGTTTCTCTCCTTCTCTTCATTGATTGCCTTGTAAGACCATCAAGAGACGCTGTCAGCTTGCTATGGTTTTGCTGCATCAAATCAACTGCCTTTTTCACACATTCTTCCAGTGCAGTCTAATCTTGACTCAGCTTATCCACCTTCTTGTCCGTCAATTCCTGATCCTTTTGGATCTTTTCCAAGCATTTGGTCAGCTGTAAGCTCTCAACCTTATAGGTTGAAGTGAACTCAGTGAGCTGACCCACCACATCTGAAAATGAGATAGTGGCAGCTTGGGAAGGACTTGCAGTTGGCTTAAAAGCCACTGACTCTAGAAAGAGCAGCCTGCAATCCTTAAAATAATGGTCACTGGGTTCATATAGAAGGGGGTGGAGGCTAAGGGAGTTTTGGTGAATTTGCTCATGAGAGTGAGTCTCATGAGTAGATTTTTCAGAAATGATGATGTGCTGGTCAGCCTGAGAAAGATTGACGTTTAATTCAGGCTGAGGGCCAGTGGGAATGTTTTGATCATGATGTTGACCAACTCCTCCACTGGCATCTTCCATCAGATCATCCCTTGAGGATGGATGGGCAAGCACATCATCGAATGAAGAATCACTTCTAGAGATAATGATCTTGTTCTCATTGGCATCGAGAGGACCACCAATGGTTCCCATTGCTGCACATGGGGCTAACATAACTGCCTTAAAGACAGCCATGTAACCTACAGGATCCCTCTGTCCAAGGATAGATGCAGACACAGACCATGCAGGTGTAATGTCTTGTGTAATTGATTACCCTTCAACAGAGGTGTATTGTTGCACCAAAGTATCCTTAAGGAGAATTATTAAGGCCTGTACCCATCCTTGTGATCTAGAAGGGGCATTGGCAGCCTGTGCAGACTCAGAGTGTAAGAAGGAAGGAGTCTGATCAGCTTGGGGAGGAGAAGCAGTGTCACAAGTATGTTCGATGCTTCTCTCCTTTGGCTGACCATCCTCAGAATTGAAGTGCATAGACTCTAACTCTTATTGGATCTGGGCTGGATCCACTGTTGTCCCTTTAATGATATCATCAACCTTTTGGGAGGTTAATGATGGCGATTTTGGTACAGACTCAGTATGACCTTGGGAGGAGGTCTTTGTTTCAATACCTTCACCCTTTTTGGAGGGTTGGGTAGCAGTAGTTGTTCCCTTTAACTCGTCTACACTCTTTTGGGAGAGTGCAGATCAGCGTGGTGATTTCGGGTTATCAGCTTGGGTGGCAGAGTCAGCTTTGGAATGTTCCTTAGCTTCCACTGCACCTTGGGGGATCTCTAAATTTGATGTTGTAATATCAACCCTAGAAGCTGATTCAGATTTCCTTTGTGTTCTTTTCTTTTTAGCACTGTGAGGTACTAAGTCCTCAACAATGGGTCTTTTAGATGCGGATTTTGAACGAAGGGATGAGGGTGTGGCTAGGGTGGCTGATGAATTGTCCAACCCTTCACCCTCTTTAGAAGGAGAAGAAGATTGAATAGATTGGGAAGAGTTTAAGGATTGAGAAGCATGTGTACCTTGGTCCCCCTGATTGGCAGATTGAGTGCCAGACTCGGATCGCGTCGAAGTAGGGACATCTTCCTCATTAGCAGCCTCCTCTCTCTCCCTTTGCCTGCAATAATCAAGGTAAATTTGCATTGCTGGGGTCAGACCCTGCGCAGTTACCTTGGGACTGTTGAAAATGTTATTATTTATGGCCTTACATTCCACAGTTTGACCAGTTGCCAAACTGTAATCATTATCAAGGATGGCTTCAATAATGAGTGCAAGAATCCTACCATAAGGTATGGTAAGATTCTTATTATTGACTCGGCCAAATAAGTCTCTAAAAATTATAGCAGCAAAGTCTATTCTGGTCATAGTGACCATTGCATGAAAAATCTGCAATTCTAAGGCATTAGGTTGATCAAAGCTGCCTTCCTTTACTTGTAAACATTTTGATATTGTGCTCAATAAATAATTCCAAATACCAGTTAAATATTTCATTTTAACCACTGAAGCCAATGGACCAGTATATCCAACTTCTTGCAAAACACTTTTGGCTTCAGTGTGAGACACAATGCTTTCATAAATATCATCAGGCATGTATGACAGCTCAAAAATAGACACAATCCTTTCTAAAAAAATATATACCCTTTTCTTACCATTGAGAATGGTGCCAAAGATTGCAGGATCTCCTTTATTGTTCTTACCCACATAGCAGCTTGCCCAAAATTCACACAAAAGGTCCTTAAACACCACATCAGGCTTCTCAATCAGCATCTTGCCGAATGGATGGTACCACAAGAATGCTACAATCTCATCATATCCTTCAGCCCAAGAAGGAGGATGAATATTGGCAGAAACAAGACTGCCGATCTTGATTTTACCAGTATCAAGATTAGCCGGAACTACCACTACATCATTACCCACCACATAGGGTATAAGTTTGTTTATGCTTACAGGAGCTGGGTATAAGACTTCAGATTCAGACGAGGAATCTGAATGAGAATTATTAGCAGGAGAAACAGAAGATGATGATGCCATTTTTATAAAAAGATTTTTAGAAGAAGAAATTAGAAGAGATTAATAAAACAGTATTCAGATTGAGAGAAAAAGAAAATTAATTCAAAAGAAATGAAGAAGTGATTTGGGATTTAGGTTAAATTGAGATTATATACACTTTATTATATTTTAACCGTTTGAAAATAGGAGAGAGAAAGATTTTGATTGGTGGATGAACAAGTAGCGGAGACACTTTTTCAGTAACCACCAGTTTTCACTACACGTGTCAGTCACCAATTTAATAGAAAATGGATAAAGAAATAAACTAAATAAAATATTGTAAATAATAAAACGCACTGAGATATTTAATAACAAAAATCACCACGAAGCTGGGTCAGACTCAGCTTATCCTCTTATACTTGAAAATACACCAAGTATGAAAGGGTAGTCTGGGTCAGACACAGCTTACCCTCAAAAATTGAGAATAACTCTAAGGGGTCAGATTTGTTATTACTTAGCTCACTGCCTTTTACATATTTAGCATACCTAGCTTACTTATGAGATAATTGAACCTTGATTCATCCAATGGCTTTGTAAACAAGTCAGCAAGCTGATTATCTATTGGAATGAAGTGGAGTTCAACATCTTCTTTCATCACATGATCCCTAATGAAATGATATCTTATATCAATGTGCTTGGTCCTTGAATGAAGCACAGGATTGTTTGAAATTGCTATGGCACTGGTACTGTCACAAAAGATTGGAGTTTTTCATGCAGTGACACCATAGTCTTGAAGCTGATGTTGCATCCAAAGAATTTAAGAGCAACAACTTCCTGCAGCAACATATTCAGCTTCTGCAGTAGATATAGAAACTGAATGCTGCTTTTTGCTGGACCAGCTTACAAGTCTATTGCCAAGCAATTGACAAGCTCCTGAAGTACTTTTTCTGTCAATCTTACAGCCTGCAAAGTCAGAATCTGAATAGCCAATTAGATCAAATCCTGAGTCTTTGGGATACCAAAGACCCAGATTGGGACTACCTTTAAGGTATCTAAAGATTCTTTTCACAGCCTTAAGATGAGATTCCTTAGGACTAGCTTGATATCTTGCACAAAGACATGTAGCAAACATAATATCTGGTCTACTAGCAGTTAAGTAAAGTAATGATCCTATCATACCCCTATAAGCTGTGGTGTCAACAGATTTGCCATTTGTATCTTCACCCAGCTTATCACCAGTTCCCATAGGAGTTTTCATAGGTGAGCAATCACTAAAACCAAATTTGCTTAAGAGATCTTTGACATATTTTCCTTGGTTTATAAAAATTCCATTTTTGGTCTGTTTAACTTGTAAACCCAGAAAATAGTTTAGTTCTCCCATCATGCTCATTTCATACTTTTTAGACATTAATTCAGAAAACTTTTTGCAAAGTCTTTCACTACTAGACCCAAATATGATATCATCTACATAAATTTGTACAAGCAGGATATCACCATTATACTTTCTCACAAATAAAGTCTTGTCAACATTACCTCTTTTAAACTTGTTAGCCAAAAGAAATTTAGACAAAGTATCATACCATGCCCTTGGAGCTTGCTTCAAGCCATAGAGAGCTTTGTCAAGCTTGAACACATGGTCAGGAAACTTTGAATTTTCAAAACCTGGAGGTTGTTCAACATAGACTTCTTCTTCCAATTTTCCATTAAGAAATGCACTCTTCACATCCATTTGATAGACTTTGAAACCTTTGTGAGCAGAGTAGGCCAAGAACATTCTGATTGCCTCTAATCTTGCCACTGGTGCAAAAGTCTCATCATAATCAATTCCATCCTCTTGTCTATAACCAAGAGCTACCAATCTTTCTTTGTTTCTGGTCACAACTCCCCTTTCATCCATTTTGTTTCTGTGGACCCACTTGGTTCCAATCATAGTCTTGTGATGAGGTCTTGGAACAAGTTCCCAAACCTTGTTTCTTTCAAACTGTGTGAGTTCATCTTGCATAGCATTTACCCAAGATGGATCTGCCAGAGCTTCATCAATCTTAGTTGGTTCCATCTTACTCACAAAATTAACAAACATGCAAAAATTGCTTGTTGCCTTTCTTCTTGTTTTAACACCAGAAAGAGGATCACCAATGATTTGATTGATTGGATGACTCCTTGTCCAATTGGTAACATGAGTTGAACTATCTGCAAATGGGACAATGAACTGATTTAGATTAGAAGGTCCAGCATGATCAGCTTGAGGAAGAGGCTGATCAGCTTGGACTGGAATGAAGGAATCTGAGTCAGCTGGAGCATCATTAGATGGATTAAGAATAATTTCTTCAAGAGTAATTGGATCATCTTGCACATTTTCAAAGATTGGAACACCTTTTTCTTCTTCAATGAGTTACTCCTCCTGAGTTTGAGCATTATCAGCTCCAACTGGAGGATTAGTTGGAGGCTCATTCTCAGGAACAGCCAGTTCTTCAAAATTGAAATCTTCTTCAGGAGGAGAGCAATCTGGCTTAGAACAACCTTCATCTATGCTTACATTTACAGAGTTTTCAATGGTTCTAGTTCTTTTGTTATAAACTCTGTAGGCCTTCATCATTGTTGCATATCCAAGTAGGATACCTTCATCTGCTTTCTCATCAAACTTTCTAAGATGGTCTTTCTGATTCAGAATGTAACAAGGACTTCCAAACATTCTTAAGAAACCAATTTCAGGTTTTCTCCCCCTAAGAAGTTCATATGCAGTCTTCTGGTGTCTTTTCTGTTAGAAATCCAAAAATAGTGATAAATTGTAATTAAGATTAGAAGACATTCTTGTTGTTAAGTCATAGATAAATGATTACTAAGGTTGAGGGGCTAATTGTGATAATTAGCATAGTTGTAGTGTTAGACTATATATAGCCCTCATACCTTAGAAATCATAACAAGAACAGAAAAAAACAATTCATTCCTTACACAATTAATTCCAATCTTTCAGTTTATTCGATCATTCTCTCTCAAAACACACACACACACACCAAGAACACACACTAGTAAACCGCCATTGTTAGATTGAATTCAGAGCTTAAATCGTGTTATAACAAGTGGTATCAGAGCGAAACATCAATCTGATGACGATCCATAACTGAATTCGATCACAATTTCATCAAAATCAAGTTTAATCTCAAAATTCTGTTCGTAATATCTCACCTACTGGTTCTTCAAAATTCACACATCTAATCAAGATCGTTTCAATTTCCTTGTTAATCAAGATCGTTTCATTCCTTGTTATCAACATCGTTTCATTTTCATACTTAGCCAAATTTCACCAAAATTTCCAAGACGATCTTCAATCAAGATCGTCCAATTCCTTTTTCAAGATCGTTTCATTCCTTGTTTCAACATCGTTTCATTTTCATACTTAGCCAAATTTCACCAAAATTTCCAAGACGATCTTCAATCAAGATCGTTTCAATTTCCTTGTTAATCAAGATCGTTTCAATTTCCTGGTTAATCAAGACCGTCTCATTTCCTTAAATCGTTTCATTTTCATACTTAGCCAAATTTCACCAAAATTTCCAAGACGATCTTCAATCAAGATCGTCCCAGTTCTTCAAAACCGTTTCATTTTCATACTTAGCCAAATTTCACCAAAATTTCCAAGACGATCTTCAATCAAGATCGTCCCAGTTTCCTTGTTAATCAAGATCGTTTCAATTTCCTTGGTTAATCAAGATCGTTTCAATTTCCTTGTTAATCAAGATCGTTTCAATTTCCTTGGTTAATCAAGATCGTTTCAATTTCCTTGGTTAATCAAGATCGTTTCAATTTCCTGGTTAATCAAGATCGTTTCAATTTCCTTGTTAATCAAATCGTTTCATTTTCATGCTTAGCCAAATTTCACCAAAATTTCCAAGACGATCTTCATCTAAATCGTTTCATTTTCATACTTAGCCAAATTTCACCAAAATTTCCAAGACGATCTTCAATCAAGATCGTCCCAATTTCCTTGTTAATCAAGATCGTTTCAATTTCCTTGTTAATCAAGATCGTTTCAATTTCCTTGGTTAATCAAGATCGTTTCAATTTCCTTGGTTAATCAAGATCGTTTCAATTTCCTTGGTTAATCAAGATCGTTTCAATTTCCTTGGTTAATCAAGATCGTTTCAATTTCCTTGTTAATCAAGATCGTTTCAATTTCCTTGGTTAATCAAGATCGTTTCAATTTCCTTGGTTAATCAAGATCGTTTCAATTTCCTTGTTAATCAAGATCGTTTCAATTTCCTTGGTTAATCAAGATCGTTTCAATTTCCTTGGTTAATCAAGATCGTTTCAATTTCCTTGTTAATCAAGATCGTTTCAATTTCCTTGTTAATCAAGATCGTTTCAATTTCCTGGTTAATCAAGATCGTTTCAATTCCTTGACGATCTTCAATCAACATCGTTTCATTTTCATACTTAGCCAAATTTCACCAAAATTTCCAAGACGATCTTCAATCAAGATCGTCTCAGTTTTTCAAACCGTTTCATTTTCATACTTAGCCAAATTTCACCAAAATTTCCAAGACGATCTTCAATCAAGATCGTTTCATTTTCATACTTAGCCAAATTTCACCAAAATTTCCAAGACGATCTTCAATCAAGATCGTCCCAGTTTTTCAAGATCGTTTCATTTTCATACTTAGCCAAATTTCACCAAAATTTCCAAGACGATCTTCAATCAAGATCGTCTCCTTTTCAAATCGTTTCATTTTCATGCTTAGCCAAATTTCACCAAAATTTACAAGACGATCTTCATACCAAGATCGTCTCATTTTTTACCCAGTACGAACTTCAAACCAAGATCGTTTCACCTAAGACGATCTTCATCTAAATCGTTTCATTTTCATACTTAGCCAAATTTCACCAAAATTTCCAAGACGATCTTCAATCAAGATCGTCCCAGTTCTTCAAAACCGTTTCATTTTCATACTTAGCCAAATTTCACCAAAATTTCCAAGACGATCTTCAATCAAGATCGTCCCAGTTCTTCAAAACCGTTTCATTTTCATACTTAGCCAAATTTCACCAAAATTTCCAAGACGATCTTCAATCAAGATCGTCCCAGTTTTCATACAGCCAAGTTTCACCTAAGAAGATCTTCATCTAAATCGTTTCATTTTCATACTTAGCCAAATTTCACCAAAATTTCCAAGACGATCTTCATCTAAATCGTTTCATTTTCATACTTAGCCAAATTTCACCAAAATTTCCAAGACGATCTTCAATCAAGATCGTCCCTTTTCAAGAATCGTTTCATTTTCATGCTTAGCCAAATTTCACCAAAATTTCCAAGACGATCTTCATCTAAATCGTTTCATTTTCATACTTAGCCAAATTTCACCAAAATTTCCAAGACGATCTTCAATCAAGATCGTCCCAGTTTTTCAAGACCGTTTCATTTTTCATACTTAGCCAAATTTCACCAAAATTTCCTAAGACGATCTTCATCTAAATCGTTTCATTTTCATACTTAGCCAAATTTCACCAAAATTTCCAAGACGATCTTCAATCAAGATCGTCCCAGTTCCTTTTAATCAAGATCGTTTCAATTTCCTTGTTAATCAAGATCGTTTCAATTTCCTTGTTAATCAAGATCGTTTCAATTTCCTTGGTTAATCAAGATCGTTTCAATTTCCTTGTTAATCAAGATCGTTTCAATTCCTGGTTAATCAAGATCGTTTCAATTCCTTGTAATCAACATCGTTTCATTTTCATACTTAGCCAAATTTCACCAAAATTTCCAAGACGATCTTCAATCAAGATCGTTTCAATTTCCTTGTTAATCAAGATCGTTTCAATTTCCTTGTTAATCAAGATCGTTTCAATTTCCTGGTTAATCAAGACCGTCTCATTTCCTTAAATCGTTTCATTTTCATACTTAGCCAAATTTCACCAAAATTTCCAAGACGATCTTCAATCAAGATCGTCCCAGTTCTTCAAAACCGTTTCATTTTCATACTTAGCCAAATTTCACCAAAATTTCCAAGACGATCTTCAATCAAGATCGTCCCAGTTTTTCAAGACCGTTTCAATTTCCTTGTTAATCAAGATCGTTTCAATTTCCTTGTTAATCAAGATCGTTTCAATTTCCTTGGTTAATCAAGATCGTTTCAATTTCCTTGTTAATCAAGATCGTTTCAATTCCTGGTTAATCAAGATCGTTTCAATTCCTTGTATCAACATCGTTTCATTTTCATACTTAGCCAAATTTCACCAAAATTTCCAAGACGATCTTCAATCAAGATCGTCCAATTTCCTTGTTAATCAAGATCGTTTCAATTTCCTTGTTCAATCAAGATCGTTTCATTCCTTGTTAATCAACATCGTTTCATTTTCATACTTAGCCAAATTTCACCAAAATTTCCAAGACGATCTTCAATCAAGATCGTCCAATTTCCTTTTAATCAAGATCGTTTCAATTTCCTTGTTAATCAAGATCGTTTCATTTACCTTGTTAATCAAGATCGTTTCATTCCTTGTTCAACATCGTTTCATTTTCATACTTAGCCAAATTTCACCAAAATTTCCAAGACGATCTTCAATCAAGATCGTTTCAATTCCTTGTTAATCAAGATCGTTTCAATTTCCTTGTTAATCAAGATCGTTTCAATTTCCTTGGTTAATCAAGATCGTTTCATTCCTTGTTAATCAACATCGTTTCATTTTCATACTTAGCCAAATTTCACCAAAATTTCCAAGACGATCTTCAATCAAGATCGTCTCAAGTTCTTCAAACCGTTTCATTTTCATACTTAGCCAAATTTCACCAAAATTTCCAAGACGATCTTCAATCAAGATCGTTTCATCCTTTTTCAAGATCGTTTCATTCCTGTTCATCAACATCGTTTCATTTTCATACTTAGCCAAATTTCACCAAAATTTCCAAGACGATCTTCAATCAAGATCGTCTCCTTTTCAAATCGTTTCATTTTCATGCTTAGCCAAATTTCACCAAAATTTACAAGACGATCTTCATACCAAGATCGTCTCATTTTTTACCCAGTACGAACTTCAAACCAAGATCGTTTCACCTAAGACGATCTTCATCTAAATCGTTTCATTTTCATACTTAGCCAAATTTCACCAAAATTTCCAAGACGATCTTCAATCAAGATCGTCCCAGTTCTTCAAGATCGTTTCAATTCCTTGTTTCAACATCGTTTCATTTTCATACTTAGCCAAATTTCACCAAAATTTCCAAGACGATCTTCAATCAAGATCGTCCCTTCAACATCGTTTCATTTTCATACTTAGCCAAATTTCACCAAAATTTCCAAGACGATCTTCAATCAAGATCGTTTCAATTCCTTGTTAATCAAGATCGTTTCAATTTCCTGTTAATCAAGATCGTTTCAATTCCTTGTTCAATCAAATCGTTTCATTTTCATGCTTAGCCAAATTTCACCAAAATTTACAAGACGATCTTCATACCAAGATCGTCTCATTTTTTTACCCAGTACGAACTTCAAACCAAGATCGTTTCACCTAAGACGATCTTCATCTAAATCGTTTCATTTTCATACTTAGCCAAATTTCACCAAAATTTCCAAGACGATCTTCAATCAAGATCGTCCATTTCCTTTATCAAGATCGTTTCAATTCCTGTTATCAACATCGTTTCATTTTCATACTTAGCCAAATTTCACCAAAATTTCCAAGACGATCTTCAATCAAGATCGTTTCAATTCCTTGTTAATCAAGATCGTTTCAATTTACCTGTTAATCAAGATCGTTTCAATTCCTTGTTCAATCAACATCGTTTCATTTTCATACTTAGCCAAATTTCACCAAAATTTCCAAGACGATCTTCAATCAAGATCGTTTCAATTTCCTTGTTAATCAAGATCGTTTCAATTTACCTGTTCAATCAAGATCGTTTCAATTTCCTTGTTTCAACATCGTTTCATTTTCATACTTAGCCAAATTTCACCAAAATTTCCAAGACGATCTTCAATCAAGATCGTTTCAATTTCCTTGTTAATCAAGATCGTTTCAATTTCCTTGTTAATCAAGATCGTTTCAATTTACCTTGGTTAATCAAGATCGTTTCATCCTTGTTAATCAACATCGTTTCATTTTCATACTTAGCCAAATTTCACCAAAATTTCCAAGACGATCTTCAATCAAGATCGTTTCAATTCCTTTTAATCAAGATCGTTTCAATTTCCTTGTTAATCAAGATCGTTTCAATTTCCTTGTTAATCAAGATCGTTTCAATTTCCTTGGTTAATCAAGATCGTTTCAATTTCCTTGGTTAATCAAGATCGTTTCAATTTCCTTGTTAATCAAGATCGTTTCAATTCCTGGTTAATCAAGATCGTTTCAATTCTTGTTTAAATCAAGATCGTTTCATTTGCTCTTTCAATTCAAATCAATCTCAAATGGCTTCTCGTGAAGCATTGGCATTAGGTTCTGATACAAGACCTCCAGTTCTCTACCGTGGTTCTTACGGACTATGGAAGAAACGATTCATGGACTATGTGGAGAGTCAAACAAATGGTCATATGATGAAAGATTCCATTCTGAATGGACTTGCTGTTCATCTCCATCCCACTACTGGTGCAGTTATTCAAACTCATGAACTTTTGAATGCTGAGCAAAAGGATCGAACAGCTGCAGATAACAGAGCAAGGTCATGTTTATACAGAGCTCTACCGGATGAAATCTATGGGTCTGTTGATTCCTATGATACAGCAAAAGAGATATGGGATGAGGTGGCAAGACAGATGGAAGGAGCTGACGTGACTTCGACAATCAGATTGACCAACATTTTGACTGAGTTTGACAACTTCTCCAAAATGCCAAATGAATCTCTTGAGGCAGTTTACTACAGATTCTGCAATGTCATAAATGAACTGAGGAAGAACAATGTCAAGAAGACTGAGATTGAGTTAAACATCAAGTTCATCAAAGCACTTGGTCAAGAATGGGAAGATTTTGGAACCCAAATCAAGCAACATCAAAACCTGACCAAGTTCACCATTCATACTCTATATGAATCATTCAAGCTCAATGAAAACCAAGTCCTAAGCAAAGCTTCATCGAACAAAATGCCAGAAGTTGTATCTTCTGATCCTTTGGCATTGATCGTTGAGAAGAAGATTTCTGAAGCTCTCAAAAGGCAAATGGTAGTTGTTTCTTCGTCAGATGAGGAGGGAGATGATGTGATGGCTACAAGAGATGGTGTATCAGATGAACTATATCAAGCTCTTGCCGCAGTAACTAAGCATTTCAAGAAGAGATATTACAAAGCGAGGCCAACAAACAACAATCTCCGCACTTCTTCAACAAGTGCATTTCCCAAAAAGGAACACTATCATCCAAGGAACAATGAGCAAGATCGTTTCAATTTCCTTGTTAATCAAGATCGTTTCAATTTCCTTGTTAATCAAGATCGTTTCAATTTCCTTGGTTAATCAAGATCGTTTCAATTTCCTTGGTTAATCAAGATCGTTTCAATTTCCTTGGTTAATCAAGATCGTTTCAATTTCCTTGGTTAATCAAGATCGTTTCAATTTCCTTGTTAATCAAGATCGTTTCAATTTCCTTGGTTAATCAAGATCGTTTCAATTTCCTTGGTTAATCAAGATCGTTTCAATTTCCTTGTTAATCAAGATCGTTTCAATTTCCTTGGTTAATCAAGATCGTTTCAATTTCCTTGGTTAATCAAGATCGTTTCAATTTCCTTGTTAATCAAGATCGTTTCAATTTCCTTGGTTAATCAAGATCGTTTCAATTTCCTTGGTTAATCAAGATCGTTTCAATTTCCTTGTTAATCAAGATCGTTTCAATTTCCTTGGTTAATCAAGATCGTTTCAATTTCCTTGTTAATCAAGATCGTTTCAATTTCCTTGTTAATCAAGATCGTTTCAATTTCCTTGGTTAATCAAGATCGTTTCAATTTCCTTGGTTAATCAAGATCGTTTCAATTTCCTTGTTAATCAAGATCGTTTCAATTTCCTTGGTTAATCAAGATCGTTTCAATTTCCTTGTTAATCAAGATCGTTTCAATTTCCTTGGTTAATCAAGATCGTTTCAATTTCCTTGGTTAATCAAGATCGTTTCAATTTCCTTGTTAATCAAGATCGTTTCAATTTCCTTGGTTAATCAAGATCGTTTCAATTTCCTTGGTTAATCAAGATCGTTTCAATTTCCTTGTTAATCAAGATCGTTTCAATTTCCTTGGTTAATCAAGATCGTTTCAATTTCCTTGGTTAATCAAGATCGTTTCAATTTCCTTGTTAATCAAGATCGTTTCAATTTCCTTGGTTAATCAAGATCGTTTCAATTTCCTTGGTTAATCAAGATCGTTTCAATTTCCTTGTTAATCAAGATCGTTTCAATTTCCTTGGTTAATCAAGATCGTTTCAATTTCCTTGGTTAATCAAGATCGTTTCAATTTCCTTGTTAATCAAGATCGTTTCAATTTCCTTGGTTAATCAAGATCGTTTCAATTTCCTTGTTAATCAAGATCGTTTCAATTCCTTGTTAATCAAGATCGTTTCAATTCTTGTTTAAATCAAGATCGTTTCATTTGCTCTTTCAATTCAAATCAATCTCAAATGGCTTCTCGTGAAGCATTGGCATTAGGTTCTGATACAAGACCTCCAGTTCTCTACCGTGGTTCTTACGGACTATGGAAGAAACGATTCATGGACTATGTGGAGAGTCAAACAAATGGTCATATGATGAAAGATTCCATTCTGAATGGACTTGCTGTTCATCTCCATCCCACTACTGGTGCAGTTATTACAACTCATGAACTTTTGAATGCTGAGCAAAAGGATCGAACAGCTGCAGATAACAGAGCAAGGTCATGTTTATACAGAGCTCTACCGGATGAAATCTATGGGTCTGTTGATTCCTATGATACAGCAAAAGAGATATGGGATGAGGTGGCAAGACAGATGGAAGGAGCTGACGTGACTTCGACAATCAGATTGACCAACATTTTGACTGAGTTTGACAACTTCTCCAAAATGCCAAATGAATCTCTTGAGGCAGTTTACTACAGATTCTGCAATGTCATAAATGAACTGAGGAAGAACAATGTCAAGAAGACTGAGATTGAGTTAAACATCAAGTTCATCAAAGCACTTGGTCAAGAATGGGAAGATTTTGGAACCCAAATCAAGCAACATCAAAACCTGACCAAGTTCACCATTCATACTCTATATGAATCATTCAAGCTCAATGAAAACCAAGTCCTAAGCAAAGCTTCATCGAACAAAATGCCAGAAGTTGTATCTTCTGATCCTTTGGCATTGATCGTTGAGAAGAAGATTTCTGATTTAAATCATAATTGTTTTCTAAAAGGCATTGAGATTGAGAATCTTGAAAAACAAGTTGAGGAATTTAAAAAGAATATACTTTTCTATCAAGAAAAGTTATATAAAGTTGAACAAAATCCTCTCTTGAATTTCACTGCCTATTTCAACAAGTCAAAAATTGACAAAATAGTATTTCTTTTTCAAAAAGTGAATTTTCAAATCTTCTTGAAGAACACTCAAAATTACTTTTTGAACATGATACTATTAAACAAGATTTTCAAACATACAAAGAAAAAATGTTGGTTAAAGAATGTGAGATGAATGTCACTCCAGATTCTAAGTTATTACTAAAATGTCAAAATCTTGAAAAGACCATTCATGATCTTGAAAAAGCCAATCAAGATCTTGAAATTCAAAAGACCAATGAATGGCTTCGGGCAAATGCGAGACAAATGGACGTTGATATTCTCAATAAGAAGCTCCAAGAAGCTAAACCAAATAATGTTGAACTCGAAAGGAAGATTTCTGATTTAAATCATAATTGTTTTCTAAAAGGCATTGAGATTGAGAATCTTGAAAAACAAGTTGAGGAATTTAAAAAGAATATACTTTTCTATCAAGAAAAGTTATATAAAGTTGAACAAAATCCTCTCTTGAATTTCACTGCCTATTTCAACAAGTCAAAAATTGACAAAACAGAACTTCTTCTCGGGTTGGGATTTGAGAATATCACACCATTAAAAAAGGCCAAAGAGGAAATCGAACCCCTGTATGATGAAAAATTTCTTCGCCTTGGTATGATACAACAATTTATTCGTCCATTAGATGACGAATTTGAGACTGATGAAGTTGAGAGAATACCTAATCAAGATTTTTTGGTTAATTATGATGCAATCAATGATTCATACAAAACAAAGCAATCTTCAATTTTCAAATTGGAAGAAATTGAATCAAATTTTCAAAACCAAGAATCTGTTGGTACTTCACCTAAATCAACTAAAATGTATTTTCCAACCACATTTTTGGAAAAGCAAATAGAAGATTTACAACAAAAGGTGGAATCTCAACAAACAGTTATCAATCATCTCAAGTCTCAAAGTCCGAATCAAGAGGATAAATGTATTGTTGTTAATACTAAGAAAGTTTGTGAGAATGTTTCTACTCAAACTGACCAAAGTGACACAGTAGAAAATTCTACCCAAACTACTTGTGATTCATCCACCAATACCTCTACCCAGACCTTGACTGATTCTCTTGAATGTACTTGTCAAAATACTGCTACTTTTATAGCTGATGATTGTGTGCAATCTGATCTTTCTGATGAAGAACTTGCACATAGTTTAGTTTTGATATGGTACTTCTATAGGTTTTTCACATGCAACGATGTTGATGAGTTAGTTGTTCACCCTAAGCCTAGTGCTAGTATAGGTGTTGATACATCTACTCAATTTACTTGTGAGACCAAAGATGTGTCAGTTCAAGTTGACCTAATTTCTGTGACTACCCATAATGTGAAGTTGGACACCAAGATTTCTGATTTCTCAAAATTTTCAAATAAATCTAAAATTAATCAATCTCCATCGATATTTTCTTTTTCAAAAGATTTCACGAAGGTTGATTTTGATAAATTCATGGAGGGAGAATATATTTTTGATTCAGAAACTGAGAAAAAGATTGAATCTACCAAAATCAAAATGGAATCTCAAAAACCATCGTCCAAAGCTCCAACTTCATATTACTCAAAGAAACGAGTTAAGACCAAACTCGTCAAGACTGAACCAAAAACCATTGCTACACCTGTGAAACATGTCAAAAAGGAACAAGCTGAAACCCCACACACAACAAAGTACACCAAAGTGAAACTTCCGAAAGACTATACTAATGCTTCTAAATCTAGCTCTCAATCTAGCTCTTTACCTAAGGTATCTAAGTCTAGCTCAAATTTGCTAACTAAGGATGCATCTAATGGTTCAACTAGATATAGGGATAGATATGGATGGTTTTCTCATGATAAACCAAAGAAGCAAGAAGTTTCCTCACCACCAAAAGATTCCAAAAAGATGAAAGTTTTTAAAACTCCTCGTTCTAATCTTTGTAGCTTCAATTCGACAGGTGGAAAGAGCTTAAGTAGTGATGCTAAATGGGTTGCTAAGTCATTAGTACCTAAGATCACTAGTAATCAGAAAGAGGTTGAGAAAAAGAAGAAAAGAAGGAGGAGAAAAGCTATTAATCGGTGGAAAGGTGTTCCTGTTAAACAAAACAATTCTGATTTGTCAATAAATGTTGAATGTGCCAAGGCAAGGCCTTGTGAGCTTGTAAACAAGTTTAATACTTGTGTGGTGGATATGAATGCTTGTAGACATGTTACTTTTAATTCATGTGTGAATGTTCGTACATTTTATTCAAATATGTTTGTTGATAATATGCTTGCTGATGCTTATGTTGATTCAATAACATGTTTGAATGCGCATCCTAAGTTATATACCCTGCCTGTTTTATCTAACCAAAAAGGACCCGTTTTCAAGTGGGTACCTAAAAACGGTTAAATTTCTTTGATTGCAGGAAATAACCATCTGTGTTTGGATACTCGATTCCGGGTGTTCGAAGCACATGACTGGAAATAAGTCTTTGCTGAAGAATTTTGTTGAAAGATTCATGGGAACTGTTCGCTTTGGAAACAACAATTTCGCTCCTATCTTAGGTTATGGGGACATTGAACGAAATGGGATTATAATCAAGAAAGTTCACTATGTTGAAGGTTTAAGTCACAACTTGTTCAGTGTTGGACAATTCTGTGATAACAATCTTCAAGTTCTTTTTCGAAAATCTCTTTGCAAAGTCCAAACCTTAGATGGAGTTGATATTCTTTGTGGCGATCGTGACGATAACCTTTTTACCGTCAATCTCGATGATAACCAACCAACTGATAATATTTGTCTCATTTCAAAGGCTACCTCGAAGAATTCTTGGTTATGGCATAGAAGGCTCTCTCATCTGAATTTCCAAACAATCAATACTTTAGTCAATAAGCATCTTGTTGAAGGCTTACCTGACTATAAGTATGAAAGTGAGCATGTCTGTCCTTCTTGTGCTGTTGGGAAGATTAAGAGAGTTTCTCATAAACCGAAGAAATCTCCAAATTCTTTGGCACCTCTTCATTTGCTTCACATGGATCTTTGTGGGCCGATGAAAGTACAAAGCCGAAATGGGAAGAAATACATTCTGGTTATTGTTGATGATTATTCAAGATATACTTGGGTTAAGTTCCTAGCATCCAAAGATGAAACAACTCAGATGTTGATAGATTTCATCACCATTACTCAAGTAAATCTTCAACTTCCAGTTCGTTACATCCGTTCGGATAACGGTACTGAATTCAAGAATGCTGTTTTTGATGAATTTTGCAAATCCAAAGGTATTACTCATCAATTCTCAGCAGTTCGAACCCCACAACAAAACGGTGTTGTTGAAAGGAGAAATCGATCGCTGGTGGAAGCAGCAAGGACAATGCTTGCTTATTCCAAATTGCCGTCCAATATGTGGGCTGAAGCTGTTGACACTGCTTGTCACACTCAGAATCGGTCCATTATCAATCAGCGGTTCGAAAAGACTCCTTATGAGGTTGTTAACAAACGGAAACCCAACATCAACTACTTCCACATATTTGGGTGTGTTTGTTACACGTTGAATGATCGGGAGAATCTTGGAAAATTCGAGAATAAAGGTGATGAAGGATATTTTGTTGGTTATTCCAAAACATCTATAGCCTACCGAATCTATAATCGTCGAACAAACACAATTCAAGAGACGATGAATGTTTGGTTCGATGAGATGTCAGGCATGATTTTTGAGCAAGAAAGCTTGCTACCAACAAGTATGGATTCAAGTGCTTCAAGTCCTTCTACAAGGAATACTACCTTAGCTTCTAAATTCAAGAAATTTCCAACTCCAACCAGTGATGAATTAGATATTCTTTTTGAAGAATTCTATAATTCAAAACCGGTTCATGATCAAGAACCTCAGATCATCGTTGAACCAATTCCAAACAATGAACCTCTTCATAACCACGATCAAGTTCCTAACAACACTCATGAATCATCAGCAAGTTCTTCTGAGCAAATATCATCTTCAAATGATTCTATTCCATCATCCTCTCCTGAGAATCCTACTCAAATGAATGTTCAAGAACAACCTTCTAAATTCACTCAGACAACAAATCCCCTGAACACTCCAAATGTGTATGTACCACTTGACTTTGATCATCCAGCATATGAGGAAAGGGTTATACCAAGTTATGATTCCATCTCTCACCAAACTTCAAGTTTCAATGATGGTGATGTTGATCTTCAACAACAAGATCCTCTTCCTCATGCTCACAAGTGGATTCGTATGCAGAAAGATCATCCTACTGATCAAATAATTGGAGATCCACAAGCAGGAGTAACTACTCGTACCTCAGTAAATGAGTGTCTTGTTGCACTTTCTCTTAGCAATATTGAACCCAAAACGGTATCTGAAGCTCTTCAAGATCAAGAGTGGGTTAAGGCAATGCAAGATGAACTCGCTCAATTTGAAAGACTGAAGGTATGGAGGTTAGTTCCAAATCCTAGGAAAGCTGATCCAATCGGAACGAAGTGGATATTCAAAAACAAAAAGGATGAGAATGGAGTGGTAGTAAGGAATAAAGCTCGACTTGTTGCTAAGGGTTATTGCCAACAACCTGGTGTTGATTTCGACGAAACTTTTGCTCCAGTAGCAAGAATGGAGGCCATTCGAATTTTCTTAGCTTATGCCGCATTCCGAAACTTTACTGTGTTTCAAATGGATGTGAAAACTGCTTTTCTGAATGGTGACCTCAAAGAAGAAGTTTACGTTGATCAACCTGAAGGTTTTGTTGATCCTCAAAGACCAAACCATGTCTACAGGTTAGACAAGGCTCTCTATGGTCTTAAGCAAGCACCCCGAGCATGGTATGATTCCTTAACTACTTTCTTACTTAAAGGTGGATTTACCAAAGGCATAATTGACCCTACCCTGTTCATTCGCAAACAAGGTAAGCATGTTCTACTAGTTCAAATATATGTTGATGACATTATATTTGGGTCGACCAGTCAAACATTTTGCCGAAACTTTTCATCTCTAATGGTCAATCATTTTGAAATGAGCATGATTGGGGAAATGAATTACTTTTTGGGTCTTCAAATCAAACAATTACCAACTGGTATTTTTATATCACAAGGTAAATACATAAATGACATGTTGAAAAAGTTTGATATGACTTCATGTTCTTCAATTTCTACCCCAATGGCTGCTCGAACAACCATTAATACTGATACAAATGGGAAACCATTTGACCAAAAGAGATATAGAAGTATGATTGGTTCATTGTTGTACCTAACAGCATCTCGCCCAGATATAATGTTTGCAACATGTATGTGTGCTAGATATCAAGCTGCTCCAACTGATTTACATTATCAAGCTGTGAAACGAATCTTTCGTTATCTGAAGGGTACACCCGATTTAGGTCTCTGGTATCCAAGGGATACTGGATTCAATCTAACTGCTTATTCAGATGCAGATCATGCAGGTTGTAAACTTGATCGCAAGAGCACTTCCGGTACTTTACAATTTTTAGGAGATAAAATTGTGAGTTGGTCTTCCAAGAAACAGAATTGTGTTTCACTATCAACGGCTGAAGCAGAATATGTGGCTGCAGCTAGTTGTTGTGCTCAAGTTTTATGGATGAAGACACAACTGACTGATTATGGTCTGACATATGATCATATTCCTATCTATTGTGATTCTCAGAGTGCCATTGCCATTGCAGTCAACTCAGTAAACCACTCTCGATCAAAGCATATTGATGTTAGATATCATTTTCTCAAAGATCATATTGAGAAAGGTGACATCGAACTCTACTTTGTGGGAACTGAATTTCAACTTGCAGATTTGTTCACAAAACCGTTGGACGAAAAGAGGTTTAATTTTCTAATCTCCAAGCTTGGTATGTTAAATCTTAAACCTTAATTCTTTTTCATTTTGAAGGAATTCTTGACACATTTCAGAAAACAAAATACAAAATTGAAAAATTACAAAAATAAACAAAAAGATTTTTTTTAATGGTTTGCATATACTATGTGTGCAACCCGTTCTTAAAAGATATATTTATTTTATATGGTTTGCATATACTATGTGTGCAACCCGTTCTTAAAAGATATATTTATTTTATATGGCTTGCATATACTATGTATGTAACCCGTTCTTAAATGATATATTTATTTTTAAACACATTGTTATTATACATATAAATTGATATAAGAAAACAAGGAATTGAACGCCTTTGTGTACTTCCAAGTATTCTTATATGAATATGTATGTGTAATAGCAATCAAATTTTTTATTCAAACAAACTTTTCAAACTTTCAATTAGTGATATGGGAAACGAAGGATCGAACGCCTTTGTGTACTCCCTTGTTCTCTCATATTGTACTAATTGATTGGATTTTCACTTCACTTAAATGTTTTTTAATTGCCTCCAACATGTTGTTATAAGATGCGACGGATTGAACGCCTTTGTGTACTCCCTAGCTATCTTACTACCAACATTGTTGTTGACAGATAACGCCTTTGTGTACTTCCAAGTATTCTTATATGAATATGTATGTGTAATAGCAATCAAATTTTTTATTCAAACAAACTTTTCAAACTCTCAATTAGTGATATGGGAAACGAAGGATCGAACGCCTTTGTGTACTTCCAAGTATTCTTATATGAATATGTATGTGTAATAGCAATCAAATTTTTTATTCAAACAAACTTTTCAAACTTTCAATTAGTGATATGGGAAACGAAGGATCGAACGCCTTTGTGTACTTCCAAGTATTCTTATATGAATATGTATGTGTAATAGCAATCAAATTTTTTATTCAAACAAACTTTTCAAACTTTCAATTAGTGATATGGGAAACGAAGGATCGAACGCCTTTGTGTACTCCCTAGCTATCTTACTACCAACATTGTTGTTGAAGCAAAACTTTGTATTTCTTTTTGATTTCACAAAAACAATTTTTGCTCCACCTTTCTATGAAAACTATTTTTGATATATTCTTGCATAGATTAAGGAGGAGTTTGTGATTTCAAAAATCCTCAAACTTCAAATGTGTTTCAAACCTTTTCATTCACACATTTGATGTTTTTCCAATGATTTTCAATCAAATGGAGTTCGGTGATTAGTTTGCACATGAGCGATAGGTATTTCTCAAAATTTACTCCATGAATTTCATCATCGCCGATGTATTCTAACCCCGGAGTATTCACTTCTTTCATTAGATAGTGAGGGTATTTTGAGTGATGTTGATTTCGTGCAACTAGAATGGAGGGAGTAAAGTCGAAAAGTGAGAGGTTACGGTGATTTGTTGTGAGAAAAGGGTTAAAAGAAATGATACCCTTCCCTAAATTCTCAAAAAGCCGGGTAAAACACGTTTCTATCAGATGTCATTTGTTGATATCTTGATATTGAAGAAGTCTTCATGGACCCAGTGAAGCAATGCACATCTTTACCTAACCACTCAAGTGTTTCTTAACAAATACTTGTTTTATTCTCACGGAGATTTTCACACTTCTATTGACTCTTCTTTTGGAAGATGTTGATATTGAAAAAGGGCGACATTCTGCTCCAGTCCCCGACTTCATTTTGATCACGTTGTGTCTAGAGCTACTTTGATTGATCATTAAATTGATCATCTTTCATTCTTTTAGGACACACCAGCGTCATGTCTCTGTGATATAATTGCTTATCTTTGTGCTATAGCCGGAACATTCGTAGTGATATCTGCAATGATATTCCACGATGATCGAATGGAAATCCTACCAATGCTAACATCTTTTCCAACGTTGAACGTAGGTCTCATTATTACATTTATGTGATTATTGAGCTAACGAGAAGTCTAAGTGACCTCGGTTTTTCCTAAAAGTCTTTAAGGATAAAATTATGGTTATCAAATGCTTCGGTAGTGTTAACCATGATTTATATTCTTTGAAGCAATCTAGTGGTTGTAAAGCCGCAGACCGAACTATGTTAGAGACTTGTTTTGTGCATATCTCAATGATACATAGGAAATCCGAAAAATGTTATACATTTCAATCGGTCATTTCATTAATCCTTTAGATTTTTGAACATGCAAACGGATCATTCTTATCCGGTTTCATTTCTCTTCACACAAACACAGAAACAACCAACACCATGATATAATGTTTGTCCCAACAACCTCAATCTTACATTTTAGTCAACCATAGGATCTCTTGGGTTGGGCTACTAGTTTGGGTTGATGTTGTGATGGTTGACATTTCTCCATGTCTTCTTATTCCTTAATCAATCGCATTTGTGCATAATGACATTGATTCCCAATTTTGTCATTATGAGGGGGAGAAAATATTATGATTGATTCATAGTCTTTGTCAACTGAGCTTTTGTTTCGGAAATGAATTTGGTATTGTCTTCAAATGATACCATCTTTCTATCCTTTTCAAGGCATAGTTGATGATAAAAATGGAATGAGAGTCTATGTTGAGAAATTTTTGTATTTGGGTGTTCCAAATGGGAAAAGGCTTATCAAAGTTTGTGTATAGGGAGAGAAAATTGTTCATGATGAGTCAATAGTTTTAGATTTTCACTAGACTTTAGTTGATTAAGATTTTGATTTCAAAAAAGGGGGAATCTGAATTGACTTTTGAGATAAGAATGAAACCGAAGATGAAAAGATTTTCACTCAAGACACTTCAACAATTCAAAGATGCTCCAAAAGATGTATACTCATGGATTGAGGGGGAGCATGATTAATTCATAAGAATTTCATCTTAAACTTCATTCAATTGCTAACTCTCCAAAGTGTTCAAGTTGATGTGACAAAGATCAAAGCTTCAAAAAGGTTGAAAGATTTGTTAGAAGATTCAAGTCAAAGAAGTAAAGCTTCAAACGAGTCTTCATCAAACACACTTCATTCAAGATCTTCAATTCATACAACAACATTTTATCAAGAAACTCCAATGCATAAATCAAGGGGGAGAGTTCATATTAATGAAACTTCATTTCAAGAAGATGAGATTCGTTCAAGAATTAAAACTGAAGAATCAAAAAGTTGAATTTCACTCAAGAATCGAAGATTGAAGAATCAAAACCAAGATTCATCTCTTCTGCATTTCAAAAGACAACCCTGATTCATGATTCATCAATTCTCGAAGATTCAAGCCAAACATGCTTTCATCATTCTCTGTTCAAAAAGAACATTGAGAATCTTCATATGATTTAACTTTAAGAAGTCCAAGATCAAGACTGAATCAAGTTCTCCAAAGACAAAAGAGAAAGCTTTGAAGACTTGTTTCAACATCCCAAATTGTCTTCACCACCGGGCTCATCAATTTCATTCTTTCAAGACAAGATAACACGTACTTCATTCATTACAATAAATCACTAAGGGGGAGAATGTTAGAAATCCAAAAATAGTGATAAATTGTAATTAAGATTAGAAGACATTCTTGTTGTTAAGTCATAGATAAATGATTACTAAGGTTGAGGGGCTAATTGTGATAATTAGCATAGTTGTAGTGTTAGACTATATATAGCCCTCATACCTTAGAAATCATAACAAGAACAGAAAAAAACAATTCATTCCTTACACAATTAATTCCAATCTTTCAGTTTATTCGATCATTCTCTCTCAAAACACACACACACACACCAAGAACACACACTAGTAAACCGCCATTGTTAGATTGAATTCAGAGCTTAAATCGTGTTATAACATTTTCACAATAAGGGATCTGTTCTGGGTAAAGCAAGCTGTGTGTACTGCTTCAGCCAAGAAATGAGACTTGACATTGTTTTGAGCCATCATGGATCTGGCAGCTTCAATAAGTGTTCTGTTTCTTTTTTCTGCAACACCATTTTGTTTAGGAGTTCTGGCAGCAGAGTAGACTTGTGAAATTACTTTTTCACTGCAAAATGAATTAAGAGTGATATTCTTAAATTCAGTACCATTATCACTTCTTAATTGCTTAACAGGCCTTTTGTAGAGAATTTCAGCTTGCTTGATGAAATGAATAATGCTGTCAGCAGCTTCACTCTTGTACTTGAGAAAGAAAACCCAGGTGTATCTTGAATATTCATCAACAATGACCAAAGAGTATCTCATTCCAGTGAATGAAGGAGTACTAATTGGTCCAAATAAATCCATATGAAGCAGATCCAAACAATTATCAATGGTTGAACATGTTTTAGACTTAAAAGTAGCTTTGTATTGTTTGCCTTTCTCACAAGCACCACACAGCTTGTCCTTCTCATAATTTATCACAGGAAGACCAGACACCAATTCTTTCTTACACAGCTTGTTGATTTCTTTGAAATTCATATGATACAACCTTTTATGCCATAACCAGTTCAGCTCATCTTGAGTCTTTGACATGAAACAAACTTCTCTTGTGACAATTGGATTTCTCATGTCAAAGGAATACAAAGACTCATCCCTCTTTGCAATAAGAACCACATTGCCTTCTAAATCAAGAACAATACCCTTATCAGACCTGAATCTCACTTTATAACCTGCTCACACAACTGACTCACACTGATCAAATTGTGCTTCAAACCGTTTACATATGAGACCCTTCTGAAAGTAAGAGGACCATTTGAAAGTATACCAAATCCTTCAGTCTTTCCTTGAGAGTCATCTCCAAAAGTAACACTAGGACCAGCGCGAATCCTAAAGCTACATAGCAGGGACTTACATCCGGTCATATGCATGGAACACCCACTGTCCAAGTGCCAGGTATTATCGTCATGACTGCCCTGCATTTTCAATAAGAGATTAGTTCTTTTTAGGAACCCATCAAAAGATGGGTTCACCAGAGCTGACCTTCTAGTCTGACTCAGATTGGGAAACAGAACTTAGACTCTTATCACATTTGGACACCCATTGTTGCTTGATCTGTCCCTTACCAGATTTAAAATTCTTTTCAGTAACATTTAGAGTTTCCTTTTTGGCAAAACCTTTGCCTATTCCAGATTTCTTGCATTCAGCTCTCAATTTTTCTTTGATCAATAATTTTTGGATCCGACACATTTTTAAGAAAATTAGCATCAATTCAAACCTTACCAGTTCTGGACTCAACATATTTTGTAATCATTTTGTCAGAGTCAGATTTGGTGTTATTTGAAACAGACTCAGTTTTGGTTTGTGACTCATTTCCTTGAGAACCAGACTTCTCATTCTTTAAAAGCTTTATTTTCTCTTTAGGAACACTATGATCTCTAACCTTTCTTTTATTTTTCTTTGAGTTATCCTTGTTTGTTTTAGACTTTGAATCTGACACAGATTGGGTAATAGTCAGCTTGGACAAGTCAAGACTTTCTTTAGGTTTTAACTCAGCAACCTTATCAGCTTCAGACACAGGTTCAGCAATGGTCTGACTCATAGCTTCAGGATCATTAAACCCAATACCAGATTTCTGAACTAACTTAATTGGTTTAGACTTTTTCCCTTTGGTTTGGACTTTGGGTGGTGAAGGAGGCTGATAACAAGGCTCCATAGCACATACTTCACTAATGGCTATGGCCCTATCATAATCAACATCAAAAATAGCTTGGATCTGATGAGGTGTTTGTTCATTTACACACTTAGCAACTCTCTTGGAACATATACACCATGATTCAGTTATATGCTTTATTTTCAAAAACTTTTCTTCTGCAGTTTTAGCTTCTTTAACCAAAATAGAGTTTAATTGTTTTTGAGCTTTAACTTCAGATTCCAGTTTTTCAATGGTGTGAGTTTTAGAACTAACATCAAGTTTTAAAAACTGTATTTCCTTTTTGAGTTCTTGATTAAAGTGTTTTTGTAAAAGAACCTCATCACCCAGTCTATTCAGTCTAGACAGTTTTTCTTTATCAGACAGATTGGAAAAAGAAATTACCTCAGGTGGAGCAGTCTGACTGGTAGATGCCTGGTGAGCTGACTCAGATTGCTGTTGGATTTTTACCAGATCTTCAGCAAACTTTTGAGTAGCTTCTTTACCCATGAAACACTTGGCATCTTTGTACAGCTCATCATCAGATAAAGTGTCACTTTCAGCCCAGTCTTTGGCTACCAGACTCTTCTCACTCTTGTTCACCTTCTCAGTCAGCTCAGCTACTTGTGCTTTCAAGGCCTTGTATTTTGTCTTGAGCTTTGAGTACTTTTCACTTCTTCCACCTTTGGCTAGCACAGCTTGAGAAGACTCTTTAGATCTGCAATCTCCAGCCATGTGTCCAGTCTTGCCACATTTGTAACAAGTGACTTTGGACATGTCAAATGGCTTTTTGGTCTTATCAGCTTGGCCACTTTTTCCTTTTCCTTTAAACTTACTAAAGGATCTCCTTCTGATCCTTTCAGCCAACATAGCTACTTCATTAGCTAGTTCATCACCATCAGATTCATCACATTCAGATTCAGCACAAATAGAGTTAGGATTAGAAATCACAGGAATATCATCATTAACACAAGGTATGATCTCATTACTAATTGAGCTAGGGTGTTCAGACATAGAATCAACAAGTGTAGCAGCAGGCTGACCATAAGAATCACCCATATCAATCAACTTTTCAGCCTCTGAACATTCTTGGTTATGAAGTAAACCAAAAAGTCCAGGGAGATCAAGATCATGATAAACAGAACTCAATTTAACAGATGAAATATAGTTGTTCCATTTAGGTGGTAATGAATCAAGAAATTTACTCTTTAAAACCTCATTTTTCTTACTAATTCCAACAGCAGCTAAATCGTTAACTAAAGCATTAAAGCGGGTATGAGTGTCAGTTAAGGATTCATTTCTCAAAGAGAAAAATCTCTCATACCTCCTGGTTAAAGTAGTAATGGTGGATTCCATGGAAGTAGAGCAACCCTCAAACATGACAGTCAATGTACCCCACATTTTCTTAGCTGTAGAACACATTTTAATAGAATGGTAAAGGTCTTTGGGCACAACTTGGACAATGAAATTTCTAGCCTTCACATCCAAGTTAGCCAACCTCTTATCCTCATCCCCCCAATTTGCCTTGTCCTTAACAATAGGATTTGACTGTGGCAGGAATGGTTGGTTGACCTTCCCTTACCACAGCTTCAACCACAAGGGTCTGTGTAGGAACATAAGGACCATCCGCAAGGATGTCAGGCATATTGTTATCGATGGATTCAAGCTAGGAACAAAGACATACGACCTTTCCACCTACTGAAATCATCTTTATCAAACATGGGTGGTCTGGGTGAAGAACCATTATCAATATAGGATGACATAATGCTTTACTATTAAAGAAAATAAGTAAGGATCAAGTCAAGTTAATTCTTAACCCCTGCTCTGATACCAATTGATATGTCCCAAGGTGTATCAATATACCAAAGTATATTGTACACAGAACAATTGTAGAGGGGGGTGAATACAACTTAATTCGAACTTTACAAAACTTTTAAATAAAACGTTTTAAGATTCAGTTTATATATTAAGCAACTAAAGAACAGGAATCATTAAAACAATAAAGCAGTAAATAGAGTGAAACATTCTTAGACACAGATTGTGGTTTTCAATGTAATCCTTTATTAAGAAATAATCTATACAAAGAATTACAGGGTTGTTGCGGAATAAAGATAGCCTATAGATATCTAAACAACCCTTGAAATGACAAACTACAATCAATAAGTTTCAGCTCAAGAGAATCAGCCAAAGTTGATCTCCAACAGACTAAGTTGTATCTAAGAGCATAAAACTTGTGTGAAGAATGATTCTCAGGAATGCCACACATATGCAATCAAGGAATGAGGCTTTTATAGGCGAAAGCCCTTCTTCTCTTGGTATCCAATGTAGCCACGTATTCTTCTTTCAGTGGATGACAAAGGAATAATCAATCATGCCTTTCATGGTACTTGTGGTCCCCCACGTACAGCTGCACATTCTTTATCATCCAATAAGATTATGGACACGCATATGTAAAACCAACCACCAACCTAGATCCTAGGATTCTTCCTAGTCCCGTCATTTGTCCTTATCTTTAATCCAGGTTGTTATCTTCACTTGATTGTCAGACACAGATTGGGCCGTTTGTCAAGGCACCAATCTGCCTAAGTGTTTCTAAGCTGACTGCTAATCCCAAGCTGCCTTCCACTACCAGCTTGGTCTTCTATCTTCAATCCTCCTCTTCGACTTGGATTGAATGCTATAACATTGTTGATGCAGCTTGAATAACACTTGCTTCCATAAGATTTACAATTACAAAGTATGAAGCATGATCTGGGTCAGAAACAGATCGTAAGCTGTGTCAGCTTAGTCTGACCCAGATCAGATTAAAGAACCAAAAGATTACTAAGTGTTTACAAGTCAGATTTTTCATCACCAAATTTACAAACCTTTATCAATGAACATTGGGACTCAACAATCTATATTTTAAAAAAATAAAATAATAACAAATAAAACTGCAATATACAGAAAATGATAAATCCTCCTAACCAAATAGCCTAATAATCCTCCTAATACATTAAGAAGGTGACATGTGGTATCCACTAATTCTCTTTCCTAATCTTGCCCCCTGATTTTTCCATATGTTATCATCTCATAGTTAGGAGGATTATTAGGCTATTTAGTTAGGAAGACTAATCATTTCCCATATCCATATATCCGTATATATAGAGAAGAAGAAATTTTTTTAAATTGACAAACTACAATCAATAAGTTTCAGCTCAAGAGAATCAGCCAAAGTTGATCTCCAACAGACTAAGTTGTATCTAAGAGCATAAAACTTGTGTGAAGAATGATTCTCAGGAATGCCACACATATGCAATCAAGGAATGAGGCTTTTATAGGCGAAAGCCCTTCTTCTCTTGGTATCCAATGTAGCCACGTATTCTTCTTTCAGTGGATGACAAAGGAATAATCAATCATGCCTTTCATGGTACTTGTGGTCCCCCACGTACAGCTGCACATTCTTTATCATCCAATAAGATTATGGACACGCATATGTAAAACCAACCACCAACCTAGATCCTAGGATTCTTCCTAGTCCCGTCATTTGTCCTTATCTTTAATCCAGGTTGTTATCTTCACTTGATTGTCAGACACAGATTGGGCCGTTTGTCAAGGCACCAATCTGCCTAAGTGTTTCTAAGCTGACTGCTAATCCCAAGCTGCCTTCCACTACCAGCTTGGTCTTCTATCTTCAATCCTCCTCTTCGACTTGGATTGAATGCTATAACATTGTTGATGCAGCTTGAATAACACTTGCTTCCATAAGATTTACAATTACAAAGTATGAAGCATGATCTGGGTCAGAAACAGATCGTAAGCTGTGTCAGCTTAGTCTGACCCAGATCAGATTAAAAGAACCAAAAGATTACTAAGTGTTTACAAGTCAGATTTTTCATCACCAAATTTACAAACCTTTATCAATGAACATTGGGACTCAACAATCTCCATTTTAAAAAAATAAAATAAAACAAATAAAACTGCAATATAAAGAAAATGATAAATCCTCCTAACCAAATAGCCTAATAATCCTCCTAATACATTAAGAAGGTGACATGTGGTATCCACTAATTCTCTTTCCTAATCTTGCCCCCTGATTTTTCCATATGTTATCATCTCATAGTTAGGAGGATTATTAGGCTATTTAGTTAGGAAGACTAATCATTTCCCATATCCATATATCCGTATATATAGAGAAGAAGAAATTTTTTTAAATTGACAAACTACAATCAATAAGTTTCAGCTCAAGAGAATCAGCCAAAGTTGATCTCCAACAGACTAAGTTGTATCTAAGAGCATAAAACTTGTGTGAAGAATGATTCTCAGGAATGCCACACATATGCAATCAAGGAATGAGGCTTTTATAGGCGAAAGCCCTTCTTCTCTTGGTATCCAATGTAGCCACGTATTCTTCTTTCAGTGGATGACAAAGGAATAATCAATCATGCCTTTCATGGTACTTGTGGTCCCCCACGTACAGCTGCACATTCTTTATCATCCAATAAGATTATGGACACGCATATGTAAAACCAACCACCAACCTAGATCCTAGGATTCTTCCTAGTCCCGTCATTTGTCCTTATCTTTAATCCAGGTTGTTATCTTCACTTGATTGTCAGACACAGATTGGGCCGTTTGTCAAGGCACCAATCTGCCTAAGTGTTTCTAAGCTGACTGCTAATCCCAAGCTGCCTTCCACTACCAGCTTGGTCTTCTATCTTCAATCCTCCTCTTCGACTTGGATTGAATGCTATAACATTGTTGATGCAGCTTGAATAACACTTGCTTCCATAAGATTTACAATTACAAAGTATGAAGCATGATCTGGGTCAGAAACAGATCGTAAGCTGTGTCAGCTTAGTCTGACCCAGATCAGATTAAAAGAACCAAAAGATTACTAAGTGTTTACAAGTCAGATTTTTCATCACCAAATTTATAAACCTTTATCAATGAATATATATGGTTTAAAAAAATATAATAAAATCAAAAAAATTGCATAATTCACAGAAAATGATAAATCCTCCTAACCAAATAGCCTAATAATCCTCCTAATACATTAAGAAGGTGACATGTGCTATCCATTAATCCTCATTGCAATTTACCCATGCCTCGCACTTCTCACATCTACCTGCTCACTAATGTTGGACCTGAGGGCAAAACACATTTAAAAAGAACAAGTGTTAGCTAACGAATTAGCTAAGTAAGATAACACATCATTAATAAAAAATTTGTCCATTTAAACATTATAGAAAAGTCACATTTGATTTAAGGCACATATCATCACAAGTCATCACATCTATTATAACACATCTTGCATTAAACATCTTTCATTGTGACATAAGTCACACATCTCATATAAGGTGTAAGTTTGTGTGTACAGGGAACCTCACACCCGACTAGATGAACAAACCTTTCGGCGGTACATCAATGTCGTTAAGGAATGGCAAGCCAATCCCGGAGTAATCCGTATATTCAAGACAATGGGGCTGGTCAAACCTCCCGAATTACTCTTCACATCTAAAACCATGTTGCAAGGAGCCACCCAAGCAACCACATCTACGTACTAGCCGGGCAAGGGCAAGTACGAATTAAGCTTAACACTTTCATCTAAATTACGAGCTCGATTTCACATCTCATATAAGGTGTAAGTTTGTGTGTACAGGGAACCTCACACCCGACTAGATGAACAAACCTTTCGGCGGTACATCAATGTCGTTAAGGAATGGCAAGCCAATCCCGGAGTAATCCGTATATTCAAGACAATGGGGCTGGTCAAACCTCCCGAATTACTCTTCACATCTAAAACCATGTTGCAAGGAGCCACCCAAGCAACCACATCTACGTACTAGCCGGGCAAGGGCAAGTACGAATTAAGCTTAACACTTTCATCTAAATTACGAGCTCGATTTCACATCTCATATAGTTTAGGTGTGCACATTTCCTAAACATTCATCATATAGTTTCATCTTAACGTTTGAGCCCTTAAACGTGCACGTGTCATGGCAACTTATAAGGTCTAGTGAACTAGATGAACAAGCCACGTAATCATCACATTTCACATCTACACATGCACATATACATATCATTTCTCATCTCATATCGCGTATCATTGCATATCATCTATCGTCTCATATCGTTTATCATTGTATATCATTTATCTCATATCATATATTATTACATATCGTACATATCATCTCATAGCATATCATAACAATTCATATCATCTCATAGCATATCATAACAATACATATCATCTCATATCATTTCATAACAATACATATCATCTCATATCATTGGGGTAGCATTTCAGGCTTCAATATTCATCTACATAGCCCATATCACTTCCCGAATAATCCCGAATACCCATAAGCAAACAAGATAACATTTGGGGAAGTTATTATATGAAAACTATGTTTTTGTTAAACCCTTAGCGTGACAAAGTTGTGTATCTTACCTCGAAGAAGCGCACAACAAATGATAATTAAGCTACCGTGCAAAGCAAATATTTCCGACTACCTATAATCATTAAGCGACCATTAGACGAGCTAAACAATACCCACTCAATTATGGTCATAACTCAGACCTAAACACCTATAAACATGTCCCATTACAATGCTTGATGCATTGAAGATTCGATTAGTACTTTAGAGCACACAGAACTCGACGAAACTCGACCTTCACTCACTAATTCAACCTTTCAGGTACTTTGACATTTGAATAATCCTTTAAAAGCATTACCATTAGAATGTAGACTCTCCCATGATTCCGTGGATAGCTTATTTATCAAAAACGGAGTTACGGTTCAAAAGTTATGGTCATTTTCAAATTCAGTCGCTAATTGCATCGCAGTGGGCAAATTGCGTCGCAACTTAAGTCGCTGCTGTCCTATTGCGTCGCAGTTTAGTGACTGCGGCGCAGCAGTCCCCGTTTCTGCACACAACACTTTGTTTAACCTTCAAACCTTAACCAAACACACCCCAAACGACCCCAAACCCTATGAACGACTTTTGTACCTCAAAATTCATCATTTTAAGACCATAATGATGCAATGAAATGATTTATTAACCCCTACTTGATTTGCATCACAATAACAAACATTTTAGGTTACCGAATCGATTAAAACGCATGATTTTGACATCAAACAACCCTCTAATGACTTAGACCAGATATGAATTGAATCAAGGGATTGAAAGGACATGAAATCAATGTAATAATACTTCAAATACCTAAAGATTACAAGAGGGATGCAAAAGCTTGATCAAAACACTCCCGAATCAACCAAATAACGATGAAATCGAAGAATAGAATGCTATAGAACTAAGGGACGGCTAGGGCTTCAAAGGAAAAGTATAATTTATGTATTATGAGTCTAATGACAAGTTAATAGACCCTTAACCCGTTTTTGGGTTTAACCCTTTGTCAAAACTAGTCCCTAAGCTTCCAAACGGCCCATATTTAGCTCAAAACACCTATAGGGAATACTTACAACACATAAACACTTCAAGCACCTCTAAAGGCATATAAATATACCTTAAACACATTAGTATATCAATCACTAAGGCATTAAAGCCTTACACATATAGCACATTAAACACATCTAAGCATTAATCTCCTAGAGACTTAACGAACACATAGTGTTGACTTAACGACTCAAGTCAACCGTTAATTAAAAAGTTTGGGATGTTACAATTGCCTCCCCCTTAAAAGGAATCTGTCCTCAGAATCATTTCGCCACTCCTATATAATTAACTTATCCATATCCTTAACTTTATCATTTCATTTCAGGATTCCCTTGGGTTGTTCTTTAACTTAGCATAGCCAAACTCATTTAGCTTCTTACATAGTTTTTTCTACTTTCACATTACATTTCAATCGTTTCGTCATTTCTTTAGTTCAATCTTTAAATCGAAACAAGTAATCTCCTCATTTCTTCAACCTTCATGAGTAATACACACATTTCATTCAGCGAAGACTATTCATTTGGCGGATAAGACCTTCCAACACATATCCTTATTAACTTGCTACTATGACTCACATGATTCATTGAACGAAGGGTCGACTCGCCATAACTTTCGATGCATAACATATCCCTCAATATAGTCTTATGGTTAGAGTGTAATACCCACTTTGTTCATAATAAGCTTTCTTTGAGTTTTGTAATCCTATCCAATGGATTTTGATTGCAAGTTTGAATTAGGTTAACTGATTGTGGGGTTCATTTTAGGGTTTTCTTTTTTCGTTTTTCAATTATTAATCCTTGATAATGTTTTCTTTCTTTCTTTTTGGTTAGCATCTTGGGTTCTTTTGGATACTACATGTTAGTATCTTTGAATTAACCTGGGTATCTAATCATACTAGGGGATCGATCGTTATCTAGGGTTTCTTTTCACGTCGTTTTTCTTGAGTTAGGGTTTTTACATTAGTTGTTTTCATCTTGTTTGTGGGGTCGTGGTTTGCTGGTTTATTTTGTTGCATGGTATTTGTTTGTGTATGAAGAGAGATAGTCCCTTTGACCTAAAAGCTCTTGAGGAACGGTTTACCAAGATTCGAGAAGATACTATGTCTGGTAAGAAGAAGAAGAAGAGTGGAAGCCCTGTCAAGGGTGGAAACCCTAATTCGGATAAGCTGTATGATGGTGAATTGGCCAAGACTAATACTTCTGCTCCTTTGACGAAGGATACAATTCCAGAAAATCCTAGTATAGAGCAAGGGGATGTGGACTCGACAAGTGAAACATTAAAACCTGCTAAGTCGTTCTCTTTCTCATCAGTTCAGTCCCCCTCCTTTGGTAGAAGAAGTAGTTTTCAATTAAGTTGAAGGAACAACCAATTTAGATGATAAATCTAAAGGTGATAAGGTGTTGAAATCTGATGATTCAAAACCCCAATCCTCTTATGATTCGAAACTCCAAGCTGTTTCTGAAGATTTGCCACCAAAACCGGATTCATGTGAACCAAAATTGAATGTAAATAAGCCTGATTTTCCAGGTTTGAATAAGGTGAATTCGGAAGATGATGTGCAGTTTCAATAAAAAAAACCCTAGCAAAAAGGATTCTTATGCTGCTAAATTACAAGGTGACGGGGTAAAAGTTGGAGCTGAAGAGCGAAAGATTAATCTAAGAAAGATTGAGACCACAAGTAATGTGGATGGTGTTGATGTTTTTCTGCCAAAAGAATCTATGACAGAGGTATGTGCTCGATATGATAATACTTTGTATGGTTACTTCTTGGGGAAGAGAATTGCTTTCCCGGTTGTGGATAATTTTGTCAAAAATGCATGGATAAAACATGGTCTTACACGTATCATGATGAATGCTAGTGGTTTTTATTTCTTTAAATTTAAAACAAAAGCGGGTATGGATTATTTACTTGAAAATGGTCCCTGGATTATTAGAAGTTCACCCATCATTCTGAATGTTTGGAAGCCGAATGCCAATCTTACTAAAACTGATATGAAAAATGTTCCAGTTTGGGTGAAACTGCATGATGTCCCTATGGTTTCCTACACTGATGATGATACGTAAATCACGCGACAAATGACAGCGGAAGACTATTTTTGGTATTTTCTGGATTTTATGAAATAAAATAAACAAATACGAGACAACAAAGTAAAAAAGATAGATAAAAGAATCCACCACCAAGATTCGTAAAGGCCAAGCCACCGGAATCAAGGATAAAGGAAATACTCCGCCCCACCACTATAATCGATAAAGGTCTAGCCACCACGATTACAGATAAAGGACAAACCACCACAAATATTGATAAAGGGGTCACTCCTAACCACCAAGATCAAAGATCTCTAAAGGTAAAAGAAGATTTTAAGAAATAGAGGCTCCTCTATTAATTTTATTCAATTCAACATAACATACCTTTACAATGAGAAAATAAACCCCTATTTATAGCCACTAATGCCATTTCCTAGAATAAAAGAAATACAATAATAAAAGAAATAAAAAGGCTGTCATAGACAATAAAGACCACCACTACTTTTAGACAACCAATAGAAAAAGGGCATGTGCAACTTCTAGAATTATTCCTTTAGATATGGTCCCCACAATTGGCACATGCAAATCGTTAGAAAAGGTGTCACATCCACATGTCTATTCTTATCCATAAGCTTCTAGAACATTCTAAAGTGTCCGCTTCTTATTGGATGAAAGTAACTAAGTGACAAAATACTGAAGTGGATTTGGTGGCTTACTACTGGAGCACCTTGACTGGAGTAGCTCAATGGTAAGCGTCACTGGAGCCTGGATCTGGAGGATCTTCACTGAAATGCATCTGGAGGATCTTCACTGAAAAATGCATCTGGAGGATCTTCACTGAAAAATGCATCTGGAGGATCTTCACTGGAGAATGCATCTGGAGGATCTTCACTGGAGAATGCATCTGGAGGATCTTCACTGGAGAATGCATCTGGAGGATCTTCACTGGAGAATGCATCTGGAGGATCTTCACTGAAAAATGCATCTGGAGGATCTTCACTGAAAAATGCATCTGGAGGATCTTCACTGGAGAATGCATCTGGAGGATCTTCACTGAAAAATGCATCTGGAGGATCTTCACTGGAGAATGCATCTGGAGGATCTTCACTGAAGAATGCATCTGGAGGATCTTCACTGGAGAATGCATCTGGAGGATCTTCACTGGAGAATGCATCTGGAGGATCTTCACTGGAGAATGCATCTGGAGGATCTTCACTGGAGAATGCATCTGGAGGATCTTCACTGGAGAATGCATCTGGAGGATCTTCACTGGAGAATGCATCTGGAGGATCTTCACTGGAGAATGCATCTGGAGGATCTTCACTGAAAAATGCATCTGGAGGATCTTCACTGAAAAATGCATCTGGAGGATCTTCACTGAAAAATGCATCTGGAGGATCTTCACTGGAGAATGCATCTGGAGGATCTTCACTAGAGAATGCATCTGGAGGATCTTCACTGGAGAATGCATCTGGAGGATCTTCACTGGAGAAGTGATCTGGAGAATCTTCACCTGGAGCATGGATCTGGAATTGGTTCACTGGAGTCTGGACCTGGAGAACCTTCACTGGAGAATGCATCTGGAGGATCTTCACTGGAGAATGCATCTGGAGGATCTTCACTGAAAAATGCATCTGGAGGATCTTCACTGGAGAATGCATCTGGAGGATCTTCACTGAAAAATGCATCTGGAGGATCTTCACTGGAGAATGCATCTGGAGGATCTTCACTGAAAAATGCATCTGGAGGATCTTCACTGGAGAATGCATCTGGAGGATCTTCACTGAAAAATGCATCTGGAGGATCTTCACTGGAGAATGCATCTGGAGGATCTTCACTAGAGAATGCATCTGGAGGATCTTCACTGGAGAATGCATCTGGAGGATCTTCACTGGAGAATGCATCTGGAGGATCTTCACTGGAGAATGCATCTGGAGGATCTTCACTGGAGAATGCATCTGGAGGATCTTCACTGAAAAATGCATCTGGAGGATCTTCACTGAAAAATGCATCTGGAGGATCTTCACTGGAGAATGCATCTGGAGGATCTTCACTGGAGAATGCATCTGGAGGATCTTCACTGAAAAATGCATCTGGAGGATCTTCACTGAAAAATGCATCTGGAGGATCTTCACTGGAGAATGCATCTGGAGGATCTTCACTGGAGAAGTGATCTGGAGAATCTTCACCTGGAGCATGGATCTGGAATTGGTTCACTGGAGTCTGGACCTGGAGAACCTTCACTGGAGTATTCCATCTGGAGCATTTCGACTGAAGCAACTTACTGGCGTTATTCACTGAAGCTGTCCAGTGGTTAACTTCACTGGTGGACTGAGAACTAGTTGAAACGGGCCACTGAAGTGTAACTGAGATGGGTCTGGTAAACTTCATCACTGGTGAACGATCACTGAAGTATAACTTAAGTAAAGTACTGAACACCCATCTCTGGCCAGTGTCAATGATGAATACTTGCTGAGGAAAGTCTTGCTGATGTACTGAAGTGTTACTTGATGTTCTGGACACTTGCTGGTTGCATCTGGTGCTGAAGTGATCAGTTGAAGTTGTTTCAGCGAGACTTGTTGCTGATTAGGACTTGTTTTGTCACTGATGAACTTTAAGACCAGCAACACTTGATTTAGTTGCATAACTTCAGTGCTCGACTTAGCATTAAGATCAATATACACCAGTAATGTAATGCTAACAAAGGATAACCAAGGGTAATTGGTTGCTTGCTGAACTTCAATTAGCAAATATACGAGCCAAGCCTTTTTGTGGAAATGACTAGGGGTCATTTCTGCATCAGATGATGGCTTAAGCTTGTTGATATCGAAAGTGGGTGATCCAAAATAGTTAGATTCATACACAACTGATATGTGTATTGAGTCTTGGGGTCGGAATAGTTATGCTAGAGCATTAGTAGAATTGGATGCTGAGGAGGAATTTAAAGAGAAAATTGTTGTTGCCATTCCAAAGATGGGAGATGAGGGATATACGAACTCAGTTATAAATATTGTAAAATCTTTGGACATGTTGATTCTGCATGTCCTAAGGCTGTCAAAGCTGCTCCTATGGCTAAATCAGTGGACAATGAAGGATTTCAACAGGTCAAGAACAAGAGGAAAGGAAAAACCCAAGGATTCCCAATAAAGCAAAAACAAAAGCCTTTGTTTGAGTATAGGCCAGTGGTGAAACCAAAAGCAACAGCGGTCGTAGCGAGCTCGTCCAAGCCACCTGTTACTACTCATAACTCTTATGACCTTTTGAATGATTATGGTGAGGGGGCTACTGACCCCCTATTTTATGAGACCACTATGGAGGAAAGGCTCGAATTTGAGAAGAAAAGACTTGAAAATCTTGTTGATGGTGATTCGGATAATGAAAGTGTAGAGACTATATTTGATGAATCAGTTGAAGGCACTAACCAGTCGAATGAACCAAAAAAACCTTCTGAGGGGGCAAGCACTCCCGGTAAAGATGGGTTTAATGGGTAGTATTGCTTCCTGGAATATAAGAGGATTGAATCGACCCCTCAAACAAAAGGAGGTTCAACATGTAGTGCATGAGAATCATTTGAATATATGTGCTATTTTGGAATCCCATATGGATGTTAGTAAGCTGTTTGATACGTGTAAAGAGATATGTAAAGCTTGGAGTTGGATATCAAATGGAGGGTTATGTACTAAGGGTACGAGAATAATTGTTGGGTGGGATACTGATTTTGTGGATTTAATGGTTCTTTCGCAAACTGATCAGGTCATGCATACCCAAGTAACTTTTAAATTGGATCAAAAATCTTTGTTTTGCTCTTTTGTTTATGCAGATAACTATTATAAACGGAGGAGAGAGCTTTGGAATGAACTGGGTAAACATAAAGTGTTCGTCCATGATCGACCATGGGTGATCCTTGGGGATTTCAATTCTTCGCTTAACCTTGAAGATAATTTATTGGGGACATCTAAGATAACTTTAGGCATGAGTGATTTTAAAGAATGTGTTGAAGCAATTGAAGTTTTAGACATCAACAGTTCTGGTTTGCACTTTACATGGAATAAAAAACCAAAGAAAGGTATTGGTGTGTTTAAAAAGATAGTGTGTTATGGGAAATATGAAAATTGTGGACGATTTTCCATCTGCTACTGCGCTTTTTCAGCCATACAGGGTGTTGGACCACTCACCATGTGTCTTAAAGCTCCCACCGGTAACAAGAACTAAACTTAAACCGTTTAAATTTACTAATATTCTTGTCCATAAGCAGGGCTTTAAGGAAGCTGTTGAACGAGAATGGCAGCAAGATGTGACTGGGCATTACATGTTTCGAGTAGTCAAAAAGCTGAAAACACTAAAAAAACCTTTACGTAAGCTACTTTTGAAACAAGGTAACCTTCATTCTCGGGTAGATACACTAAGGAAGGAGCCGAATATGATTCAAACAGCCATAGATGAAGATCCCATGGACTCTCTCCTACGTGACAAGGAAGCAAAAGTTCTCAATGATTTCAAAGAAGCACAACTTGATGAAGAGAGTTTCCTTAAACAAAAGGCAAAAGTGGAATGGCTTGATCTGGGTGATGCTAATTCGGTTTTTTTTCACAAAACATTAAAATGCAAAAATCACAGATCGAGAATTGAAATCATTAAAGACATGCAAGGTGTTACACATGAAGGTGGAGATGCACACAAAGCCTTGGTGGATCACTTTATGAACTTCTTGGGTAAGGAAGATGAAACGAGATTTAACCCAACACCAGGGCTGTTTGATAGAGTGCTTGACCATGAAAAGGTAGCAAATATGGTCAGAAACATTACGGAAGAGGAAATAAAGCAGGCTATGTTTAGTATTGGGGAGAATAAAGCGCCTGGACCTGATGGGTATACTTCAGCCTTTTTTAAAAGTTCCTGGAATATTGTTGGTAGTGAGGTATGTCTAGCAATACATGAATTCTTTCGAAATGGGAAGATGCTGCAACAGATTAATCACACTATCATTGCTTTGATCCCAAAGGTTACCACACCCTCGTCTATTAATGACTATCATCCTATATCTTGTTGCAACACCATTTATAAATGTATAAGCAAGATTATTACGAATAGAATAAAGGAAGGCTTGCATGATATTGTTAGTATAAACCAGTCGGCGTTTGTACCGGGGAGACTTATTTCAGACAATATATTACTCACTCAGGAGTTAATGCATAACTATCATAGGAATGTTGGCCCCCCAAGATGTGCGTTTAAGATTGACATTCAGAAAGCTTATGATACCGTTGACTGGAAGTTCTTAAAAGAGGTTTTGTTTTGTTTTGGTTTTCACCCAACTATGATTAAATGGATCATGGCTTGTGTCTCCACGACATCCTTTTTCATTATGCATTAATGGCAACCTACATGGGTATTTTCGAGGGAAGAAAGGATTGAGACAGGGTGGCCCTATGTCGCCATATCTATTTACCCTGGTTATGGAAGTACTAACACTTATATTGAATAATTATGTATCTTTGGCTTCTAATTTCAGGTACCATAACAAATGTGAGAAACAGAGCATTATTAATTTGTGCTTTGCGGATGATCTATTTATTTTCTCACGGGGTGATACTAGTTCAGTAAAAGTCATCTTGGAATCTATTAATAGGTTCAAAGATATGTCAGGATTAGTGCTAAGCATGGCAAAGAGTACAACCTTCTTTTGTAATGTCTCTGATCCCGTCAAGCAATCTATACTGGATATCATGCCGTTTGAAGAAGGCAGCCTACCCGTTCGCTACCTTGGAGTCCCTCTCATATCATCTAGGTTGTTATATAAGGATTGTAAGGTGTTACTAGAAAGAATGGAGAAACGGATTACTGACTGGAGGAATAAGTCACTGTCGTTCACTGGGAGACTTCAACTAGTAAGATCTATTCTTTCATCATTACATATTTATTTTGCATCAGTTTTTATTCTTCCCCAACGTGTAATTGATGACTTGGAAAGCAAAATGAGGCGATTTCTGTGGAATCAAGGAGATACGATTAAAGGTAAAGCTAAAGTTGCATGGAAATCTTTATGTGTACCGAAATTGGAAGGTGGACTAGGTATTAAAAGGATTGCTGATTTTAATAAAGCTCTAATGGTCAAACATGTGTGGAGTCTATTAACCGGCAGGGATTCTTTGTGGGTTAAATGGATCCATTCTTACAAGTTAAAAGACAGAAGTATCTGGGATGTCCCAATACCACAAAACTGTACCTGGGGATGGAGGAAAATATTGCAATTACGGCATCATATAAGGCCCCATATCTGGACACAATTAGGTGATGGCAAGAATGCTTCGATGTGGTTTGATAAGTGGGCTGAAATATGTCCAATTCGTAACTATGTTTTAGCTAGAGATATTATGCGGGTAGGCCTATCTCTTCAGTCCACAGTTTCAGATCTCAATGATGATGGCATTTTGAAATGTCCTATGGCCTGGCTTGACTTGTTTCCTGTTTTAATTGAATTACCCAACTTTCAATTGTCAAGAGGCGTTCATGATTCTTTGATTTGGAAAGACGCACAAGGCATAGAAAAACCTTTTTGTTCGAGTGTTGTGTGGGATTCATTACGCTTTAAATAGGAGGTAGTCACATGGCATAAGACTGTTTGGTTTCCCCAAATGATACCAAGGCATGCTTTTTTGATGTGGCTTATTATGAGACGCAAATTGAGGACGCAAGACAAGATGATGCATTGGTGTTCAGGAGGAAACATGAATTTTAATCTTGTGTGCTATCCCCTTTGTACACAAGGACCTGATTCCCATAACCATTTGTTCTTTGATTGTAATTTTTCTAAACAGGTATGGAGTCAAGTGCGCCACTTAGCTCAAATGCATCAAGTGAGCTCGAAATGGGAAGACATTGTGGATTGGCTAACCAAACGAGCCAACTCCAAATTGGCTAAGAGTGTAGTTGGGAAGTTGCTAGTTGCTGTTACTGCTTACTTTATATGGTAAGAACGGAATAGAAGATTATTCTCTAATGAAGTGAGGAAAGCAGATCAGATTCGAGACCTTGTGGCTACAAGTGTTCGCTTGAAGCTTGTCACCTTGAGATTCAAGTCTTCGACTCAAGTTGGAATATTTGTGGAGGCTTGGAACTTGCCAAGAGGGCTGGTGATATACAACTCTTAATGACAAAGTTGTTAGCTAGCTAATAGACCGCTTATAATGTTATATATATTTGTATAGTGTTTTAGCTAGCTAATAGGTTCTTTTGCTAATTGATTCATAGTATGCGTAATCGCTTGTAAACATTGCATGGCATGTCATGCATATGAACTAGTATGGTATTTTAGCCATACTACTTGGTTTGTAAAGTTTTGGTTATGGTATAAAATTCACAGGGAATATCCTATTAACCAAAAAACCTTCAGTCAATTTTGAGCTAACCAGGACACTTCTTTAACGATTCCAACTTTATGAACTATTATCTTCATGATCTTTGTCTCCACAACTTTCCTTTCAATAACATGCCGTATCATGAAGTGACATCCAATGCCTATGGCATAACCATGGTTGCCTATGAACACAACAATAAATCTCGATGCACCATCGTACAATCATATGATTTTCCTGAGTTTCTAAATCATTCTTTCTCTTTCCCATCAATCTAGGAGTGATAGGCATCATTTGAGCTCACCATTCCCTTCATACTTTGCCAAAACATCTTTGAAAATTATTTACATAACGGCCGTCTCGATTTGAAACATTCAACAATTAGCTTTCACACTTTAAGAGAACTTCTTTAACATACATCTTTTCTTTCATGTCCAATGAAACGGTGCAATAGTTTACCAAGAAATAAACATTCTTAGACAACCTATCTACTAATGGCTCATATCATATCATTACTTTTAGCTTCCCATGCAACCTTGTCTCTTAGTCCATGATAAGGTGACTCCTCACTTCCGTTAAAGGATCATTAAATAATTATTTTGTAACAAAACTTTCGGTGTCTAGTCTTGCCTTTAACCCTATCACACGTCAACATATAAGATTTACTACACCTCGTATCATAATAGGTCGTATCACATTTCAGGCGGCATCCAAATAAGCATGTCACCACGTTTCATAAGCCTCCTTAAGTACAACTTTTGGTCATTTCGTTCTCGGATACCGAAATCTTACTTTTAAATGTATTGCTTCATGATGGTTCATCTCAACTCTTCTGACGATGCTCTCGTTCTACTACATTCTTTATCTCAAAGAACATTATCTTGAGCTAATTCGCCGTAGTCAAGCACTCACCATAACCTCGCCACCACGGACTTAGCTAATAAATAAAACTTTGTTCCCTTCAACATTAAGCGTCGGCTGCTCCCTTATCTTTTACTCACTTTTGACAAATTTAAAACTAAGCCTCTTCGAGTTGAAAATCGTAATAAAGCTCTTTACGCAAATATGATGTTCTTCGTCATACTTAGAATAGGCAAGATTTTCATCACTAAAAGTAATGACTGAACGATCTAGAGAAAACTTTAGACTTGATTCCTTAAATTCATACACAACAAGGACTTTCGTTATCATGAAGATATTTCGTAAAACTCAATAGGATCATTATGAGGGTAGCAATAGCTTTAGCAGGACTTTCATCATCAACTTCAACATAAAGTTGCAAGACCGTAAATCTATCTTATAGAAAGAAATACATCACACAATTGAAACCGTTAACTCCTTCCTATAAGTGAGAACAATACGGAAAGGTACTTTTGCATGACAGTAGCACTAGACACACATCACTTGAAGGCTCGACCTCACGATCACAACGAAACCGGGAACATTATCAGAGCGTCTCAAAACTACGGGTGGCCTCGACTTTAGAAATATAATCTTTGCCTTACATGAGTAAATCAGATAGGCGAGAAACATGATTAATTCGGAATCAAATGTTCTTGAAAACTTTTACTTCTTGTGCTTTAAGAAACCATAATTAACTCCATCATCTTACCTCTTAACTTTTCTTAAGGGAAAACTCTTTATCTTGAGAAGCAGTCATACATAAGATTTTGTACAAATATAAGATATCAACATCACCTTTACATTCATGCAATATAAGGAAGAATCTCCCCCTGTAGATACTCGTCCCAATCGTCATATATCGTCCCGTAGCGAAATCAAAACTAAACGAGTCGTAAATCCAAAACAGACCAAAATATGCGCCGCATATTTCAAAACTGGGCACATATGCGCCGCATGGGAATAATAATCGCCACATATTTCACACTTTTTGTTTACAAAAAATAACATGCGTTTGAACATGCTCCGCATAAACTTAAAACTCAGGATATGCGCCGCATATAGCTTTTGTGCGCCGCGTATTATCTATGATCAGGAAAGATAATTTCAAACGAAACCTAAACGTTTTTCTTACACCCAAGCACAACTTTAACACTTCACAGCTCGAATGTAGCTTCACATCATAACATGGTGTTCATAGAATGGAAGAGCTCCATGGTTAAAGGGTTCAATCAACCTTAGTGTTAGCTTCTTTACTTGCTTCAGCTTCATCATTCTTTATTCCATTTATACGTGTTTACTCTTCGCGTGGTTAAATATGATACCATTCAGTGATTCCATTGTTCTCATCTTTACTTCATTCGGATCAACACAGACAGTCTCACAAACACACACATGTCGTGATACATTTACAATTATGTTCGCGACCGGAATTGTAATTGTATCCTTTCATACATGTGCCCGGTAACCCTTCTAAGCGTCACCTACTTACAACCCTTCAAGTATCCAACATCAACTCTACTCGTCAAACTTCAAGTCCATGTCCTTTAAGCCCGTGGGCTCAACAACATAATACAACACTTCATAGAAATCTTACCAACTTTGTTACTTTCTACACCGGTCAACACAAGTATGGCCATACAAACACACTCGCGTCGTGATACGCTTGCAATTATGTTTCGGACCATAACTGTAATTGTATCCTTTCACTTGCATGTTCGTTACCACATTTGTGTATCGTCTTTTCTTCAACAAATAGATTCACGCGACCTTTATCACGCATACAACATATATATTTTCCATTGTGGTCCTTGTCACTAACCTCGTGGGTTCGACATTGATAGAATACCATTTCACCTAATCCTCCAACTTTTGTCCATCTCAACAACTTCCCACGTAATATAAAGCACAAGTTTATCAAATTCAATTAGAGAAATAGAAGATCACCTCGAGGACCGTCTATCGAAGCAATAGAATAATTAGCGACGGAGAAGCGAGAAATGGAAGAATAAAGGCTAAAAGACAGATTCACATATCAATAAACAATCATCACATAGCCTTAATACTACACTCTCACTCATCCCAAACCCGTCCTAAGGCATTTCATCTCAAAGGCTAAGCATACCTACTTAAGCCTAACTTGATCTCTATCGGTTTAAGTCCAATTCCTATGGCAAACCTATAGTCATTGGTTCACTTAAACCATTTCTCTGATTCCACTTGTAACACCTGTCGTTTAAAAATATGGATTTCCAAAAATTTTCGCCTAATGGCGTCAAAGAAAGCGGAAGTAAACTTTAAAAGGCCAAACCAAAAGAATCTGTTTGGTTCATTTATTAATTGGTGTTACTAGCAATGTGATCAAAATAAGTTCAAATGGAAATCCGTTGGTTGCCCAACATTAAACAACCGACAACATAGCCAATACGAATCATTAATGTCTAAACATAAATCAAATGTCTAATGCGAGCAGCCACTATGGGTAAACTATAGCCATCCTCATTGAAATCTACCCATGCCTCGCACTTCTCACATCTACCTGCTCACTAATGTTGGACCTGAGGGCACAACACATTTAAAAAGAACAAGTGTTAGCTAACGAATTAGCTAAGTAAGATAACACATCATTAATAAAACATTTGTCCATTTAAACATTATATAAAAGTCACATTTCATCTTTATGGCACATATCATCACAAGTCATCACATCTATTATAACACATCTTGCATTAAACATCTTTCATATAGGATGGGTCATCCTAAATGTGCCTAGTCATCTTTTGCATCTTCACATATAACATCTAAACATCTTTGTAGTTGTGACATAAGTCACACATCTCATATAAGGTGTAAGTTTGTGTGTAGGCGGTCATAGGACCATACAGGGAACCTCACACCCGACTAGATGAACAAACCTTTTGGCGGTACATCAATGTCGTTAAGGAATGGCAAGCCAATCCCGGAGTAATCCGTATGTTCAAGACAATGAGGCTGGTCAAACCTCCCGAATTACTCTTCACATCTAAAACCATGTTGCAAGGAGCCACCCAAGCAACCACATCTACACACTAGCAGGGCAAAGGCAAGTACGTGTTAAGCTTAACACTTTCATCTAAATTACGAGGTCGATTTCACATCTCATATAGTTTAGGTGTGCACATTTCCTAAACATTCTTCATATAATTTCATCTTAATGTTTGGGCCCTTAAACGTGCACGTGTCATGGCAACTTATAAGGTCTAGTGAACTAGATGAACAAGCCACATAATCATCACATTTCACATCTACACATGCACATATACATATCATTTCTCATCTCATATCGCGTATCATTGCATATCATCTATCGTCTCATATCGTTTATCATTGTATATCATTTATCTCATATCATATATTATTACATATCGTATTTCATAATATCTCAAAGCATTTCATGGCATCTCATCTGAAAAGCATATCATCTCATAGCATATCATAACAATTCATATCATCTCATAGCATATCATAACAATACATATCATCTCATATCATTTCATAACAATACATATGATGCAGAAATGTCCAGGTTCACTGAACTGGAGAAACCCGACGAACTGGAGAAGCTAACTGAACTGAAGGAAACTGATCCGGTAATGCCATCTGAATAAGCCATGTTGATTTTGCCAGTAGTGGCCCATTTCAGACAAGTGTTTAATGAACCTGTCCAGTCACCAGTAGTAACACTTCTCCAGTGGCAAGATTCTCCAGTGACCAACACTGATAATCCACCAGTAAAGTTCTCCACTGAAGCACTCCAGTGACCAGCTCTAGATGACCAGCTCCAGATGAATGCTCCAGATTTTGTCTCCAGTGGAAGTCAAGATTTTGTCTCCAGTGGCAGTCCAGATTTTGTCTCCAGTGAAGTCAAGATTTTGTCTCCAGTGGAAGTCCAGATTTTGTCTCCAGTGGAAGTCCAGATTTTGTCTCCAGTGGAAGTCCAGATTTTGTCTCCAGTGAAAGTCCAGATTTTGTCTCCAGTGAAAGTCCAGATTTTGTCTCCAGTGGAAGTCAGATTTTGTCTCCAGTGGAAGTCCAGATTTTGTCTCCAGTGGAAGTCCAGATTTTGTCTCCAGTGAAAGTCCAGATTTTGTCTCCAGTGAAAGTCCAGATTTTGTCTCCAGTGGAAGTCAGATTTTGTCTCCAGTGGAGTCAGATTTTGTCTCCAGTGAATTCCAGATTTTGTCTCCAGTGGAAGTCAAGATTTTGTCTCCAGTGGCAGTCCAGATTTATGTTTCCAGTTTCCAATTAATAAAGTCCCCACTGAAGTTCCATGTTGGTGGACCCAATAAAGAAGAATGACAGCTGTTGGTAAGGATAAGGAAGGCGCGTGTGACAACGATAATTCTAACGGTATTGTGGGACCACTTACAGGGGAATGTTTCTAGAAGCCTACTCTTTCCATTTCTTATTGGTTGATTAATTAGTGGTTGTCCTTAGCACATGACAGTTTTTTTGATTATTTTATTGTATTTCGTTATTTCCTAGGTAATAGCATATGGCTATAAATAGAGGCTTTATTTCTCATTGTAAGATGGTTTTTTTTGGGATGTTGAATGAAATTAATAGAGCAGCCTCTATTTCTTACAAAATCTTCTTTTACCTTTAGAGATCTTTGATCTTGGTGGTTAGGAGTGACCCCTTTATCAATATTTGTGGTGACTTGTTCTTTATCAAATATTGTGGTGAGGTCTAAATCTTCGGTTTCCTTTATCTATAATCGTGGTGGCTAGACCTTTATCAATTGTAGTGGTGGGGCGGAGTGTTTCCTTTAACCTTGATTCCGGTGGCTTAGCCTTTACGAATCTTGGTGGTGGATTCTTTTATCTATCATTTTATTTTATTGTCTTGTTTTATTGTTTGTTTCATATTAAAACCCAGAAAATACCAAAAATAGTCTTCCGCTGTCGTTGTCGCGTGATTTACGCATCAAATTTGGTATCAGAGCCAGGTTTGAAAAAGGTTTCTTAATCTTTTTGTCCGTTGGGGTATTGTTTGTCTAGATCCGTTCTAGATCTGTTTGTTGGTTGTTTAGATCTAGTTGTTGCCGATATAGATCTAATAAGTTGGTTGAATATTAATGGCTTTTAGAAGAAATATGACCTTAGAAGAAGCTCATAATGCTAGGAGAGATAGGCAGATTGAAGATCTACAAGAAGCACTTGGTAGAGTTGTTCATATGTTAGAAGATGGTGGTTTAAGGTTTAATAGAGACCATGTTGTTGCTAGTGAAAGAGATTCTGAATCTCAAGGTCCTAGTGAAAGATCTGACAGTATACCCATAAACTCTAGTGAATCTGATGATCCACATCCCAGAGAAAGACGAAGGAGGCATAAGGTTGATGATACTAAAGATATTAAGATAGATCCACCAGATTTTGTTGGTTCTTCTAACCCAGAGAAATATTTTGAATGGGTTCAGGTTATGGATAGAATTATGGAAATAAAAGGTTATGATGATAAAAAAAAGTTTTAAGGTTGCCATTATTAAGCTTAAAAAGTATGCTTCATCTTGGTATGACAATATGAAATCTGAAAGGGAGTATAAAGGTAAGAGTAAAATCAAGACCTGGTCCAAACTGAAGGAAGTTATGCAGAAAAGATTTGTTCCTCAGTCGTACAAGCAAGATCAGTATCTACTGATGAATAATTTGAAGCAAGGTGCTAAAAAAGTTGTAGAGTATATTAGGGAGTTTGAGCAACTGAAGACAAGAACTGGTGTCAAAGAAACTGAAGAGCATACTATCGCCAAATTCCTTGGTGGGTTGAATGCTACTATTACTGAGAAGATAGAATTGTAGCCCATCTGGACTTATGAAGGTGCATGCAAACTGGCCCTCCAAATTGAAAAGCAACTGAAGAAGAAGGTCCAGTACAAACCTTTCACTAAGGTTACTTCCAGTTTCAGTCAACCAGTTACCAGGCCCAGTGAAACTGTTCAGAAATCCTTCAGAGGAAAGGAGAGAGAAACTGGAGGATCAAAAGAACCAGTTGGAAAGAAATGCTTCAATTGTCATGGTTTTGGTCACTTCCAGGCGCAGTGTCCCAACCATCGAGCACTCACTGCTAAGGAGATTGAAAGTTTACCAGATGTTGATACTGAAGAAGGTGAACTAGTGTATGATAATGATGAAGATGAAGAATCATATGTAGGTGCAGATGTTGGAGAGATTCTAGTGGTAAGAAGAGTGATGCACACTGATTAAGTCGCAACTGATACTGCCAGAGAGAAAATATCTTCCACTCCAGATGTACTGTTAAAGGAAAGGTATGTTATCTGATCATTGACGGTGGGAGTTGTGCTAATGCTGCTTCAGCTTACATGGTAGAGAAGCTGGAACTACCTACAGTTAAGCACCCTCATCCATACAAGTTGCAATGGCTCAGTGAAGGATCTGAGGTAAAAGTTAACCGACAAGTTACTATTCCTTTTTCCATTGGATCTATTTATCAGGATAAAATTGTATGTGATGTTGTTCCCATGGATGTTTGTCATATATTACTGGGTAGACCTTGGATATTTGATAATAATGTTTTTCATAATGGTCGTATGAATTCTTATTCCTTATTTGTAAGTGGGAAGAAGGTCACTTTGACTTCTCTGAAACCCAATGAGTTGCTGAAAATTAATAAGAAAGACCAGCCCAGCAAGTCTTTGTGCATGTCTCAGACTGAAGTTGAAGAAAAGTTAACTGGAGGCTCTCCAGTCATGATGTTACTGGTGCTTGAATGTACTGAAGAGAAGGAGTTCACTGGAGTCCGCAGTCTCCTGAAGTCTCTACTGAAGGAATTCACTGATGTTTTCCCAAAACACCTACCTGAAGGTTTGCCGCCAGTAAGAGGAATTGAACACCAGAAATGTCCAGGTTCACTGAACTGGAGAAACCCGACGAACTGGAGAAGCTAACTAAACTGAAGGAAACTGATCCGGTAATGCCATCTGAACAAGCCATGTTGATTCTGCCAGTAGTGGCCCATTTCAGACAAGTCTTTAATGAACCTGTCCAGTCACCAGTAGTAACACTTCTCCAGTGGCAAGATTCTCCAGTGACCAACACTGATAATCCACCAGTAAAGTTCTCCACTGAAGCACTCCAGTGACCAGCTCCAGATGACCAGCTCCAGATGAATGCTCCAGATTTTGTCTCCAGTGGAAGTCCAGATTTTGTCTCCAGTGGCAGTCTAGATTTTGTCTCCAGTGGCAAGATTCTCCAGTGACCAACACTGATAATCCACCAGTAAAGTTCTCCACTGAAGCACTCCAGTGACCAGCTCCAGATGACCAGCTCCAGATGAATGCTCCAGATTTTGTCTCCAGTGGAAGTCCAGATGAAGCTCCACTGAAGCACTCCAGTGACCAGCTCCAGATGACCAGCTCCAGATGAATGCTCCAGATTTTGTCTCCAGTGGAAGTCCAGATTTTGTCTCCAGTGGAAGTCCAGATTTTGTCTCCAGTGAAAGTCCAGATTTTGTCTCCAGTGGAAGTCCAGATTTTGTCTCCAGTGGAAGTCCAGATTTTGTCTCCAGTGGAAGTCCAGATTTTGTCTCCAGTGGAAGTCCAGATTTTGTCTCCAGTGGAAGTCCAGATTTTGTCTCCAGTGGAAGTCCAGATTTTGTCTCCAGTGGAAGTCCAGATTTTGTCTCCAGTGGAAGTCCAGATTTTGTCTCCAGTGGAAGTCCAGATTTTGTCTCCAGTGGAAGTCCAGATTTTGTCTCCAGTGGCAGTCTAGATTTATGTTTCCAGTTTCCAACTAATAAAGTCCCCACTGAAGTTCCATGTTGGTGGGCCCAATAAAGAAGAATGATAGCTGATGGTAAGGATAAGGAAGGCGCGTGTGACAACGATAATTCTAACGGTATTGTGGGACCACTTGCAGGGGAATGTTTCTAGAAGCCTACTCTGTCCATTTCTTATTGGTTGATTAATTAGTGGCTGTCCTTAGCACATGACATTTTTTTGATTATTTTATTGTATTTCGTTATTTCCTAGGTAATAGCATATGGCTATAAATAGAGGCTTTATTTCTCATTGTAAGATGGTTTTTTTTTGGGATGTTGAATGAAATTAATAGAGCAGCCTCTATTTCTTACAAAATCTTCTTTTACCTTTAGAGATCTTTGATCTTGGTGGTTAGGAGTGACCCCTTTATCAATATTTGTGGTGACTTGTTCTTTATCAAATATTGTGGTGAGGTCTAAATCTTCGGTTTCCTTTATCCTTGATTCCGGTGACTTAGCCTTTACGAATCTTAGTGGTGGATTCTTTTATCTATCATTTTATTTTATTGTTTGTTTCATATTAAAACCCAGAAAATACCAAAAATAGTCTTCCACTGTCGTTGTCGCGTGATTTACGCATCAACATATCATCTCATATCATTTGGGTAGCATTTCAGGCTTCAATATTCATCTACATAGCCCATATCACTTCCCGAATAATCCCGAATACCCATAAGCAAACAAGATAACATTTGGGGAAGTTATTATATGAAAACTATGTTTTTGTTGAACCCTCAGAGTGACAAAGTTGTATATCTTACCTCGAAGAAGCGCACAACAAATGATAATCAAGCTACCGTGCAAAGCAAGTATTCCCGACTACCTATAATCATTAAGCGACCATTAGACGAGCTAAACAATACCCACTCAATTATGGTCATAACGCAGACCTAAACACCTATAAACATGTCCCATTACAATGCTTGATGCATTGAAGATTCGATTAGTACTTTAGAGCTCACAGAACTCGACGAAACTCGACCTTCACTCACTAATTCAACCTTTCAGGTACTTTGACATTAGAATAATCCTTTAAAGCATTACCATTAGAAAGTAGACTCTCCCACGATTCCGTGGATAGCTTATTTGTCAAAAACGGAGTTACGGTTCAAAAGTTATGGTCATTTTCAAATTCAGTCGCTAATTGCGTCGCAGTGGGCAAATTGCGTCGCTGCTGTCCTATTGCGTTGCAGTTTAGTGACTGCGGCACAGCAGCCCCTGTTTCTGCACACAACACTTCGTTTAACCTCCAAAACTTAACCAAACACACCCCAAATGACCCCAAACCCTATGAACGACTTTTGTACCTTAAAATTCATCATTTTAAGACCATAATGATGCAATGAAATCATTGATTAACCCCTACTTGATTTGCATCACAATAACAAACATTTTAGGTTACCGAATCGATTAAAACGCATGATTTTTTTCCCGGTAAAAGGCCGTCACCCCTGGTTAGATTATATATATCATCAATAAAAACAGGCGTATTGACTGAATTGTCAATACGACTTAGTACAACCACAATGCCAAAATAGCAACAACCAAAATCATGCAATGTGACAGACCACATACATGACTAAAACAATCGCATCTAGCTTAACAAGAAAAACTAGACTCGAGAAACAAAAACCTAAGATGGTACATACAGCAACGACTTAGGCAGCTTCCATACTTCCAGAATCCCTTCCGTTCGTACCTTCTTCTTGAACCTAAAAGCAAGTAGCTTGAGACAAACAGTAGCCTTGATAACTTCAATTAATTGCTGAGCAGATCTCTTGCTCTTCTTGAATAATCGTGAATTCCTCTCCTGCCAAATTAAGTATGTAGTAGCTGCAAGAACTAACTTGGCAATGATAACATCAGCTCTTTCCCTCTTAGCAAAAGAAACGAATGAACTCACAATTACATCCCAATGGACCGAATAATGATCCAACTCTGCATAGGCACAAATTCTGATGCAGAAATTCCCAGGTTCACTAAACTGACTGACACCAGTGATTTGGAGACACCAAGTGAACTGAAGAAGCTAACTGACCCGATAACGCCATCTGAACAAGCCATGTTGATTCTGCCAGTAGTGGCCCATTTCAGGCAAGTATTTACTGAATCAGTCCAGTCGCCAGTAGTAACACTTCTCCAGTGGCAAGTTTCTCCAGTTGCGGCCAGTAGTGATCCACCAGTAAAGTTTACCACTGAAGCACTCCAGTGACCAGCTCCAGATTTAAGTCTCCAGTGGAAGTTCCAGATTTACGTTCCAGTTTTCATTAATAAAGTTTGTTCCAGTCACATGTTTGTGGACCCAATAAAGAAGGAATGACAGCTGTCAAAGACAATAAGGGAGGGGCGTGTGACAACGTTAATCCTAACGGTTTGTGGGCCCTTGTGCAGAAGGAATCTTTCTAGAAGCTTTGTCTGTCCATTTCCTATTGGTGGATAAATTAGTGGTTGTCCTTAGCACATGACAGCCTTTTATTTATTTAATATTTGTATTTCTTTATTCCTAGAAAATAGCATGTGTGGCTATAAATAGGGGCTTATTTTCTCATTGTAATGCAGTTTTTGATGTTGAATGAAATTAATAGAGCAACCTCTATTTCTTATCTAAAATCTTCATTTACCTTTATGGATCTTTGATCTTGGTGGTTTGAAGTGATCCCTTTATCTATATTTGTGGTGGTTTGTCCTTTATCAAATATAGTGGTGAGATCTTAAATCTTCGATTCCTTTATCTGTGTTTGTGGTGGCTAGACCTTTATCAAACATAGTGGTGGGTTGGAGTGTTTCCATTATCCTAGATTCCGGTGGCTCGTCCTTTATGTAACACCCTGACTAGGGCGGAAACACGAGATGCCACAGAACGACATGGTACAAAAGGTTTAAATATAAAACATCACCACAAAGTTTCAAATGCCATTCAAATTCAGAAGGGTTACAAGTTCAAGTTGCCGTTTAATACACATTACATAACCAAATTCATTATCCAAAAGATCAAATGTTTGCATTACTAGTCCAACATGCAACAATTAAACACATCATCCAAGAGGCGGTCCATAATGCTAACTTACTGCCCTAGACCTGAAAAGCATGAAGAAAAAGTGTCAACTACAAGAGTTGAGTGAGTTCATAGGTTTATACTAACAACACATATATATTTAATCCAATTCAAGAAATGATATGTCATAAAATTTCCAAGGATTCCATCCTACTATCCATACCCAAACCGTATGTTCAATCAATAATAACCAACCATAATTAATATCAATACCACTTGGTCAATGGTAAGACTACCATGACATAATTTGATGAGATTGTCTTGAGCCACTACTAAGACCGGTTATGTCCAAGATAGTAAGGGACACATGCCGTCAATCATGTGCAATAATAATAATGAGTGTCGTGCCATGGAGACGACCGATAATATAAGGGGGCGTGGTATGACCACTGATATAGTAGCTAGAGCACCGCGTGGTCGGACTGGGAATGAAGGTCGCCACAAAGACAAACCAAGCATCCCACCGTTACTCGTTGGGTGAGGGGACAAGTCCTAGTTGCGCAACTCTCATACTACAGGCCTCTCGAAGAGTTAATAGTAGTGTACCGAGGTGAAACAGTTTGACAGTACTCAAGCTCATCATATAATATATAACACGTTGAACATACAATATACTTCCCATATCATTATCATCGTTCATTCAATGTAGCATTTTCATAAACGAAAGTCAATTTAATTATTTATTTAATTTAATAATATTTAATTACTTATTTATTCACTTTATTGATTTAATTACTAAATAATTCCTTAAAAATACTTTTAAGTGTCATAATTGCCTTTATAAATTATGAATAATTTCATTTGGGTTATATTCTGATATATATGCTCCTTAATTTATAATTTCATGATTTATACTTTTATTTGTGTATTTTCCATTAATTTTAATAATAATATTTAATTACTAAATAATTCCTTAAAAATACTTTTAAGTGTCATAATTGCCTTTATAAATTATGAATAATTTCATTTGGGTTATATTCTGATATATATGCTCCTTAATTTATAATTTCATGATTTATACTTTTATTTGTGTATTTTCCATTAATTTTAATAATAATATTTAATTACTTATTTATTCACTTTATTGATTTATTTACTAAATAATTCCTTAAAAATACTTTTAAGTGTCATAATTGCCTTTATAAATTATGAATAATTTCATTTGGGTTATATTCTGATATATATGCTCCTTAATTTATAATTTCATGATTTATACTTTTATTTGTGTATTTTCCATTAATTTTAATAATAATATTTAATTACTTATTTATTCACTTTATTGATTTATTACTAAATAATTCCTTAAAAATACTTTTAAGTGTCATAATTGCCTTTATAAATTATGAATAATTTCATTTGGGTTATATTCTGATATATATGCTCCTTAATTTATAATTTCATGATTTATACTTTTATTTGTGTATTTTCCATTAATTTTAATAATAATATTTAATTAGTTATTTTTTACTTAATTATTTATCTTTAAATTATGTAACACATGTCTCTTGCCTTTTAACTATTTTTCTCCAGTAGGTTTTAGTTATTTTTATCAATGGTTATGATGGTTTAACCCCATTCTTGATTTACATAATTTATTTATTGATTTTTATGTCTTTTAATTACCATTTAAATTCAATAATTCATGGAAATTCTTAGAAATCATCACTAATCATTTTGGTCAAAAATCCCAGCCCTTTTAGGCAACTTTTATCAATAAAAATTCATATCAATTCAACCTCTCTTGTGTCTTGCTTATTTTGAGGATTTTAAACTTAAAAATCGTTTACCTAAATAGTGATTTTAGCCTTATTTCTTAAGTAATTAAAGTGCTTCAAAAGAGGTTTTCATTCTTGTTTCATTATTTCCAGGAATTTCATCATATTTTGGTGTCCAAAATCGTGATAGTGGTGGTGGTGTGATATGTGCAATTTAGTGCTTTCGGTTAGTGATTATTTGACCCGAAAAGGTGATTTTTGAGCTTATTATTGTCATGAACTAATAGATCTGAGTTTTATACTTTTATTTCAACTTATTTCCAGTAGGTTTATCATATTTCCTTGGTCATAAGATTATGGTGCATGTGTGTGCTCAAAATGCATTTTTGCGTGTTTTCGGTTTGTGATTTCTAGCTTATTTTAACATGTTTTGGTCCAAGCTTTGTCTCTTTGTTATTTTATTAATTTTTCCAGAATACTAACATTAATATAAACATATTTTTCACTTATAACAAGTCCATATCCATCTCATAATCCAACAAAAGATCCAACTTTCTTAAATCTAGCATACATGCATTCAAATCAACACTTTTTAATATCAACTTTTATAGATCTAACATTCAACAACATAAAAACATCTTTTTAATGAAAAATCTCAGAATATATTCTTCAAAAATATACAAAAACATATAGATCTATCAAAAGGAAAATCACTTTAAAAGCTACAAATCTACAACCACACTTTTGGGTCTTAAACTTGTTGAATCCTTGAATCTTTCTTCTTAGATTCGACATGCATGAGCATGGAAAGAAAGATCCTATCAACTTTGCCCTCATTAAGTGTATATTACAAAGAAAACAAGAAGAAAGTATGAGTTTTTGATAAAACCTTTGAATATAAACAAAAACATGATTAGATCTAGTAAAAAGGATGAAGATTATACCCTCTTGAACTTGGTTTTTGATGAGGAAAGTGGGCAGAATTTTAGTGGCCTTTGAAGACTCCAACAACCCTTAATCTAACCCAAAAACAATCCTTAAACCCTTGCTTGATATAACCCTTTAGTAATCTAACTTAATCCTTATTATTATTAAGTGTTTAACTTGATTTTGTTGGTGTTATTTTGTTGTTGTTTGGGCCGAAATAAGAAGAAGAAAAAGGGAGGGGGAGAGGTTTTTCTTGAGAGAAAAGATGAGTATGTGAAGAGTGTGTGAGAAGTGTATGAAGTGTGAGAGTTCCAAGACTAGAAAGAGTGTATGTAAAATTTCAAATGGATGAGTGTGGGTGTGATGGGGTGGGGGGTTGAAGAGTTTTTCCTTCTTTTTTTTTATATAATTTGTTGTATATAATGTGTATGTATGTTAGATGTAAGTGTATATATGTTTTGTAAGGTTAAATGTGTTAGTTTGTAGTATAGGTTAATGTTTATTCTAATATGTGTATATATATATATGTCATGTATATGCATATGTATGTATATATTTTTGTGTTTTTAATTTGTTACATAAGCCTTAATTTATAAACTTGTGTTTATTTTAAGCACATATATATATTCTTATTGTTAATTAACACTTTCATGCACATATTAATTTGTAAATATACCTTGAGATAGAAATCTTTATTCTCATGTCATATTTACTTAAATTGGTTTGGTGATTGATTGTGTTGGACACTTATAAGAATTTTGATTGATATCTCAACTTGTGAGGCTCATTTTATCATTCATAAATTGATTAATCATCAATAAAAATTTTGTTCAATGGTATTTTATAAATTAAATTTAGAATTGAACAATAGCTTTAGATTGCTAATTTAGGGGCATTATCTACTAGCTTCAAGTATAACTATGGCTTGCGGGATCATAGACAACATAACTAGAACATATATAATGTTAAAAAGTAGGGTTGTTACACTTTACGAATCTTGGTGGTGGATTCTTTTATCTATCATTTTACTTTATTGTCTTGTTTGTTTATTTTGTTTCATAAAATCATAAAATCCTCACAAAAATAGTCATTCCGCTGTGCTAGTTCTTTGTTTAAGTTGTTACATTCCGTTGTGCTTAGATTTGCGTGAGATTTACGCATCAAATTAGTATCAAAGCCAAGTTTGAAAAAGGTTTCTTAATCTTTTTATCCTTGGGTTTTGTTTGTTTGTTGGGTCAGATCCAAAAGGGTTGTTCTCATCTTTTGATCTGTTGGTAGTTTATTGTCCTTTTGTCTAGATCTTTTATTGTTGGTGTTATTTGTTGAGTATTAATGGATTTTAGAAGAAATATGACATTAGAAGAAGCTCATAATGCTAGGAGAGATAGGCAGATTGAAGATATACAAGAAACACTTGGTAGGGTTGTTAATCTGTTAGAAGATGGTGGTTTAAGGTTTAATAGAAAACATGTTGTTGCTAGTGAAAGAGATTCTGAATCTCAAGGTCATAGTGAGAGATCTGATAGTACACCCAGAAACTCTAGTGATTCTGATGAATCTAATCAGTCTAGAAGAAGAAGAAGGAGACATAAGGGTGATGATACTAAAGATATTAAGATAGATCCACCAGATTTTGTTGGTTCTTCAAACCCAGAAGAGTTCTTTAAATGGGTTCAGGTGATAGATTGAATAATGGAGATAAAAGGCTATGATGATAACAAAAGTTTTAAAGTTGCCATTATTAGGTTTAAAATGTATGCTTCATCCTGGTATGACAATATGAATGCTGAAAGAGAGTACAAGGGTAAAAGTAAAATCAAGACCTGGTCTAAGTTGAAAGAAGTCATGCAGAAGAGATTTGTTCCCCAGTCATACAAGCAAGATCACTATCTACTGATGAATAATCTGAAGCAAGGTGCAAAAGAAGTTGTGGAGTATATTAGCGAGTTTGAGCAACTGAAGACAAGAACTGGAGTGAAGGAAACTGAAGAGCATACTATCGCCAGATTCCTTGGTGGTCTAAATGCTGTCATAACTGAGAAGATAGAATTGCAGCCCATCTGGACTTATGAAGGTGCATGCAAACTGGCTCTCCAGATTGAAAAGCAACTGAAGAAGGTCCAGTACAAACCTTTCACTAAGGTTTATTCCAGTTCCAGTCAACCAGTTCTTAAAGCCAGTGAAACTGGTCAAAAATCCTTCAGAGGAAAGGAGAAAGAAACTGGAGGATCAAAAGAGCCATTTGGAAGAAAATGTTTTAAGTGTCATGGCTTTGGTCACTTCCAGGCGCATTGTCCCAACTAGCGAGCACTAACTGCCAAAGAGATTGAAAGCTTACCAGATGTTGATAATGAAGAAGGTGTACCAGTGTATGACGAAGGTGAATATGAAAAATCATATGTAGGAGCAGATGTTGGAGAAATGCTAGTGGTAAGAAGAATCATGCACACTGATGAAGTTACAACTGATACTGCCCAGAGAGAAAATATCTTCCATTCCAGATGTACTGTTAAAGGAAAGGTGTGTAATCTGATCATTGATGGTGGAAGTTGTGCTAATGCTGCTTCAACTTACATGGTAGAGAAACTGGAACTACCTATAGTTAAGCACCCTCATCCTTACAAGTTGCAATGGATCAGTGAAGGTTCAGAGGTAAAGGTTAATCGACAAGTTACTATTCCTTTTTCCATTGGATCAGTTTATCAAGATAAATTTGTTTGTGATGTCGTTCCTATGGATGCTTGTCATATATTACTGGGTAGACCATGGTTATTTGATAATTATGTCTTTCATAATGGTCGTATGAATTCTTATTCGTTATTTGTAAGTGGGAAGAAGGTCACTTTGACTTCTCTAAAACCCAATGAGTTGCTGAAAGTTAATAAGAAAGACCAGCCCAGCAAGTCTTTGTTCATGTCTCAGACTGAAGTTAAAGAAGAGTTAACTGGAGGCTCTCCAGTTATGATGTTACTGGTGCTTGAACGTACTGAAGAAAAGGAGTTCACTGGAGTCCCCAGTCTCCTGAAGTCTCTACTGAAGGAATTTATTGATGTTTTCCCTGAAGACCTACCTGAAGGTTTGCCACCAGTAACGGGTATTGAACACCAGATTGACCTGGTTCCAGGTCCAGTCCTCCCAAACAAAGCTGCTTATAGATGTTCACCTACTGAAGCAAAGGATTTGCAAAGGCAGGTAGATGAGTTGGTTGCCAAAGGTTATGTGAGAGCAAGTATGAGTCCTTGTTCAGTCCCAGCTCTCCTGGTTCCAAAGAAAGATGGTTCGATGAGAATGTGTGTTGATAGCAGGGCCATAATATAACTATTAAGTATAGATATCCCATTCCCAGATTGGATGATATGCTTGATGAGTTACATGGCTCCAGTGTATGTTCAAAAATTGATCTCAGAAGTCGCTATCACCAGATTAGAATGAAGGATGGAGATGAGTGGAAGACTGCAGTCAAAATTAAAGGAGGCCTTTATGAATGGTTAGTAATGCCTTTTGGTTTATCTAATGCTCCTAGTACTTTCATGAGACTGATGAATGAAGTCCTCAGACCACTTATTGGTCAGTTTGTTGTTGTTTATTTTGATGATATTCTTGTATATTCGAAAACTGAAGCTGAACATGTTAACCATTTGAGAAATGTGTTTGAATTAATGAGAAGACACCAGTTGTATGGAAAACTGGAGAAATGTAATTTTATGGTGGAAAGTGTAATATTTCTTGGGTATGTGGTATCAAAAGAAGGTATTTCTATGGATCCCTCAAAGGTAGAAGCCATCAGATCATGGCCAGTTCCTACAACCATCACTGAAGTAAGAAGTTTTCATGGACTGGCATCATTCTATAGAAGATTTATCAAGGATTTCTCTACTGTTGTGGCTCCAATCACTGATTGTCTGAAGAAAGGTGTGTTCAACTAGCCAAGTTCAGCACAACTGGCATTTGAAACACTAAAGGAAAGGCTCAGTTCAGCTCCAGTACTATCTTTGCCAGATTTTGATATGTTGTTTGAGTTAGAATGTGACGCCAGTGGAGTAGGTATTGGTGCAGTTTTAGTACAAGCAGGACGTCCAGTGGCATATTTCAGTGAAAAACTCAATGGTTCCAAACTGAAGTATAGTACTTATGACAAAGAGTTTTATGAAATCATTCGTGCTATCACTCACTGGTCACATTATCTGAAGCCAAAACAGTTTGTCTTATTTTCTGATCATGAAGCACTAAAGTTTATTAATGGTCAGCATAAGCTTAATGCCAGACATGCAAAATGGGTGGAATTTTTGCAGTCTTATTCTTTTGTTTCTAAGCACAAAGCTGGGGTAGCTAATATTGTTGCTGATGCACTTTCTAGAAGATATTCGTTGTTATCCATTCTGGAAGCAAGAGTTCTTGGATTTTCTTTCATTAAAGAGTTGTATGCTGCTGATCCAGACTTCGATGATCGCCTCACTGAAGCTAATCAGCAAGGACCATTTGTTGTTCAAGATGGTTTCTTATTTAAGAATGGAAAGTTGTGTATTCCAAAGGGTTCTATTAGAGATTTACTGATAAGGGAAGCACATGGAGGAGGTCTGGCTGGCCATTTTGGTATTAACAAAACTGGAGAAATCCTCACTGAACACTTCTACTGGCCAAGTTTATTGAAAGATGTTCAGAATATTATCAGTCGCTGTCCAACCTGTCACCAGGCAAAGGCAACTTTTCACAAAGGATTGTATACCCCTCTACCAGTGCCAAATTAGCCATGGGAAGATCTTAGCATAGATTTCATTGTTGCATTGCCCAGAACTCAAAGGGGTAAAGATTCAATAATGGTGGTGGTTGATCGCTTTTCAAAAATGGCACATTTTATTCCTTGCAACACCACAAATGATGCTTCAGCAGTGGCAAATTTATTTTTTAAAGAAATTGTTCGTTTGCATGGGATTCCAAAGACAATTGTTTCAGATACAGATGTCAAGTTTCTGAGTTATTTCTGGAAGACCTTATGAAGACTGATGGGTACCAGATTGATGTTCAGTACGTCTCATCATCCTCAAACTAATGGACAAACTAAAGTCACTAATCGTACAATTGGCATGTTATTGAGAACACTGGTGAAAAAGACACTGAAAGATTGGGATCTGAAGCTTGCTCATGCTGAGTTTGCTTTCAACAGAGCTCCAAATTATTCTACCAGTAAATCGCCATTTGAAATTTGTTATGGTGCCAATCCTTTAACCCCAATTGATTTGATTCCATTTTCGATTGAACCAAAAGCAAGTGTTGAAGCTGAAGCCAGAGCAAAAGAAATCAAGAAAATTCACCAGCAAGTGAAGGCCAGAATTGAGAAGACTAATGCAGATTACAAGGCAAGAGCAAACAAGCAAAGAAAGCAGTCTAGTTTTGTTCTAGGTGATCTAGTTTGGGTGTACCTTAGAAAAGAGAGATTTCCAGCAAGAAGGAAAAACAAGTTGTTGCCCAGAGCTGAAGGACCATTCAAGATTCTGGAGAGATATGGTGATAATGCATACAAGGTTGAGTTACCTGGAGATATGTCAGCTTCAAGTACTTTTAATGTTGGGGATCTGATGCCTTATCTGGAGGATGAGTACCTCGAGGACTTGAGGACAAGTCCTTCTTTAGAGGAGGAGATTGATGCAGAAATTCCCAGGTTCACTAAACTGACTGACACCAGTGATTTGGAGACACTAAGTGAACTGAAGAAGCTAACTGACCCGATAATGCCATCTGAACAAGCCATGTTGATTCTGCCAGTAGTGGCCCATTTCAGGCAAGTATTTACTGAATCAGTCCAGTCGCCAGTAGTAACACTTCTCCAGTGGCAAGTTTCTCCAGTTGATTCAGGGGACAACTTTTTATCAAATAAACCTTCATGCAGTAACGGAGAAACAATACCTGGACTGCCCAAGAACATTTCATAATGATTCAGAAAGGCTGCAAGTAAATCATCACCATCCAGCTGCCTCCCATTCGTGTCTAGAATAATATCAATTCTACTTCTTCTAACTCGACTTTTAACAACTTTATGAAAATAAGCGGAGTTGTAATCTCCAACTTGCAACCATTCAATCTTGGCTTTCTGTTTTAAAAACCGCTCCTCAGTTAATAAAGCATCATTAAAAGCTTGCAAATAGGCCGCTTACTCTTCTTTGAGAAACTAAATATGCGGATCTTTGTCAAGATCCTTTTGAATTTCATCAAGTTCCACTCGCAATTTTGAGACATTTGAATGAATATTTCCCTGATTGAGTAACAATTTTCGCAAAGGCCTTTTCAAAGCTTTCAATTTCTTCACCAAAATAAAAGAATAATGCCCAAGAATCTCCTCTTACCAGTATGTTTGAACAGTATCTCGAAAGTTCCCATTATGAAGCAAAACATTCGAAAATTTGAAAGGTTTGGGTCGAAATTTTACCTTCATTGGAAATCGCAATACTGCTGGGGCATGATCTGAAATTCGGTATGGTTGGAAGATAGCCATAGCACCCACAAATGTATCAACAAAATCCACATTAGCTAATATTCTATCAATCTTCTTAAGTTGTCCGTCCATACCTTTTGGCTTTTGATTCCACGTATAATGAAGCCCAACACTATTAATATCTGTAACTTCGATATTACTTATACAATCACGAAATTCTCTCATAGAAATGTCTAATGAGGATATTCCCATAGCTTTATCATCCAAGTTCAAAGCTGAATTAAAATCACCCATAAGGCACCATGGTTTACTTGTAACAAACTGTTTATGAATAAGAAGATTATTCCAGAGGTCACGTCGATCCATGTACCTGTTATGAGCATAGATAAAAGAACAGAAGAAAGACCTTCTATCTGCCTTAAAAACAAATTGGGTATGAATAACCTGATCAGTCTGAGATAGCATCATAACATCAACTATATCCGGATTCCACCCAAGAACAATTCTAGCTCCTTTTAAACATAAATCATATTTCGAGATCCAAGACCACCCCCGGAACACCGAATCAAATAGTTTACAGAGTCTATCACGTGAAACATGCGTCTCAAGAATAGCACAAGCACATAGCTGATTTTCACAAATAACCTGCCTAACCTCCTTCTGTTTGGGAATTTTATTAATTCCCCTGATATTCCAAGACGCAATCTTATACATTAGGAACATTCACAGCAGGAGTGCTTGCCCCTATAAAAGTCCCATATCGAGTGTCTTCTTCAGCTTGGATTTCCTCAATCTCATCATCATCACTTTCTATATCAGCATTTAATTTCTGGTCATTACTTTTAGAAAGTTCCCTATTAATATCTGTAACTTCGATATTACTTATACAATCACGAAATTCTCTCATAGAAATGTCTAATGAGGATATTCCCATAGCTTTATCATCCAAGTTCAAAGCTGAATTAAAATCACCCATAAGGCACCATGGTTTACTTGTAACAAACTGTTTATGAATAAGAAGATTATTCCAGAGGTCACGTCGATCCATGTACCTGTTATGAGCATAGATAAAAGAACAGAAGAAAGACCTTCTATCTGCCTTAAAAACAAATTGGGTATGAATAACCTGATCAGTCTGAGATAGCATCATAACATCAACTATATCCGGATTCCACCCAAGAACAATTCTAGCTCCTTTTAAACATAAATCATATTTCGAGATCCAAGACCACCCCCGGAACACCGAATCAAATAGTTTACAGAGTCTATCACGTGAAACATGCGTCTCAAGAATAGCACAAGCACATAGCTGATTTTCACAAATAACCTGCCTAACCTCCTTCTGTTTGGGAATTTTATTAATTCCCCTGATATTCCAAGACGCAATCTTATACATTAGGAACATTCACAGCAGGAGTGCTTGCCCCTATAAAAGTCCCATATCGAGTGTCTTCTTCAGCTTGGATTTCCTCAATCTCATCATCATCACTTTCTATATCAGCATTTAATTTCTGGTCATTACTTTTAGAAAGTTCCCTATTAATATCTTCAGCAAACAATTGTTCCAGAACTCCATCATGCATATCTCGAACATCAATTCCTTTTGATAATATAGAAACATCATCAAGAACAGAATATGAATTACGTGTTTCCACTTGCACCTTTTCAACGCCTGATTTAACAGACGCAGTACGTGATGTATTTGTTCCTTTTGCCCTTCTGTACTAGTTGATGCCATGCTAGCTTGTTTTGGTCTATACATAAAGTTGGGTTTGGGTTTTGAGAGTCGAACACCCTCAATTGGTCTTCCTTGATTCTGCTTCAATTTTTCACCTTTATTTCCTTTGCGTACAACCTCTTTAAACCCTTCATCATTCTCAATCAATTTAGAAACCTTCACACTTTTTGGACAGTGTGCATCATCGTGTCCAAAAACCTTGCAAACATCACACCTATCAGGCTTCTACTCATACTCCACTAGAATTGTAACCTTTGAGATTTCATTAGTATGTAAATTTGGAATACCTATTACTAGTTCAACCCTTAGCTCGTTCACAACATCCAATTCAACTAAAGCACGAGCATAAGTATTACGCCCCCTGGATTCCATACACATATTGCTTGTATATGCATCGAGCATAATTGGTTTTCCAATCTTGGATCCAATAAGACTCAACCCATCCTCTGAAAAAGCTACCAATGGAATATTTTTCAACCTCACCCAAACCGGAACCTTAGTAACTTCATGTTTAGTAAGATTAACATTCGGGTTCCAAACATTCAAGAAAATGGGTATAGATCGTATTAACCAAGGACCTTGCTCTAACACCTTCTCCATCCCCTCTTTTTGATCAAACTTAAAAAAGAAAAAACCAGCTGAGTTCATCATGATTTTAGCAATCCCATACTTAGCCCATGCATTCTTTGCATAATTTTCAACCACAGGGAATGCAAGTCGATTTCCAAGAAAATATCCATATAAAGTATTATCATAGCGAGTGGTCACCTGTTTTACCGTTTCAATAGGCAATACAACATCAATTCCATCAACATGCGAGTGATTATCTAAATTCATAAATCGAAAATTAACCTTTCGCTTTTCAGAACCCTCCTTCAATGCAGACGCATAAGATTTTACCTGTTCCAAATTAGTACTGTTGATCTTATCAGCAATCTTGCCTTCAGGATCCTCCACTTTACCTTGATCATTCCCAGCGTCATCAGTAGGCTTTCCGTTATTAATCTGATCAGATTGAAGCACATCAGACTTTGGTTCACTTACATTTTCATCATTAGGGTTTCGCTGCAAGATACGAATTGGTTTAACCGTACTCATATTACCCTTCCTTTTAATCACCGACAAAAAATTATTAATGTCTAAAGAAGAAGCTCTCTGCATTAAGACCTAACCCAAAACACCATGCACCAGAAAACAAAGCTAGGTTTTCCATATGGTAAGACCTGAATCTGCAAATCATATGGTAAGACCTGTTGAAGATAGGGAGATTAAAGAAGCCATGTTTTCCATGGGGGATGACAAGTCTCCTAGTCCGGATGGGTACTCGGCTGCTTTCATTAAAGGAACATGGGATATAGTTGGAAGTGATGTGGTTAATGCTGTCAAAGAATTTTTTGTGAGTGGGAAGTTGTTGAAGGAACTTAATCATACAGTTATTGCTCTTATTCCTAAAACTTCTTCCCCAACGAAAATCAATGACTTTAGGCCGATCTCTTTGTGTAATGTGGTTATGAAATGTATTACAAAGATCATTGCCAATCGGCTGAAGATTTATCTTGCAGATTTAGTAAGTGATAATCAGTCTGCTTTTGTGCCTGAAAGACGTATTTATGATAATATTCTTTTAACACAAGAGCTGCTGCATAATTACCATCTTGATAGAGGCCCGGCTAGATGTGCTTTTAAAGTTGATATCTAGAAAGCATATGATACTGTTGATTGGGGGTTCCTGCGCTCTATTTTAATTGGTTTTGGTTTTAATCCGATAATGGTTGGGTGGATCATGGAATGTGTCTCTACAGCTTCGTTTTCTCTCTTTCTAAATGGTACTTCGCATGGATTTTTCGCTGGAAAACGGGGTTTACGACAGGGTGATCCATTGTCTCCCTACCTGTTTACTTTGGTTATGGAAATCTTAACTCGTATTTTAGTTCGAAATGTGTCTTACTCAGATACATTTAGGTACCATCATCGATGCTCAGAGCATGGTGTACTTAACTTGTGTTTTGCAGATGATTTAATTCTTTTTGCTCATGGAGATGTTGATTCTGCTAGAGTTATTATGGATTCTTTGGAGGAATTCAAGAATGTGTCTGGTCTCACGCCTAGTCTTCCGATGAGCACAACTTACTTTTGTAATGTTTTAAATCACGTTAAAATGGATATTCTTAATGTGCTCCCTTTTGAAGAAGGTTCCTTGCCAGTAAAGTATCTTGGAGTACCATTGATTTCATCCAGATTGTATCTTAGAGACTGCAAAGAATTGGTGGAACGTATTCAAAAACGAGTGTCTGATTGGAAAAACAAGTCATTATCTTTCGCTGGACGACTTCAACTAATCAATTCGGTAATCTTCTCTTTACATGTTTATTGGTCCTCTGTTTTTGCTTTACCTTCCCGAATTGTTCATGATATAGAGCAAATTATTAGAGGGTTTCTATGGTGTCAAGGGGAGTTAAAGAAAGGTAAATCAAAAGTGGCATGGGAAGTAGTTTGTCTCCCTAAAGAGGAAGGTGGTTTGGGCATTCGAAGTATTTCTACCTTTAATAATGCTTTACTGGTTCCGCATATTTGGCATATTGTCACCTTAAAGAACTCTCTTTGGGTATGCTGGATTCAATCTTATAAGCTCAAGGGGCGTAATTTTTGGGATGCTCCAAGTTCAGGTAATCATTCTTGGAGTTGGAGAAAAATCTTGCAAGTTAGAGGTCTGGTTCGCGGTTTTATATGGCACAAGCTTGGGAACGGAGTACAAACCTCAGCTTGGTTTGATAATTGGTGTAGTTATAGCCCGTTAATTGATAACCTCACGCATAGAATGATCAAACAAGCTGGTTTTCAATTGTCAACTAATGTGGCTGATTTGGTGCAAAATGGCGAATGGACCGGGCCGTTATCGTGGAATACAAAGTTTCCGAATGTTACATGTCTAATTCTTGTGTCACAACAGGGTGATCGAGTTTTTTGGAAGGATAGAAATGGGATTGAGAAACCTTTTTGTAAGTCCCAACTTGAAAGATGGTACTACTGAAGACACCTCAATGTCGATGGTGGAGTTACTTTGCAATATATGCACTGAACTGGAGACGACCAGTTGCAGTGTGTATATACCAAGTTCTAGATAGATTACTTATTTAAATGACAATAAGTAAAGAACAATGCAATAATACAAATAACTTGTAAGATAACTTGATGAGACAATATGTATTTTCAATGTGTAATTTATTTATTGATGTTAAATAAATTACAAGGTTGATGTGGAACCAAGATAATACAAGAATGTAAATATCCTAACAACCTATGAAATACAATTGATCTACACTCGGAAATTCTCAACACAATCAAAACACTTAAAGTTGTGAAATGTTCCTTTTAGCGATTGAGAGAATATTGCACAAGTTCACCAAGAATATTGCAGGTTTGCAAAGTGTGAAGTGTTTGTATGTTTTCACTTTGTGATTTCAAAACACTTAATATTCTTGTTGTGCAATGACTTGTATTTATAGGAAAAGTTAACATTGGGATGTTAACTTTAGCCGTACAAATGTGGTTGAGAGCATTTAAGGAATAACATTTAATTCCTTAAAAAGCAGTGTAAAGTCGCATGATAAAGCAACTTTACATAACCACCTTTATGTACCTTTTATTACTTAAATAATAAGATAAGGCTTATTATCCGGGTAAAGGTACATAAAACATACAAGTCAATTCCTCGTAATTAGTGTAAAGCTTTGTAAGGGCTTTCCACTGATGGTCTCCAGTTTGTAACTGACTAGAATGCCAACTGGGCTTCGCTGCCATTGCCATTCTCTATCTTCCATTTGTTGTCTTCAACTTCAACTGGAATGATTCTTCAACTGGTCAGTTCTCAACTGGAGGAAGTCTTCAGTTGCGTTGACAGTACGGTGCAACTAGACTTCAATATATTTCTGGACAAATCTTCTTGGTCACCAGTTTCACTGGTCTCCAGATGCAACTGGTGACTGGTAAGTGTAAACTGGTGACTGGCCAGTTCCAGGTGAACTGGTCCTAACAAATTCCCCCTATTTGTCTAGAAATATAGTCTAAGTCTTTTTCTAGTTCTTGTATCTATACAAGTGTGAACTATAGAGACTTGTTCGATTAAAATCTATCTAAGTTCCCAAGGCATTTTTATAGATCAATAAATGCCTTAGGTTTTTCTTTTAGGTTTGTTAGATTTTAATCTTTTATCTACCTTGTGGTTACAAACTGGTAACTTCATTTATACAAGGAAATGGAATTTATACAAGTTACAGAATGTAAATACAAATTACAAGTAGATAACTGAAGAAAGAACTTAATGAGATGGCCCTTCGCCAGTTCTTCTTCTCTTGGCAACTGAAGAGATAGGCTGAGAGTCTTCAGGGTCAATATTCAACTTTTGCTCAAGATTTTCTTTATGTTGAATTTTGCCCCTTAGAAAGTTTGCCCATGCTTTCTCAAACCTATTCTTTTGTGCCTTCGCATCCAGTACATTCACCATCTCCACCCATTCGTTGAACCCATATTGCATAGCACCTTGATTGTCAGTTTTAGCAAGTGGCCCCCTGGTATAACTAACTTCGACTTGAAAAACTTTGGTGCCTGGCTTGATTGTTACATTTACACCATTGATAGTACCACCATGTCTTCTAGTTGACATGATCTGGGAGTAGTAGCTTCTAGCTTCTGATTCATTTGTAATTTTTATACTCCCAGCACCAGCAGCCAGTACGGCGGACTTGATGTCTTCATTTGAAACCTCGCCAGTTGGTTCAACAAATGTGCTAAGGTCAGCATCTCTAGACAGTGGTCTTCTTGGTTGTGGAATCCTTCTTGGTGGATTCAAAACCTTCTTCACAACCTTCTTAAAATTTTCAATTTGTTTAAGAATCCCACTGGCCCTATTCTCCTTGGCCTTCTCCACTGAAATATTCAAGCTTCTGGCATCGAATTCTGCTTCATCCTCAGGATAGTGTTTGTCCAGTTCTACATCCAGCAGTTCTTTCAACTGGTCAACTATCCTGGGATCATTCTTGATCCTAACATACTCCTCCTTAGTGATACCCAAAAGATTGGCATCACTCATATCAAGTAACTTGATTTGTGCAAGATGTGCCCTGGCTTCAGCTTGGTTTCTTTGTTTCATCTTCTTTCTTTCTTTGATATCATTTCCAAGTCTGGCCAGTCTTCTGCTATCACTATCTGAAACTAGAGGAAGTACATCAGCATTACCAGTTTCAAGCATTACATCAGTGGCTGGCTGGGCAGATGCATCACCAGCTAAACCTTTTCCCTTATCCAAAACAACATTCCCCCTATCACCATCATCACCAGATCCACCAACTCTTTGCTCACCAGCTTCAGTACTGGTAGCCACAATCAATTCTCTTCCAGATGGAGTCCTTCTAGGTGCAACTGGTGGAAGGACTGCACTTCTTTCCCCCTTGGCAGCATCTAGACCTGCCCGAATAGCTACCCATTCAGAGGGGTGAGATGGAAACCGGTCAAGAGGCTGCCATGACTGCATGTCCTTACACTCTTTGAAGATTCCACACATCATCCTGAAGGATCTCCACAAATGGTTCGTCTCCTTTGACTGAATCAAGACATTTGCACTAACTTGTTCTTGACCAGTTTTTAGTTCATTTAAAATTTTGGAGTCTTCATCCAAACCGGAGACAACCTTATCCTTCACTTCATCATCCTTCTTCTTCAGATTTTCTACTTCAGTTGTCAGTCTATCTAAAGATTGAGCATGTAGAGATACCTGGGTGTTCAAACTTTCAATGCTGCCTCTCAACTGGTTGATCTCACTGGTGAGTGGGGCCAGATCAACCTGAGGAGTGGCCAGCTTGGTGATCTCAGATATCACCCTTTCAACCAATTGTGCTTCCCTAGCACCCAGCGTATCCTCTATTTTCTGACCAACCGAAGTCATCAACTGCTCTCCAAGTCCAGTTACATCTAGGCCAGGTTTTTCAATCAATTCCTTAACCTGCCTTTCAATCTCTTTCAAATCAACTTCTGAAGTTCTGACAGTATTTCCCAGCAAGTTGGAGATTGAACTGTGACCTTGGAGTGAGTTAGGTCAAAGGCTTCCTTTAAAGTACCAGCCAGATTGTTGCAGCCAGTGACCAACTCATTTAGCTTTTTAAACACCAAGTCTTCATTAGATGAAAACTTGTTTATCCCCAGATCAACCAATTTGATGTTTGTCAGGTGATCCTTGTGGTATCTGGAGAATGACTTGGTGTTTTTGTCAAGTGTCTTCTGAATCTCCTCCACCTGGTTAGAAGGTTTTGGAGATCGGCTTGAAGTGAGACAACTTGACTGTCCAGTGACGAAGAAGAAGGTGTCACTGGACCAGCAACAGTTACTACTGGAGCAACTGGAGGAGGCAAACTAAAGGAAGTCTCCCCAGTTGTCAAACCAGCAGTTGAAGATATAATAGGAGTGGTGGATGAAGAAAGGAATGGAAAATCAAAGTGTTGTTCATGCTGAGAATGCTCAGGTGTGAACAACGGCGTCGGTGGGGGTGGCATTTCTCGAGCAAATGAGAATTGCCCAGTTGGTGAAGGAGCGGTATATGTTGGGAAAGATATATCAGTAGGCACATTTTCTTGGGAGGGTGAAAGTGAAATTGATGCGTCTGGAAGGGAGACTGGAGATGAAGGGTCTTGAGCTTGTATAGAAGAATCAAGAATCTCCAAGTCTGTTTCAGTACCTTCAGAATCCGAAGATTCTATAAGGATTTCCTCGTCATTAACATTCATGTCCAGATCCACGAATGTAACTGAGGGCTGACCAGTTTCCTGGTCAGTCTCCAGATGACCTTCCCTAGTTTCCTGGATGGGTACATCTGTTGGAGGATCAGATACCGAAGTATCTTCACCAGGGATAGATATGATTGGGGTTGCTTCAGTTATGGTTGCTCTATCCTCAACCACAACATTTGACAAACTGGAGGGTCCCTCATTATTTTGAGGCCCGCCCAGTTGCCTTTCTGACTCACCTTCAATAGGTGCATCAGTTGAAGCGAATGCCAGTTGCATTCGTTCAGGAATTTCGACCTCTCCAGCTTCAGATACTAGAGAGTCTAAATTCCTTAGCATATCTGGAGCAGTGTACGGTGAATTTGTACTATTATATGCTTCTCTGCCCAGAATATGCTTAAAACAGAGAGAGAGGAACCTTGAAAAGGGGATACACACACCCCTTGTGCCCTTCAGCTTTTGTACCAGGCTTCTAAACAGAATATCTGCAAAGTCCACTCTCAATCCGTTCCACAAGCAGTAAGCCATTTCTGCTTATGAGGAGTTAATCTGGTCAAGTCCACGAGAACTCCCACCCATGCTCTCCACCAGGTGGATGAAAAAATACCTCCATGAAGGTGTAAGGCCCTTCATGGTCATCGCACCTTTCGTTTTCAACACCCCATTGTCCAAGCACTCCTTGTGTCCCATTTCAATAAGTACTTGACGAAAATTTATGTTTGGGGGTAAGACGACTGGAGATTCACCCTCTCTCCAGTAATTGAGGCGTAAGGCATCCCTCAATACATCGGCGGACAAGGTACACTGGATTGTTCCATCCTTTAAAGTGAAACTGATGGAGGAACATTCGGAAGAAAGACTGGCAGTGTACCAGAACTCACACAAGTAGTTGTGAAACAACTTGCGTGGGTTAAGAGAGAATGAGGGTCCTATTGGAGAATCCTTCAAAAACTTTTGAATTCTACCAATAAGGGTATCGGACCCTTGAGATCCTCGTAAGCTTGTCATCGGATTATTTGGATTTAGTTTGATGACCAGAGCGTTACTACTGGAGCAACTGGAGGAGGCAAACTAAAGGAAGTCTCCCCAGTTGTCAAACCAGCAGTTGAAGATATAATAGGAGTGGTGGATGAAGAAAGGAATGGAAAATCAAAGTGTTGTTCATGCTGAGAATGCTCAGGTGTGAACAACGGCGTCGGTGGGGGTGGCATTTCTCGAGCAAATGAGAATTGCCCAGTTGGTGAAGGAGCATATGGAACAGTCAAGAGATTTACATCTCTTGAATGAGATGATCTAGGAGCCATAGGAAATTGAAATTGAAAATTTGGGATTTAGGGTTCTTGATTTGTGAAGCAGAGAGAAGAATGAAGCAATTTTGATGATTGGGAAGTAAATGAAGGAATGTAAAAGAAATAAGTAAATGAGTTCGGAGTAAATAAGGGTATTTATAAAGGGATTCAAGATCCCAATGAAACACCAAACTTATATTTTAATAACAAAAATCCTTTTTGTAGATATTTTCACAAAGTTGGTTTGAATTTTGAAATAAAATAATAATTTGCCATGTCAACATTAAATGCTACCATGTCAGCATTAAATGCTACGGCGGCTTATCTTACCCACGCGCCCACTCACTTTTTGTTTTCCCAATACAAACAGTTTTCAAGTACTAAAATGGCTTGAAACACGTCAGATCACAATACCAAGTGGTTTAAAACACTCGAGTATCTTCACCAGGGATAGATGTGATTGGGGTTGCTTCAGTTATGGTTGCTCTATCCTCAACCACAACATTTGACAAACTGGAGGGTCCCTCATTATTTTGAGGCCCGCCCAGTTGCCTTTCTGACTCACCTTCAATAGGTGCATCAGTTGAAGCGAATGCCAGTTGCATTCGTTCAGGAATTTCGACCTCTCCAGCTTCAGATACTAGAGAGTCTAAATTCCTTAGCATATCTGGAGCAGTGTACGGTGAATTTGTACTATTATATGCTTCTCTCCCCAGAATATGCTTAAAACAGAGAGAGAGGAACCTTGAAAAGGGGATACACACACCCCTTGTGCCCTTCAGCTTTTGTACCAGGCTTCTAAACAGAATATCTGCAAAGTCCACTCTCAATCCGTTCCACAAGCAGTAAGCCATTTCTGCTTGTGAGGAGTTAATCTGGTCAAGTCCACGAGAACTCCCACCCATGCTCTCCACCAGGTGGATGAAAAAATACCTCCATGAAGGTGTAAGGCCCTTCATGGTCATCGCACCTTTCGTTTTCAACACCCCATTGTCCAAGCACTCCTTGTGTCCCATTTCAAGAAGTACTTGACGAAAATTTATGTTTGGGGGTAAGACGACTGGAGATTCACCCTCTCTCCAGTAATTGAGGCGTAAGGCATCCCTCAATACATCGGCGGACAAGGTACACTGGATTGTTCCATCCTTTAAAGTGAAACTGATGGAGGAACATTCGGAAGAAAGACTGGCAGTGTACCAGAACTCACACAAGTAGTTGTGAAACAACTTGCGTGGGTTAAGAGAGAATGAGGGTCCTATTGGAGAATCCTTCAAAAACTTTTGAATTCTACCAATAAGGGTATCGGACCCTTGAGATCCTCGTAAGCTTGCCATCGGATTATTTGGATTTAGTTTGATGACAGAGGCATTACTAGGAGCACCAGATGCCGGTTTGACATCTGGTGAAGGAGCATATGGAACAGTCAAGAGATTTACATCTCTTGAATGAGATGATCTAGGAGCCATAGGAAATTGAAATTGAAAATTTGGGATTTAGGGTTCTTGATTTGTGAAGCAGAGAGAAGAATGAAGCAATTTTGATGATTGGGAAGTAAATGAAGGAATGTAAAAGAAATAAGTAAATGAGTTCGGAGTAAATAAGGGTATTTATAAAGGGATTCAAGATCCCAATGAAACACCAAACTTATATTTTAATAACAAAAATCCTTTTTGTAGATATTTTCACAAAGTTGGTTTGAATTTTGAAATAAAATAATAATTTGCCATGTCAACATTAAATGCTACGACGGCTTATCTTACCCACGCGCCCACTCACTTTTTGTTTTCCCAATACAAACAGTTTTCAAGTACTAAATTGGCTTGAAACACGTCAGATCACAATACCAAGTGGTTTAAAACACTCGAGTATCATCACGTGTCACACATATTGACCAAGTATTTCTAACGTTATAAAAATAAGACAAGACTGAACCTAGTCACTGGAGGATCAGTCCAGTACCAGTTTCCAACTGGAGAGTTCTCCAGTTGCCATTTTCAAACAAAAACGAATTTTAGTCAGAAAATTATTTTGAGTCTTTCCCCCTAAAATGATGATCCAGAAATCAATTAGTGCCAAGATAGTATCACAAAGGCGTTCGATAGCCTGGCGAGCAAAGATTATCTGGATTTCCTCAACCGGAGAACTTCATCAGTGTCACTGACGCGTTCAATAACAAAGAAAGCTCCAGTTAAGGATTTAACATTCCCAGTTCGCTGATGAGATGTTTAAAGGTTTTCTCATCGAGAGGTTTTGTAAAAACATCAGCTAACTGTTTATCAGTGGGGATGAAATGAATTTCAATATCTCCTTTCATAACATGATCTCGAATGAAATGATACCTGATGTCAATATGCTTTGTTTTGGAGTGCATCACTGGGTTGTGAGATATAGCAATTGCACTGGTGTTGTCACAAAAGATTGGGGTCCTGGTATACTTTTGGCCATAATCTAGTAACTGGTTCTTGATCCAGAGAATCTGGGCACAACAACTGGCCGCAGAAATGTACTCTGCCTCAGCAGTGGACATAGAGACTGAAGTCTGCTTCTTGCTGGTCCAACTTACCAGTTTTCCTCCAAGGAAATGACAACCACCAGTTGTTGATTTTCTATCTATCTTACAACCTGCATGATCAGAATCTGAATAACCCATTAGATCTAATCCTGAGCCTTTGGGGTACCAAAGACCAAGATTAGGACACCCTTTCAGGTATCTAAAGATATGCTTTACAGCGTGCAAATGTGATTCTTTAGGGTTAGCCTGAAACCTGGCACATAAACATGTTGCAAACATTATATCTGGTCGACTGGCAGTTAAGTACATCAGTGAACCAACCATACCTCTATAGTCAGTTATGTTAACTGGTTTGCTAGTTGGGTCAGAGTCCAAATTCAATGGTGCTGCAATAGGTGTGTTTTTCGATGGGATTGAATCATATTTGTATTTTCTTAACAAATCTCTGACATATTTTCCTTGGTTTATGAAAATTCCATTTTCAGTTTGCTTAATCTGAAGACCTAAGAAAAATGTTAAACTCATCTCATACTCAGATGACATGATTTTAGAAAACTTTTTACACATTGCATCATCAGTTGAACCAAAAATAATGTCATCAACATAAATTTGTACCAATAAGATATTACCTCTTTCTTTCAAGATAAACAAGGTATTATCTATTGCACCTCTTTAAAAGCCATTTTTAAGAAGATGTTTAGTTAGAGTATCATACCAGGCTCTTGGGGCTTGTCTTAGACCATACAATGCTTTGTTCAGTCTATAAACCCAATATGGATGCTTCTCATCAATGAAACCTGGAGTCTGCTTAACATAAACTTCTTCTTCCAATGTTCCATTAAGGAACGCACTTTTGACATCCATCTGGAAGACCTTGAACTGCAGATGGGCTGCATAAGCCAAAAATATTCTTATGGCTTCAAGTCTTGCAACTGGAGCAAAAGTTTCATCAAAGTCAACGCCCTCTACTTGACAATAACCCTGGGCAACTAGTCTGGCCTTGTTTCTTACAACATGGCCATCTTCATCCATTTTGTTTCGGTAGACCCATCTGGTACCAATAGGTTCTTTCTTTAACCCTGGTGGACAAGGAACAAGCTCCCAAACATTGTTCCTTTCAAACTGGAGGAGCTCTTCTTGCATAGCTTCCACCCAGCTTAGGTCTGCCATAGCCTCGTCAATCTTCTTTGGTTCAATTAGAGATAAGAAAGTGACGTTTAAGCATTGCTCACTGGTGGCTCTTCTAGTCTGAACCCCACTAGTTGGATCTCCCATAATCTGCTCAATTGGATGTGCTCGAGTCCATCTAGTGTATTGACTAGGCTGGTGAACTACAATATCAGTGCAAGTCACCTGGCGATCTTCTTCAGTTGCAACAGCTTCTGGAGAAGGATCAGTCCAAACAACTTCTACATCCTCATCAGAGTCAATGAGGTCTCGATTGGCATCATGAAATTCCTCATTAGAAGGCATTTCATGAAGAACTGGAGAAGTAGGTGTTTGAACTGGTGCTGATATTGGAGTGACACGTACATCAGATCCAATAACCAATTCTTGTGGTAAGTTGAAATTAATGGAGGGATAAAATGATGTGTCACTGGTGGTGTTCTTCTTCTTAACTGGTTCCAATTTGTTGTAACTGGAAACATCTTCTGGTGAAGCAACTGACCGATGAACTTGGTCAGTTTCACCAAAGTTGATTGGAATGACTGGAGTAATATCAAGGCTTGGTCTCTTGTTGAATACTTCAGTTGATTCATCGAATGTGACATGAATTGTCTCATGAACCTTTTGGAGTCTATAACTATAAACTCTAAAGGCCTTTCGAATATCTGAATAACCTAAAAATACCCCTTCATCAGCTTTTGCATCAAACTTTCCAAGCTGACTGTAATCGTTTAAGATATAAACTGGACAACCAAATACATGAAAGTATCCAATATTTGGTTTACGATTCCTGAGTACTTCATAGGCAGTCTTCTTATGTCTCTTGATGTAGACTGACCGGTTTTGGGTGTGACAAGCAGTAGCAACTGCCTCAGCCCAAAAACTGGTGGGAAGACCAGATTCAGATAGCATGCTTCTGGCTGCTTCTATCAGTGTACGATTCTTTCTTTCAACAACTCCATTTTGCTCTGGAGAGTGAACTGATGAGAAGTTTTGAGAGATGCCAGTGTCATTGCAAAATGTTTCAAGTACCTTATTTTGAAATTCAGTACCATTATCACTTCGCAACTGACAAACTTTTCGAGTATACTTGAGCTCAATTCTTTTAATGAGAGAGATGATTTCAGCAGGTGCATCACTTTTGGATCTGATGAATACCACCCAGTAGTATCTGGTGAATTCATCAACCACAACTAGAGTGTACTTATTTTCAGCTCTAGTTTGAACATTCACTGGACCAAAATGTAGCATGTGAAGAGGTTCAGTGATGCTAAAATTTTGCCTAGTTTTGAAACTGACTCTTTTCTGCTTGTCCATCTCACACCGTGGGCATGGTTTTTCTTTATTGAAAGAAATTTGAGGTATCCCATCAACCAGTTGTTTGCGAGACAACTTGTTGATATTCTTAAAATTAAGATGGGATAATCTTTTATGCCATAGCCAGTTGGTGTCCTCATCAGATTTGGTATAGAAACATTGCTCTTTTGGAGCTGGTTCCATATCCATGATGTACACATTTCCTTTTCTTGGTGCAATCATCACCAATTTCCAATCCTTGTTAAATATGGTGCCTTGAGCAATATCGAACAAAACTCTGAAGCCATCATCACAAAGTTGGCTGACACTGATCAGGTTGTATTTCAAACCATTCACAAATGCAACTCTTTTGAATTCGACTTGTCCATTATTGAGCACACCATATCCTTCAGTCTTTCCAGACTGATCGTTACCAAACGTCACTTTCGGTCCATCTTGGACAGTGAACTCTTCCAGTAGGGGCTTACATCCGGTAATAGTCCGGCCAGCAGCGCTGTCCAGATACCAGATATTCTTCTTTCGATCGCCCTACACACACACAAAAATCATTAGTTCTTTTTGTGAACCCATCTTTTCTTGATGGGTTCGCTGGACTTCTCTACAGAAGTCACAGTAGATTATTGTGGTGTGTTATAACACGATTTATAACACCGAATTCAAGTCATCAATGGTGGATTTGGTGAGTGTGTGTTCTTGGTGTTTGTGTGTGTTTTGAGAGAGAATTGTGTGTTAAAGTTATCAGGTATTAAAGTTATGAAAGGATTATTCAAAAGTTATGATCTATAAGGTATGAGAGGGCTATTTATAGTCTAACTACACAATTATGCTAATTGTCACAATTAGCCCCTCAACCTTAGTGATCATTTATCTATGATTTAATAACAAGAAATTCCTCTAATCTAGATTACAATTTATCACTATTTTTGGATTTCTAACATTCTCCCCCTCATAATGACAAAATTGGGAACCAATGTCATTATGTACACATTTGATTGATTAAATGTCAAAAGGAATAACATGAGCACATGAAGAAATGTCAACCATCAAAACATCAACCCAAACCATTAGCCCAACCCAAGAAATCCTAGGGGTGACTAAAATGTAAGATCGAAGTTGTTGGTACTAACGTTATATCATGGTGTTGGTGTTTTCTGTGTTTGTGTGTGTTTTGAGAGAGAATTGTGTGTTAAAGTTATCAGGTATTAAAGTTATGAAAGGATTATATCAAAAGTTATGATCTATAAGGTATGAGAGGGCTATTTATAGTCTAACTACACAATTATGCTAATTGTCACAATTAGCCCCTCAACCTTAGTGATCATTTATCTATGATTTAATAACAAGAAATTCCTCTAATCTAGATTACAATTTATCACTATTTTTGGATTTCTAACATTCTCCCCCTTAGTGATACATTGTAATGAATAAAGTACGTGTTATATTGTCTTGTAGGAATGAATTTGATGAGCCCGGTGGTGAAGACAATTGGAGTGTTGAAACAAGTCTTCAAAGCTTTCTCTTTTGTCTTTGAAAACTTGATTCAGTCTTGGTCTTGGACTTCTTGAAATAAATTTTCATGAATATGTACTCTCCCCCTTGATGTATGCACTGTAGTTTCTTGATAAAATATAGTTGTATGAATTGAAGATCTTGCATGAAGTGTGTTTGATGAAGACTCTTTTGAAGCTTTACTTCTTTGACTTGAATCTTCTGACAAATCTTTCAACCTTTTTGAAGTTTTGATCTTTTTCACATCAACTTGAACACTTTGGAGAGTAAGCATTTGAATGAAGTTTGGATGAAATTCTTATGAAGTAATCATGCTCCCCCTCAATCCATGAGTATAAACATTTTGGAGTGTCTTTGGATTTTTGAAGCATCTTAAGTGAAAATCTTTCATCTTCGGTTTCATTCTTATCTTTGAAGTTAATTCAGATTCCCCCTTTTTAAAGCCATAATCTCAATCAACTAAAATCTAGTGAAAATCTGAATACAAGAGACTATTGACACATCATGAAGAATTTTCTCCCTCTATACACAAACTTTGAAAAACCTAAAACCTATTGAAACAACCAAACACAAACTTTTCTCCTTGTTTCCTTATCAATCAGTAAATCAATCATAATATTTTCTCCCCCTCATAATGACAAAATTGGGAACCAATGTCATTATGTACACATTTGATTGATTAAATGTCAAAAGGAATAACATGAGCACATGAAGAAATGTCAACCATCAAAACATCAACCCAAACCATTAGCCCAACCCAAGAAATCCTAGGGGTGACTAAAATGTAAGATCGAAGTTGTTGGTACTAACGTTATATCATGGTGTTGGTGTTTTCTGTGTTTGTGTGATGAGAAGTGAAACCGGATAAAAATGATCTGTTAGCATGTTCAAAAATCAAAAGGATTAATGAAATGACCGATTGAAATGTATAACATTTTTCGGATTTCCTATGTATCATTGAGATATGCACAAAACAATTCTCTAACATAGTTCGATCTGCGGCTTTTCAACCACGAGAGTGCTTTAAAGAATGTAATTCATGGTCAGTGTCACAAAGGCGTTCGATGACCATGTCTTACTATCCTCAAAGACTTTTGGGAAATAACATCTGAGGTCACCTAGACTTCTCGTTAACTCAACAAATTCATAAAATGAAAATGTGAGACCTACGTTCAATGTTGGAAAGGATGTTAGCATTGGTAGGATTTCCATTCGATCATCGTGGAATATCAATTAAGATATCACTACAAATGTTCCGGCTATATCACAAAGATAAGTAATAATATCACAAAGACATGACTCTAATGTGTCCTAAAAAAAATGATGATCAAATTAATGATCAATCAAAATAGCTCTAGACACAGCGTGATCAAATGAAGTCGGGGACTGGAGTAGAATGTCGCCCTTTTTCAATATCAACATCTTCCGAATGAAGAGTCAATAGAAATGTGAAAATCTCCGTGAGAAATGAAACAAGTATTTGTTAAGAAACACTTGAGTGGTTAGGTAAAGATGTGCATCGCTTCACTGGGTCCATGAAGACTTCTTCAATATCAAGAAATCAACAAATGAAATCCGATAGAAACGTGTTTACCCGGCTTTTTGAGAATTTAGGGAGGGCTTTTGTTTATTTTAGCCCTTTCTCACATCATATCACGTTAACCTCTCACTTTTCGACTTTACTCCCTCCATCCTATTTGCACAAAACAACATCACTCAAAATACCCTCACTATCTAATGAAAGAAGTGAATACTCCGGGGTTAGAACTCATCGGCGATGATGAAATTCATGGAGTAAATTTTGAGAAATACTTATCACTCATGTGCAAACTAATCACCGAACTCCATTTGATTGAAAATCATTGGAAAAACATCAAATGTGTGCATGAAAAAACATTTGATACACATTTGAAGTTTTGAAGGTTGTTGAAATCACAAACTCCTCCTTAATCTATGCAAGAATAGATCAAAAATTTTCATAGAAAGGTGGAGCAAAAATTGGTTTTGTGAGATCAAACATTTGAGAGTCTATTGTGAACAAGATTTTTATTTGAAAAACATAAAGTTTTGCTTCAACAACAATGTTGATAGTAAGATAGCTAGGGAGTACACAAAGGCGTTCAATCCGTCGCATCTTACAACAACACGTTGGAGGCAATTAAAACATTTAAGCAAAAAATTAACCCAAGCAATTGTTCAAGATGAGACAACAAGGGAGTACACAAAGGCGTTCGATCCTTTGCGTCTCATATCAACAATTGAGAGTTTTGAAAACTTTATTTGAACAACTTGATTGCTATCACACATACATATTCATATAAGAACACTTGGAAGTACACAAAGGCGTTCGATTCCTTGTTATCTTATATCAATTTGTATGTATAATAACAAAAGCTTAGAATGTAAAAACACTCTACAAATAAATATATCATTTAAGAACGGGTTGCATACATAGTATATGCAAGCCACCGAAATATATCTTTTTGTTTATTTTTGAAAATATGCAATTTTGTATTTTGGTTTTCTGGAATGTGTCAAGAATTCCTTCAAAAGAGTTAAGGTTTAAGATTTAACATACCTAGCTTGGAGATAAGAAAGTTAAACCTCTTTTCATCCAGTGGTTTTGTGAACAAATCTGCAAGTTGAAAGTCAGTACCCACAAAGTAGAGCTCGATGTCACCTTTCTCAATATGATCTTTGAGAAAATGATATCTAACATCAATATGCTTTGAGCGAGAGTGGTTTACTGAGTTGACTGCAATGGCAATGGCACTCTGAGAATCACAATAGATAAGGATATGATCATATTTCAGACCATAATCAGTTAGTTGTGTCTTCATCCATAAAACTTGAGCACAACAACTAGCCGCAGCCACATATTCTGCTTCAGCCGTTGATAGAGACACACAATTCTGTTTCTTGGAAGACCAACTCACAATTTTATCGCCTAAAAATTGTAAAGTACCGGAAGTGCTCTTGCGATCAAGTTTACAACCTGCATGATCTGTATCTGAATATGCAGTTAGATTGAATCCAGTATCCCTTGGATACCAGAGACCTAAATCGGGTGTCCCCTTCAGATAACGAAAGATTCGTTTCACAGCTTGATAATGTAAATCAGTTGGAGCAGCATGATATCTAGCACACATACATGTTGCAAACATTATATCTGGGCGAGATGCTGTTAGGTACAACAACGAACCAATCATACTTCGATATCTCTTTTGGTCAAACGGTTTTCCATTTGTATCAGTATTTATGTTTGTTCGAGCAGCCATCGGAGTAGAAATTGAAGAACATGAAGTCATGTCAAACTTTTTCAACATATCATTTATGTATTTACCTTGTGATATAAAAATACCAGTTGGTAATTGTTTGATTTGAAGACCCAAAAAATAATTCATTTCCCCAATCATGCTCATTTCAAAATGATTAACCATAAGAGATGAAAAGTTTCGGCAAAATGTTTGACTGGTCTACCCAAAAATAATGTCATCAACATATATTTGAACAAGTAGAACGTGCTTACCTTGTTTGCGAATGAACAAGGTAGGGTCAATTGTGCCTTTGGTAAAGCCACCTCTTAGTAAGAAAGTAGTTAAAGAATCATACCATGCTCGGGGTGCTTGCTTAAGACCGTAGAGAGCCTTGTCTAACCTGTAGACATGGTTTGGCCTTTGAGGATCAACAAAACCTTCTGGTTGATCAACGTAAACTTCTTCTTTGAGGTCACCATTCAAGAAAGCAGTCTTCACATCCATTTGAAACACAGTAGTTAAAGAATCATACCATGCTCGGGGTGCTTGCTTAAGACCGTAGAGAGCCTTGTCTAACCTGTAGACATGGTTTGGCCTTTGAGGATCAACAAAACCTTCTGGTTGATCAACGTAAACTTCTTCTTTGAGGTCACCATTCAAGAAAGCAGTCTTCACATCCATTTGAAACACAGTAAAGTTTTGGAATGCTGCATAAGCTAAGAATATTTGAATGGCCTCCATTCTTGCAACTGGAGCAAAAGTTTCATCGAAGTCAACACCAGGTTGTTGGCAATAACCCTTTGCAACAAGTCGAGCTTTATTCCTTACTACCACTCCATTCTCATCCTTTTTGTTTTTGAATATCCACTTTGTACCGATTGGATCATCTTTTCTAGGATTTGGAACTAATCTCCATACCTTCAGTCTTTCAAATTGTGCGAGTTCATCTTGCATTGCCTTAACCCACTCTGGATCACGAAGAGCTTCAGATACCGTTTTGGGTTCAATATTGCTAAGAGAAAGTGCAACAAGACACTCATTTACTGAGGTACGAGTAGTTACTCCTGCTTGTGGATCTCCAATTATTTGATCAGTAGGATGGTCTTTCTGCATTCGTGTCCACTTGTGAGCATGAGGAAGAGGATCTTGTTGTTGAAGATCAACATCACCATCATTAAAACTTGAGTTTTGTTGAGAGATGGAGTCATAACTTGGTATAACTCTTTCCTCATAAGCTGGATGATCAAAATCAAGTGGTACATACACATTTGGAGTGTTTAATGGATTTTTTGTCTGAGTTAATCGAGAAGGTTGTTCTTGAACATTCACTTGAGAAGAATTATCCTGAGAGGATGGTGGAGAAATATCAGTAGAAGAGGATCTTGTTGTTGAAGATCAACATCACCATCATTAAAACTTGAGTTTTGTTGAGAGATGGAGTCATAACTTGGTATAACTCTTTCCTCATAAGCTGGATGATCAAAATCAAGTGGTACATACACATTTGGAGTGTTTAATGGATTTTTTGTCTGAGTTAATCGAGAAGGTTGTTCTTGAACATTCACTTGAGAAGAATTATCCTGAGAGGATGGTGGAGAAATATCAGTAGAAGAGGATTCTTGCTCTGAAGAACTTGATGAAGATTCATGAATGTTGTCAGGAACTGGATCGTTGTTATGAAGAGGTTCATTGTTTTGAATTGGTTCAAAGATGACCTGAGGTTCTTGATCATGAATCGGTTTTGAATTATAGAATTCTTCAAAAAGAATATCTAATTCATCACTTGTTGGAGTTGGAAACTTCTTGAATATAGAAGCTAAGGTAGAATTCCTTGTAGAAGTACTTGAAGTACTTGGATCATTACTTGTTGGCAGCAAACCTTCTTGCTCAAAAATCATGCCTGACATCTCATCAAACCAAACATTCATTGTTTCTTGAATTGTGTTGGTTTGACGATTATAGATTCGATAGGCAATTGATGTTTTGGAATAACCAACAAAATATCCTTCATCACCTTTCTTCTCGAACTTTCCAAGATTCTCCCGATCATTCAAAGTATAACAAACACACCCAAATATATGAAAGTAGTTGATGTTGGGTTTGCGTTTGTTAATAACCTCATAAGGAGTCTTTTCGAAACGCTGATTGATAATGGACCGATTCTGAGTGTGACATGCAGTGTCAACAGCTTCAGCCCACATATTGGATGGCAATTTGGAATAAGCAAGCATTGTCCTTGCTGCTTCCACCAGCGATCGATTTCTCCTTTCAACAACACCGTTTGGTTGTGGGGTGCGAACTGCTGAGAATTGATGAGTGATACCTTTGGATTTGCAGAATTCATCAAAAACAGCATTCTTGAACTCAGTTCCGTTATCCGAACGGATGTAACGAACTGGAAGTTGAAGATTTACTTGAGTATTAGTGATGAAATCTATCAACATCTGAGTTGTTTCATCTTTGGATGCAAGGAACTTGACCCAAGTATATCTTGAATAATCATCAACAATAACCAAGATGTATTTCTTCCCATTTCGGCTTTGTACTTTCATCGGCCCACAAAGATCCATGTGAAGCAAATGAAGAGGTGCTAAAGAATTTGGAGATTTCTTCGGTTTATGAGAAGCTCTCTTAATCTTCCCAACAGCACAAGAAGGACAAACATGCTCACTTTCATACTTATAGTCAGGTAAGCCTTTAACAAGATGCTTGTTGACCAAAATATTGATGGTTTGAAAATTCAGATGCGACAGCCTTCTATGCCATAACCAAGAATTCTTTGAAGTAGCCTTTGAAATGAGACAAATATTATCGGTTGGTTGGTTATCATCGAGATTGACGGTAAAAAGATTATCATGACGGTCACCACAAAGAATATCAACTCCATCTAGAGTTTGGACTTTGCAAAGAGATTTTCGAAACAGAACTTGAAGATTGTTATCACAGAATTGTCCAACACTGAACAAGTTGTGACTTAATCCTTCAACATAGTGAACTTTCTTGATGATAATTCCATTTCTTTCAATGTCTCCATAACCTAAGATAGGAGCGAAATTGTTGTTTCCAAAGCGAACTGTTCCCATGAATCTTTCAACAAAAATCTTGAGCAAAGATTTATTTCCAGTCATGTGCTTCGAACACCCGGAATCGAGTATCCAAACACAGATGGTTATTTCCTGCAATCAAAGAAATTTAACTATTTTTAGGTACCCACTTGAAGACGGGTCCTTTATGGTTAGTTAAAACAGGCAGGGTATATAACTTAGGATATGCATTCAAACATGTTTTCGAATCAACATAAGCATTAACAAGCACATTATCAACAAACACATTTGAATAAAAAGTACGAACATTCACATGAGAATTAAAAGTAACATGTTTACAAGCATCATCATCAGATACACAAGTATGAGAATTAAGATTGTTTACAAGCTCACAAGGTCTTGCCTTGGCATTTTCAACAATATTTGACAAAGAAAAATTGTTTTGATTAACATGAACACCCTTCCTCCTATTAACAGCCTTTCTCCTCTTTCTTTTCTTCTTTTTCTCAACATCCTTTTGATTACTAGTGATCCTAGGTACTAATGTATTAGCGACCTATTTAGCACCACTAGTTATGCTCTTTCCACCTGTTGAATTGAAACTAAGAAGATTAGAACTAGGAGTTTTAAACACTTTCATCTTTTTGGAATCTTTTGGAGGTGAGGAAACTTCTTGCTTCTTTGGTTTATCATGAGAAAACCATCCATATCTATCCCTATATCTAGTTGTACCATTTGATGTATCCTTAGTTAGCGAAACTGAGCTAGACTTAGACACTTTAGGTATAAAGCTAGATTGAGAGCTAGATTGAGAAGCATTAGGATAGTCTTTCGAAAGTTTCACTTTGGTGTACTTTGTCCTGAGTGGGGTTTCAGCTTGTTCCTTTTTGACATGTTTCACTAGGGTAGCAATAAAGGTTTCTAACTTAATGGTCTTTGGTTCAGTCTTGACTAGTTTGGTCTTAACTCGTTTCTTTGAGTAATATGAAGTTGGAGCTTTGGACCATGGTTTTTGAGATTCCACTTTTGTTTCCACTTTGATTTTGGTAGATTCAATCTTTTTCTCAGTTTCTGAATTAAAAACATATTCTCCCTCCATGAATTTATCAAAATCATTCTTTGTGAAATCTTTGGAAAATGAAAATTTCAATGGAGATTGATTAGTTTCAGATTCATTTGAAAGTTTTGAATAATCAGGAATCTTGGTGTCCAACTTCACATCATGGGTATTCTCAGAAATTAGGTCAACTTGAACTGACACATCTTAGGTCTCACAAGAAAATTGAGTAGACGTATCAACACCTATACTAGCACTAGGCTTAGGGTGAACAACTAACTCATCAACAGTGTTGCATGTGAAAAACCTATAGAAGTACCATATCAAAATTAAACTATGTGCAATTTCTTCATCAGAAAAATCAGATTGCACACAATCATCAGCTATAAAAGTAGCAGTATTTTGACAAGTACATTCAAGAGAATCAGTCAAGGTCTGGGTAGAGGTATTGGTAGATGAATCACAAGTAGTTTGGGTAGAATTTTCTACTGAGGCTTTTTGGTCAGTTTGAGTAGAAACATTCTCACAAACTTTCTTAGTATCAACAGCAATACATTTATCCTCTGAGTTCGGACTTTGAGACTTGAGGTGATTAATAACTTTTTGTTGATTTATGCTTAAACCTGTTAAAGGTTTTAGCAATCATGGCGACCAGATCATCATCGTCAGTTTCATTACAACCATCACTGTTTTCAGTGGTCAGGCCAGAGTTCAAGAAACTGTTTAACATCTCCTTCATTGAGTGTGCCTGGACACTCTCTGCAGACATTAAAGCAGCACAAGGTCACTCAGGTACACTAGCAACCTTGGAACTCTGAGCATGGTTCATGGCATCTTGCTCAGCCACCAGTCTTGCAGCATTATTATCTTCAGTGAATCTGAAAGCTCCATAGAGCGATACAAGAGTATGGGTGTGCAAGGTTTTACCTTGTCTCAAGACAAGAACCATGTTTTCCCATTTGGAAGGAAGAATATCACAAAACTTCTCAAGAAGAATATCATTATCCTTCTCTACACCCAAGACTCTCAGCTGATTAATGAGGCTAGAAAATCTGGTGTATGTACCAGTTAGACTTTCATTGGGCAAGACAAAGAAGGATTCATACTTCTTGTTCAAGGCAACTTTTCTAGTGACAATAGTATCATCACCTCCTTCAAACTGAATAACTAATTCGTCCCACATTGATTTTGCACTGGGGAACAGCACAAGTGTTGGAATTAGATCTTCAGGAACAGCCCCAAGGATCATGTTCTTGAGTCTGGTGTCCAGATCAACAAGTCTACGATCCTCATCAGACCAATGGTCTTCAGGCTTTTCTCTAGAACCTCTTCTTCCAGTTGGATCAAGAAGAGGACTAACCCCAAGAGACATGGGTATATATGGTCCATCCTTAAGGATTTTCAACATATACCTCTCAATACCACCAAAATGCAAAAGCATTCTAGCCTTCCATGTACCGAAAGTCTCACTGTTTCCATCGAATTTGGGAATAGGAGTGTTAGAGTAGTGTACATGGACGTGGTTTGGGGTAGAAGGAGGAGGAGGATTAGTATTAACATTTTGAAAAGGTTGGGCATTATTATTCATAGGGATTTCACCTTGACCAGAACCATCTCCACCTTCAGTAGTGTTCATCTTAGCAGATCTAGGCAAGTTTATTAGCCTTCTGCTCTGATACCACTTGTAAGTCCCAACTTGAAAGATGGTACTACTGAAGACACCTCAATGTCGATGGTGGAGTTACTTTGCAATATATGCACTGAACTGGAGACGACCAGTTGCAGTGTGTATATACCAAGTTCTAGATAGATTACTTATTTAAATGACAATAAGTAAAGAACAATGCAATAATACAAATAACTTGTAAGATAACTTGATGAGACAATATGAATTTTTCAATGTGTAATTTATTTATTGATGTTAAATAAATTACAAGGTTGATGCGGAACCAAGATAATACAAGAATGTAAATATCCTAACAACCTATGAAATACAATTGATCTACACTCGGAATTTCTCAAGATAATCGAAACACTTAAAGTTGTGAAATGTTCCTTTTAGCGATTGAGAGAATATTGCACAAGTTCACCAAGAATATTGCAGGTTTGCAAAGTGTGAAGTGTTTGTATGTTTTCACTTTGTGATTTCAAAACACTTAATATTCTTGTTGTGCAATGACTTGTATTTATAGGCAAAGTTAACATTGGGATGTTAACTTTAGCCGTACAAATGTGGTTGAGAGCATTTAAGGAATAGCATTTAATTCCTTAAAAAGCAGTGTAAAGTCGCATGATAAAGCAACTTTACACAACCACCTTTATGTACCTTTTATTACTTAAATAATAAGATAAGGCTTATTATCCAGGTAAAGGTACATAAAGCATACAAGTCAATTCCTCGTAATCAGTGTAAAGCTTTGTAAGGGCTTTCCACTGATGGTCTCCAGTTTGTAACTGACTAGAATGCCAACTGGGCTTCGCTGCCATTGTCATTCTCTATCTTCCATTTGTTGTCTTCGACTTCAACTGGAATGATTCTTCAACTGGTCAGTTCTCAACTGGAGGAAGTCTTCAGTTGCGTTGACTGTACGGTGCAACTGGACTTCAATATATTTCTGGACAAATCTTCTTGGTCACCAGTTTCACTGGTCTCCAGATGCAACTGGTGACTGGTAAGTGTAAACTGGTGACTGGCCAGTTCCAGGTGAACTGGTCCTAACACTTTTTCAGTGGGTAATGTGTGGGAAGATATTCGACCAAGAGATAATGTTGTTCCATGGTATAATATGGTTTGGTTTAGCCATTGTATCCCGAAACATGCTTTCTTATTATGGCTAGTATTCAAAGGCAAGCTGAAGACACAAGACTGTTTAAGTTCTTGGGACCTTCAGGGATCGTTACATGGTGGTGTAGTTGAGTGTTCCTTATGTGAAACACAACCGGATTCTCATGCTCATTTGTTTTTTGAATGTGATTTCTCTACACAGGTATGGATGGATATTAAAGCAAAGGTGGACTTTAAGGTCACCTCGATGGCTTGGAGAGATGTTGTTGATGGCATTACACCAATGGTCAAGAAGCGTTCAATGCAAAGCATAGCGACCAAATTGTTGTTAGCAGCATCGGTCTACTACATCTGGCAAGAAAGAAACAATAGGTTATTCAAGAAGAGGAAGTGATCAAGAGATGGGTTGGTGAAAGAAATCTTAAGTACGGTGCGTCTCAAATTGTCTACTTTTCGGTACAAGAAGGCTAAGAGACTGGAAGCTTTTTGACGGCATGGGATCTCCCGGTTTTATTAGCTAATAGTTAATTTTCGTTAGATCTTATGTATTGTATTGCATTTCTACCTTTTATGTTTTAGTTGGGAACTAGGAGTGGCATGTCACTCTATGTGCGAGGTCATTGTAATATGCCATCCTATCATTCAGATAGGATGCCAGAACTTTATTTTTCATTTATATATGAACCAGGGGTGACGGCCTTTTAGCGAAAAAATTTTCTCCAGTTGCGGCCAGTAGTGATCCACCAGTAAAGTTTACCACTGAAGCACTCCAGTGACCAGCTCCAAATTTAAGTCTCTAGTGGAAGTTCCAGATTTACGTTCCAGTTTTCATTAATAAAGTTTGTTCCAGTCACATGTTTGTGGACCCAATAAAGAAGGAATGACAGCTGTCAAAGACGATAAGGGAGGGGCGTGTGACAACGTTAATCCTAACGGTTTTTGGGTGTAACACCCGTTTCGTAAAAATATGGATTTCCAAAAACTTTTGCCTAACGACATCAATTATGCGGAAACGATTTATTAAAAACTCTCAACAAGGAAAACAGTTGAGAAGCAATAGTGGTGTTACTAACGTATCGTAGAAATAATAAAAGAAAATCCATAAGATTGCCCAACATAAAGCAATCAAAACAGCAGTCATTACATAGGGTTCCAAGAGGAAACAATATCATAAAGTCTATGAGAAACTATTGGGTAGACTAAGGCCCTCTTGATCCTCTACCCATCTCTCGTCAATGCTTCACAAGTCATTTCACTGCTTAACCTAAGGGGAACAACACATTTAAAGAACAAGTGTTAGCTATAAATAGCTAAGTAAGATGACACCAGGTTTAAGCAAAACATTTCATCCATTTAAATCGTCCTTTTAAAACTTTAAGTCATTTTAATTAGGCATACATATCATCATATAAACATATCCACGTCACATATAAGCATAGAGTTCATGACCCTAAATGTGCCTAATCAATTTCGTCACTTTGATTCATCTCGTTAAATTGTGACTAGGTCACCGTTAAGTTGTAACCGAAGTTACCGTTAAGTTGTAACCGAAGTTACCGTTATCATATAGGGTATGAGTTTGTGTGCAGGCGGTCATACGACCTCAAGGAAGCCTCACACCCGACTTGATGGAGAAGTCTTTCGACGGTCCATCTGCGTCGTTAAGGAAAGACAATGTCGATCCCTGAGTAGCACGTTATGTTCATGACATTAGGTGGGTCATCAGACCACCCGAAACTACTCGCCACGTATGACTGTTGCAAGGAGCAACCCAAGCAACCACCTCAGCGTACCTATATCCACCGTCAGGCACGGGTTATGCATAACACTCATCATCTAATTAGCTCGAGCATTTACCACATTTAGTTTAGGTTTCTTATGTTATCCTAAACTAGTCATCATCTATCATCATTTCACGTTAGGGCCCTTAAAACGTGCACGTGTCATGGCAACCTAAAAAGGTCTAGTGTTCTAGATGAACAAGCCACATATACATGCACATATCATCATTACATCATATCATTAACCACCGTTCATCATAACATATCATATCGTTAAACATATCATCACATATCATATCATAAACGTATTTACGGGGAAGCATTTTAGGCATAGGCATCGTCATCTTTAATCCCCGAATACCTCCCATATCAACCCAACCACAATATAGGTTATACATTACCGTTTGGAGGTTATAGTTTATGAAACTATTTTTGTTGCACCCTCAGCGTGACAAAAGTAGTGTATCTTACCTGGTAGTAGTGTACGCGCGTAATGAAAGGCTAAAAGTGCTTAACAATAATCCCCGACACCTAAGATACATTAATATACAAAATATAAGTCATTTGGGACCCAAACGAACCTTACAGACCTCACGAAATTAGTCTGGAAAATCCTTCTTACGAACTTAGCTACAGTTCTTACGAAGATAGCAAAACGAAGATAGATTTGTTCTTACGAAGATAGCAAAACGAAGATAGATTTGTTCTTACGAAGATAGCAAAACGAAGATAGATTTGTTCTTACGAAGATAGCAAAACGAAGATTATCTTCGCAAGTACAAAATCAGACTCAGCTAACGAATTTAACGTAATTTCGTCCAGATTTCAAAAACGACCAAGTTCTTCGATTTTTCCATAAACGAACGACTAAATCTTCTCCCAAAACATGTTTTCGACATAAATAAACATCTTTTGATCATCAAGATTGACCTTAGACTCGTTTAACACCGTTTTGATCATTAATTAACCAAAACATAATATAAACCCTAATTCTTTAAGAATCTCTTTTAAAATCAGATTTGAATCAATATATAACATCTTTAGATCTGAAAATATAGACAACGAATCATGGATTACCTGTAGCAAATGATGGCCGATCCAATTCAATACAAAACACTCGATTCGATTGACCAAAACTTGAAGATTTTGCTTAAGAAATCAATTAGGGATTGAAGAAACTTTGTGTTTGCTTTTTAATTATGTTTAGGCTGGAAAATAACCCTAGATTAGGCTAATCCTAACCTAAACCCGTTTTTAACTTTACACCTTTGGCAAAACTAGTCCCTGGACTTCATATTGACTTTATTTCGCTTAAAAACACCTATTGGGGATACATATAACACACTAAAGCACTTTCGCACACTACAAAGGCCTTTTACACATCATTTAGTCCACTTTATTGTCACTCATTAAAGATAATTAAATCTCACATATAGGGCACATAAACATATAACACACATTTTACCACATAACATATCACGAACTTAGAATTTGACCTAACGACGTTAGTCAACAGAAACGATTAAGTTTTGGGATGTTACAATTACCTCCCCCTTAAGAGGATTCCGTCCCCGGAATCACTTCAGCATCAAAAAGGTGGGGATAGGTCTCCCGCATTACGGACTCGGTCTCCCAAGTCATACTTTCGCCGTGATTGTGTTTCCATTTAATGAGAACTAGATCGATAGTCTTTCGTCGTAACTTCTTTTGTTTCCTTCCCATTATAGCAACAGGTTCATCAACAATCTGCTTGTTTGGATCAATACTTACGTCCTCGAGTGGAATGACATCCGCTTCATTTGCATAGCATTTACGTAGATAACACACATGAAATGTGTTGTGAATTCCATGAAGTTCTGGAGGTAATTCCAGTTGAAATGCCTGTTCATTAACCTTTTTAATGATCTTAAAAGGTCCAATGAATCTAGGGCTTAGCTTTCCTCGTTTGCCAAATCGTAATACACCTTTCCAAGGCGACACCTTGAGTAAAACCATTTCACCTTCTTTAAAATCAAACGGCCTCCTTTTCTTATCGGCATATGACTTTTGCCTTTCGCGAGCAATACGCAGGGCTTTCTTTGCAACATTAACTTTATCGGCCGTAATTTGTACTACTTCAGGTCCAGCAAATTGCTTTTCCCCGGGCTCCAACCAACAACTAGGAGTCCGACACTTTCTACCATATAACATCTCATAAGGTGGCATTCCAATGCTCGCGTGATAACTATTGTTATACGCAAACTCAACAAGAGGTAGGTGTTTATCCCACGAACCACCATAATCCATTACACATGCTCTGAGCATATCTTCGAGCGTTTGAATAGTCCTTTCACTTTGCCCATCAGTCTGCGGGTGATAGGCTGTGCTCAGACGAACTTGAGTACCAAATTCCCGTTGAAAACTCTTCCAAAACTTGGATACAAAGTGAGCATCACGATCTGACACAATCGATATCGGAACACCATGTTTAGTAACCACTTCTTTAATATACAATGTAGCGAAATTCTCCATAGGAGCATTCTCACGAACTGGGAGGAAATGGGCACTCTTCGTTAATTGATCGACAATAACCCATATCATATCGTGACCACGAGGCGTTCTTGGAAGCTTGGTTATAAAATCCATCGTAATATGATCCCATTTCCACTCAGGGATCTCGAGTTGCTGAAACTTCCCGTAAGGCTTTTGGTGTTCAGCTTTTACTTTAGCACATGTCAAACACTTCTGTACGTACATCATCACATCGTTTTTAATACTGGGCCACCAATAAATCGGCTTCAAGTCCGCATGCATCTTTGTGGCACCAGGGTGTACAGAATACTTAGTCTTGTGAGCTTCGTCCATCACTAACTCACGATTGCCTCCATATAGAGGAACCCATATTCTACCTTTGTAAGTTCGAAGACCGCGACTATTTTCTTCCATTTCAAGTCTATTTTTCTTCTTTTTCCCAATAGACTCCTCTTTCACATTCTCCTCCTTCAACGCTTCAATTTGAGCTAATCGAATAGGTTCCATTAAGTTCGACTCAACCTTCGTAATCATTGCACATAACCTACTCTTCGCATATCCTTTGCGGCTCAAGGCATCAGCAACCACATTAGCTTTGCCTGGGTGATATTTAATCTCACAATCATAATCCTTTAATAACTCCATCCACCGTCGTTGCCTAACATTCATATCCTTCTGAGTAAACACGTACTGTAAGCTCTTATGATCCGTGTATAGGGTACACTTTGTACCATACAGATAATGTCGCCACAATTTCAGAGCAAAAACAACAGCAGCCAGCTCAAGATCATGAGTAGGATAATTCCGCTCATGTGGCTTCAGCTGTCGAGAGGCGTAAGCGATAACTTTGTCTCGTTGCATCAGTACACACCCTAACCCCGTGATGGATGCGTCACTATAGACAACTAAATCATCGGTTCCTTCGGGTAAAGCTAAGACTGGAGCTTCACACAACTTCTTTTTCAACGTCGTGAAGGCTTTTTCTTGAGCATCGGTCCATACAAACTTCACACCTTTCTTCGTTAATTGATCGACAATAACCCATATCATATCGTGACCACGAGGCGTTCTTGGAAGCTTGGTTATAAAATCCATCGTAATACGATCCCATTTCCACTCAGGGATCTCGAGTTGCTGAAACTTCCCGTAAGGCTTTTGGTGTTCAGCTTTTACTTTAGCACATGTCAAACACTTCTGTACGTACATCATCACATCGTTTTTAATACTGGGCCACCAATAAATCGGCTTCAAGTCCGCATGCATCTTTGTGGCACCAGGGTGTACAGAATACTTAGTCTTGTGAGCTTCGTCCATCACTAACTCACGATTGCCTCCATATAGAGGAACCCATATTCTACCTTTGTAAGTTCGAAGACCGCGACTATTTTCTTCCATTTCAAGTCTATTTTTCTTCTTTTTCCCAATAGACTCCTCTTTCACATTCTCCTCCTTCAACGCTTCAATTTGAGCTAATCGAATAGGTTCCATTAAGTTCGACTCAACCTTCGTAATCATTGCACATAACCTACTCTTCGCATATCCTTTGCGGCTCAAGGCATCAGCAACCACATTAGCTTTGCCTGGGTGATATTTAATCTCACAATCATAATCCTTTAATAACTCCATCCACCGTCGTTGCCTAACATTCATATCCTTCTGAGTAAACACGTACTGTAAGCTCTTATGATCCGTGTATAGGGTACACTTTGTACCATACAGATAATGTCGCCACAATTTCAGAGCAAAAACAACAGCAGCCAGCTCAAGATCATGAGTAGGATAATTCCGCTCATGTGGCTTCAGCTGTCGAGAGGCGTAAGCGATAACTTTGTCTCGTTGCATCAGTACACACCCTAACCCCGTGATGGATGCGTCACTATAGACAACTAAATCATCGGTTCCTTCGGGTAAAGCTAAGACTGGAGCTTCACACAACTTCTTTTTCAACGTCGTGAAGGCTTTTTCTTGAGCATCGGTCCATACAAACTTCACACCTTTCTTCGTTAATTGATCGACAATAACCCATATCATATCGTGACCACGAGGCGTTCTTGGAAGCTTGGTTATAAAATCCATCGTAATACGATCCCATTTCCACTCAGGGATCTCGAGTTGCTGAAACTTCCCGTAAGGCTTTTGGTGTTCAGCTTTTACTTTAGCACATGTCAAACACTTCTGTACGTACATCATCACATCGTTTTTAATACTGGGCCACCAATAAATCGGCTTCAAGTCCGCATGCATCTTTGTGGCACCAGGGTGTACAGAATACTTAGTCTTGTGAGCTTCGTCCATCACTAACTCACGATTGCCTCCATATAGAGGAACCCATATTCTACCTTTGTAAGTTCGAAGACCGCGACTATTTTCTTCCATTTCAAGTCTATTTTTCTTCTTTTTCCCAATAGACTCCTCTTTCACATTCTCCTCCTTCAACGCTTCAATTTGAGCTAATCGATAGGGAGCTTTGGCTACAGGAGTAGCACCAGGAATGAGGTCAATAGAAAATTCAACCTCACGATCAGGAGGAAGACCTGGAAGATCTTCAGGGAAAACATCAGGAAACTCGGAAACAACTTCGACATCAGAGACTGTAGGCTTCGCGATACGAGAATCGATGACATAAGCTAGAAAATGTGACTTAGTTTGCCGTATACAACGAAGGGCTTTCATCATCGAGATCACCTTAACATTTCCCGGCTTCTTGTCACCATAAACACAGACACCTTTACCATCAGGGGTAGCGATACGAACTATTTTCTTTGTACATAAGACGACAGCATCGTTTTTAGACATCCAGTCCATACCGAGTATAACATCAAAACTATGGATAGTAGCAGGTAGCAAGTTAGCAGTAAAACACCGACCCTCTATCTCTAAAGGACAATCAGAATAACCCTCACGTACGATAGACGTTGTGCCGTTAGCCACCTCTACTTTAATAGGACACCTTAAGGGACTCGTAATCATGTCTAATTTAGGAGCAAACAGAGTAGACACAAAAGATTTGTTCGCACCAGAATCAAATAACACATTAGCAAGTTTGGAGTTAACAATAAGGGTAGCAGTAACTACCTGGTCGTCATCTTTGGCCTCTTCAGCCGTCATCTGATAAGCACGGGCTTTGGCTTTGGGGGCTTCCGTCTTCTTTCCCTCGTCCTTCTTCATTTGCGGACAGTCGGCAATACGGTGCTTTGTGTCTCCACATTTATAACATCTTGCTTTGTCAGTGCATTCATCAACGGTATGACCCTGTGCTCCACACCTATTGCACCTGCGGGTCTTAGCAGAACACTGCCCAGAATGAATAGCTTTGCAGCTAGAGCACCATTTTCCGTCCTTGTCTGTCTTTCCCTTGTCGGAGGACGAAGATCCCTTGAATTTCTTACCAAAACGGTTAGATCCACCGAATCTCCTCTTATTACCAGACTTCTTCTCATCATCTTTCTTTTCCACTTTCTTATCCGTAGCAAAATCATCATCAAGCTTTTTAGACTCTTTGATAGCTTCAGTTAGAGTCTTGTGCTGCCTACAAATACCTCGATAACTCGGAGGCAAACCATCAACATAGCAAGCAACCTGATCTGCATCAGTACGGAACAGATGGCCCACGAACTTCATCTTCTCCATAAAGGAACGAGCATAATCATTGATTTTACCCACTTCAGCCGTCAAGGCACGAAACTCTTTTTCCATTTTGCGCTGCTCATGAACTCCAATATACTCTTCAATAAATTTCTGTCTGAAGTTAGCCCACGTAATAGCAGATACCATAGCTGGAGTCATCGAAATGGTAATGCTCTTCCACCAGTCCCGAGCACCTTCTTTCAACATCCTACTAGCACACAACACTTTCTTATCCGTAGCAAAATCATCATCAAGCTTTTTAGACTCTTTGATAGCTTCAGTTAGAGTCTTGTGCTGCCTACAAATACCTCGATAACTCGGAGGCAAACCATCAACATAGCAAGCAACCTGATCTGCATCAGTACGGAACAGATGGCCCACGAACTTCATCTTCTCCATAAAGGAACGAGCATAATCATTGATTTTACCCACTTCAGCCGTCAAGGCACGAAACTCTTTTTCCATTTTGCGCTGCTCATGAACTCCAATATACTCTTCAATAAATTTCTGTCTGAAGTTAGCCCACGTAATAGCAGATACCATAGCTGGAGTCATCGAAATGGTAATGCTCTTCCACCAGTCCCGAGCACCTTCTTTCAACATCCTACTAGCACACAACACTTTCTTATCCGTAGCAAAATCATCATCAAGCTTTTTAGACTCTTTGATAGCTTCAGTTAGAGTCTTGTGCTGCCTACAAATACCTCGATAACTCGGAGGCAAACCATCAACATAGCAAGCAACCTGATTTGCATCAGTACGGAACAGATGGCCCACGAACTTCATCTTCTCCATAAAGGAACGAGCATAATCATTGATTTTACCCACTTCAGCCGTCAAGGCACGAAACTCTTTTTCCATTTTGCGCTGCTCATGAACTCCAATATACTCTTCAATAAATTTCTGTCTGAAGTTAGCCCACGTAATAGCAGATACCATAGCTGGAGTCATCGAAATGGTAATGCTCTTCCACCAGTCCCGAGCACCTTCTTTCAACATCCTACTAGCACACAACACTTTCTTATCCTCGGGACAATCACAAGCTTCAAAAACCATCTCAGTATCATCAAGCCATTCCATGCAACCTACTGCATTAAGTGTTCCATAGAATTTCTGAGCTCCACACTTCTGGAAACTTTCAAACTTGAATCGAGGGGCGTGAACATCATTAGGAGGAACCACATTAACATTAGCATGGGGAATAACCACATCATCGACCGGTGGCTCAGTGTGGTGAGAAGGCACAGAGTGACTGTTACCAGTTCCTTCTGCGTTAGCTGCCAATGCCTGATTCAACTGTTCTTGCGTTTGGGCCAACTGGGCCTGAAGAGTTAGCACAAGATTATACATCTCCGCCTGATTGGGAATCTGATCCACCACTACATCGTTAACTCTCGGAGGATTGCCAGGTGGTGGAGGCATCGGACCCAATGAGCCTGGTTGATTAACACGGCGGGGGTTCACACGATTCACATTAGCATTAGCAGCATTAGAAGCACCTGCACCCGGATGGACAGGTGGAGTAACGCTAGCAGTAGCTCCGTCGCGTTGGATGTTGCGGTTGCGAGTGTTAACCATTTTCCTTCAATAAAATGGTGGAGTCGATAAGCGCAAAATAAAACAAAAAGCTCGTTGAGATAAGGCTAAAACATATCATCGTAACGTAAACATCTCGTAAGCCCTATCACACTCGCACTCATCCCAACCCATCCTACATCACATGTCATCACTAGCTAAGGCATCCTACGAGTACCTAGCATGCACATCTTAAGTTTAAGTCCAAACCCTATGGTCAATAGGCCTTGGTTCACTTAAACTACTTCTCTGATACCAAATTGTAACACCCGTTCGTAAAAATATGGATTTCCAAAAACTTTTGCCTAACGGCATCAATTATGCGGAAACGATTTATTAAAAACTCTCAACAAGGAAAACAGTTGAGAAGCAATAGTGGTGTTACTAACGTATCGTAGAAATAATAAAAGAAAATCCATAAGATTGCCCAACATAAAGCAATCAAAACAGCAGTCATTACATAGGGTTCCAAGAGGAAACAATATCATAAAGTCTATGAGAAACTATTGGGTAGACTAAGGCCCTCTTGATCCTCTACCCATCTCTCGTCAATGCTTCACAAGTCATTTCACTGCTTAACCTGAGGGGAACAACACATTTAAAGAACAAGTGTTAGCTATAAATAGCTAAGTAAGATGACACCAGGTTTAAGCAAAACATTTCATCCATTTAAATCGTCCTTTTAAAACTTTAAGTCATTTTAATTAGGCATACATATCATCATATAAACATATCCACGTCACATATAAGCATAGAGTTCATGACCCTAAATGTGCCTAATCAATTTCGTCATTTGATTCATCTCGTTAAGTTGTGACTAGGTCACCGTTAAGTTGTAACCGAAGTTACCGTTAAGTTGTAACCGAAGTTACCGTTAAGTTGTAACCGAAGTTACCGTTATCATATAGGGTATGAGTTTGTGTGCAGGCGGTCATACGACCTCAAGGAAGCCTCACACCCGACTCGATGGAGAAGTCTTTCGACGGTCCATCTGCGTCGTTAAGGAAAGACAATGTCGATCCCTGAGTAGCACGTTATGTTCATGACGTTAGGTGGGTCATCAGACCACCCGAAACTACTCGCCACGTATGACTGTTGCAAGGAGCAACCCAAGCAACCACCTCAGCGTACCTATATCCACCGTCAGGCACGGGTTATGCATAACACTCATCATCTAATTAGCTCGAGCATTTACCACATTTAGTTTAGGTTTCTTATGTTATCCTAAACTAGTCATCATCTATCATCATTTCACGTTAGGGCCCTTAAAACGTGCACGTGTCATGGCAAAACGAAGATAGATTTGTTCTTACGAAGATAGCAAAACGAAGATAGATTTGTTCTTACGAAGATAGCAAAACGAAGATAGATTTGTTCTTACGAAGATAGCAAAACGAAGATAGATTTGTTCTTACGAAGATAGCAAAACGAAGATAGATTTGTTCTTACGAAGATAGCAAAACGAAGATAGATTTGTTCTTACGAAGATAGCAAAACGAAGATAGATTTGTTCTTACGAAGATAGCAAAACGAAGATAGATTTGTTCTTACGAAGATAGCAAAACGAAGATAGATTTGTTCTTACGAAGATAGCAAAACGAAGATAGATTTGTTCTTACGAAGATAGCAAAACGAAGATAGATTTGTTCTTACGAAGATAGCAAAACGAAGATAGATTTGTTCTTACGAAGATAGCAAAACGAAGATAGATTTGTTCTTACGAAGATAGCAAAACGAAGATAGATTTGTTCTTACGAAGATAGCAAAACGAAGATAGATTTGTTCTTACGAAGATAGCAAAACGAAGATAGATTTGTTCTTACGAAGATAGCAAAACGAAGATAGATTTGTTCTTACGAAGATAGCAAAACGAAGATAGATTTGTTCTTACGAAGATAGCAAAACGAAGATAGATTTGTTCTTACGAAGATAGCAAAACGAAGATAGATTTGTTCTTACGAAGATAGCAAAACGAAGATAGATTTGTTCTTACGAAGATAGCAAAACGAAGATAGATTTGTTCTTACGAAGATAGCAAAACGAAGATAGATTTGTTCTTACGAAGATAGCAAAACGAAGATAGATTTGTTCTTACGAAGATAGCAAAACGAAGATAGATTTGTTCTTACGAAGATAGCAAAACGAAGATAGATTTGTTCTTACGAAGATAGCAAAACGAAGATAGATTTGTTCTTACGAAGATAGCAAAACGAAGATAGATTTGTTCTTACGAAGATAGCAAAACGAAGATAGATTTGTTCTTACGAAGATAGCAAAACGAAGATAGATTTGTTCTTACGAAGATAGCAAAACGAAGATAGATTTGTTCTTACGAAGATAGCAAAACGAAGATAGATTTGTTCTTACGAAGATAGCAAAACGAAGATAGATTTGTTCTTACGAAGATAGCAAAACGAAGATAGATTTGTTCTTACGAAGATAGCAAAACGAAGATAGATTTGTTCTTACGAAGATAGCAAAACGAAGATAGATTTGTTCTTACGAAGATAGCAAAACGAAGATAGATTTGTTCTTACGAAGATAGCAAAACGAAGATAGATTTGTTCTTACGAAGATAGCAAAACGAAGATAGATTTGTTCTTACGAAGATAGCAAAACGAAGATAGATTTGTTCTTACGAAGATAGCAAAACGAAGATAGATTTGTTCTTACGAAGATAGCAAAACGAAGATAGATTTGTTCTTACGAAGATAGCAAAACGAAGATAGATTTGTTCTTACGAAGATAGCAAAACGAAGATAGATTTGTTCTTACGAAGATAGCAAAACGAAGATAGATTTGTTCTTACGAAGATAGCAAAACGAAGATAGATTTGTTCTTACGAAGATAGCAAAACGAAGATAGATTTGTTCTTACGAAGATAGCAAAACGAAGATAGATTTGTTCTTACGAAGATAGCAAAACGAAGATAGATTTGTTCTTACGAAGATAGCAAAACGAAGATAGATTTGTTCTTACGAAGATAGCAAAACGAAGATAGATTTGTTCTTACGAAGATAGCAAAACGAAGATAGATTTGTTCTTACGAAGATAGCAAAACGAAGATAGATTTGTTCTTACGAAGATAGCAAAACGAAGATAGATTTGTTCTTACGAAGATAGCAAAACGAAGATAGATTTGTTCTTACGAAGATAGCAAAACGAAGATAGATTTGTTCTTACGAAGATAGCAAAACGAAGATAGATTTGTTCTTACGAAGATAGCAAAACGAAGATAGATTTGTTCTTACGAAGATAGCAAAACGAAGATAGATTTGTTCTTACGAAGATAGCAAAACGAAGATAGATTTGTTCTTACGAAGATAGCAAAACGAAGATAGATTTGTTCTTACGAAGATAGCAAAACGAAGATAGATTTGTTCTTACGAAGATAGCAAAACGAAGATAGATTTGTTCTTACGAAGATAGCAAAACGAAGATAGATTTGTTCTTACGAAGATAGCAAAACGAAGATAGATTTGTTCTTACGAAGATAGCAAAACGAAGATAGATTTGTTCTTACGAAGATAGCAAAACGAAGATAGATTTGTTCTTACGAAGATAGCAAAACGAAGATAGATTTGTTCTTACGAAGATAGCAAAACGAAGATAGATTTGTTCTTACGAAGATAGCAAAACGAAGATAGATTTGTTCTTACGAAGATAGCAAAACGAAGATAGATTTGTTCTTACGAAGATAGCAAAACGAAGATAGATTTGTTCTTACGAAGATAGCAAAACGAAGATAGATTTGTTCTTACGAAGATAGCAAAACGAAGATAGATTTGTTCTTACGAAGATAGCAAAACGAAGATAGAATTGTTCTTACGAAGATAGCAAAACGAAGATAGATTTGTTCTTACGAAGATAGCAAAACGAAGATAGATTTGTTCTTACGAAGATAGCAAAACGAAGATTATCTTCGCAAGTACAAAATCAGACTCAGCTAACGAATTTAACGTAATTTCGTCCAGATTTCAAAAACGACCAAGTTCTTCAATTTTTCCATAAACGAACGACTAAATCTTCTCCCAAAACATGTTTTCGACATAAATAAACATCTTTTGATCATCAAGATCGACCTTAGACTCGTTTAACACCGTTTTGATCATTAATTAACCAAAACATAATATAAACCCTAATTCTTTAAGAATCTCTTTTAAAATCAGATTTGAATCAATATATAACATCTTTAGATCTGAAAATATAGACAACGAATCATGGATTACCTGTAGCAAATGATGGCCGATCCAATTCAATACAAAACACTCGATTCGATTGACCAAAACTTGAAGATTTTGCTTAAGAAATCAATTAGGGATTGAAGAAACTTTGTGTTTGCTTTTTAATTATGTTTAGGCTGGAAAATAACCCTAGATTAGGCTAATCCTAACCTAAACCCGTTTTTAACTTTACACCTTGGCAAAACTAGTCCCTGGACTTCATATTGACTTTATTTCGCTTAAAAACACCTATTGGGGATACATATAACACACTAAAGCACTTTCGCACACTACAAAGGCCTTTTACACATCATTTAGTCCACTTTATTGTCACTCATTAAAGATAATTAAATCTCACATATAGGGCACATAAACATATAAACACACATTTTACCAAATAACATATCACGAACTTAGAATTTGACCTAACGACGTTAGTCAACAGAAACGATTAAGTTTTGGGATGTTACATTGGGCCCTTGTGCAGAAGGAATCTTTCTAGAAGCTTTGTTTGTCCATTTCTATTGGTGGATAAATTAGTGGTTGTCCTTAGCACATGACAGCCTTTTATTTATTTAATATTTGTATTTCTTTATTCCTAGAAAATAGCATGTGTGGCTATAAATAGGGGCTTATTTTCTCATTGTAATGCAGTTTTTGATGTTGAATGAAATTAATAGAACAGTCTCTATTTATTATCTAAAATCTTCATTTACCTTTATGGATCTTTGATCTTGGTTGTTTGAAGTGATCCCTTTATCTATATTTGTGGTGGTTCGTCCTTTATCAAATATAGTGGTGAGATCTTAAATCTTCGATTCCTTTATCTATGTTTGTGGTGGCTAGACCTTTATCAAACATAATGGTGGGTTGGAGTGTTTCCTTTATCCTAGATTCCGGTGGCTCGTCCTTTACGAATCTTGGTGGTGGATTCTTTTATCTATCATTTTACTTTATTGTCTTGTTTGTTTATTTTGTTTCATAAAATCAGAAAATCCTCACAAAAATAGTCATTCCGCTGTGCTAGTTCTTTGTTTAAGTTGTTACATTCCGCTGTGCTTAGATTTGCGTGAGATTTACGCATCAAATTCCTTTCCAAACTTGCATAGCATAAGAGCATTCAAAGAATAAATGATCATGGGAATCAGGTTGTAACTCACACAAAGCACAAACTGTAGGAATATCCGCGCGCACATGAGTATCCCATGATGTTAATAAATCTTGTGTCTTGAGTTTTCGTTTAAAGACAAGCCACAAATGAAATGCATGCTTTGGTATACAATGTGTAAACCAAACAACATTAAACCAGGGTACCTCCAAACTTCTTGGCCGAATAGTCTCCCATACCATAGTAACAGAAAACTCTTGAAATCCTGCATTGTTCTTCCAACTTAGTTCATCCTGTTTATCTTGTACAAGAATAGGAATCGGAACATTTTGAAACTTGTCATTCCAATCCACAGGCCACGACCAAGCACCTTCAGAAACAAGCTTAGAAACTGAATCCTTTAGGCTAAAACCTGCATTATTAATTAAACGAGAAGATAAATGGTTAATCAATGGGCTTGCATCGCACCAGTTATCAAACCAGGCCGATACCGCATTTCCATCTCCAATTCTGAACCAGATAAATTCACGAATTATTGGACGAATCTGCAATATTTTCCTCCAGCTCCAACTCATGTTACCTTTATACGGAATCTCCCAAAAATTCTTGTCCTTGATTTTGTACATGTGGATCCATTTGACCCATAACGACTCCTTCCGAATCAGTAACTTCCATACATGAGCAGAAAGCAAAGCTATATTAAACTCATACAGCCTTCGAACCCCTAACCAGAGTTGTTAGTATTAAAAGATGGAGAAGTAGGGTAAGAACTACCTGATGGCCGGTTTTGATAACCGGTATTTTGGTTGAAATTTCCTTGATTCTGAACATAACTAACATCTTGCACTGATTTATCCGGGCAATCCTCCGTATAATGCAAGTCTCCACACTGCTCACAACCGTCAGCCATAACCTTAACATCTCTCTCAAGGTTCTTGAATCTATTATCTTGATTATCAAACCTCTCATTCATTTGCTTCAAGAGAGCCTTGACTTCAGTAACAACTTTTGAGTCCTCACTACTTTCTACCTTAGCCACAGTGGTTCTATTAAATCTCTTGTCTCGGTCCTTATCTCTAGTTGAATACTCCTTAGCCATATCTTCATGGATCTTGTATCCTTCATTCGGGAAAATGTTGTTTAGACTACCCCCAAATGCATAACCGAGCTCCCTTTTGGTCTTTCTATCCAAACCATCATAGAAAATCTCAAAACTTTCTTCAGTACCCATACTATGTCCGGGGCAATTTCTTAGCATTTCCTTGAACCGTTTCCATGCATCAACAACATCTTCACCGGATTCTTGAGAGAATCCTCTGATTTTATTTTCTAATTGCCTTTGAGTTCTCACAGAATAGAACTCATCAATAAATCCTTCATGAAGTTCTGCTGGTGAATGAGTTATCGGGTAACTCCTTAAACCAAGCGGCTGTATCTCCAATGAGAGTTAATGGAAATAGTTCCAACTTAACATCCTCAGCTTGCCCTGTTCCATACTGATATAACCTGCAGATCTTCTCAAACCTCTCAAGATGTGCATATGGGTCATTTCTTCGAATCCCATCAAACTTATCCTCTTCAACACTATTGAGGTGATTCCCTTTCAAAGAAAAATCTACTGAAATTGCCGGAGGGGGAATAGCTGTGCCCCGGTCCGCTGGTATATTTCTTCTTCTAACCCTTGGTTGTTGATTATTATTAATGTTGGTTCGAGGTATGAGAAAATTATTCGGTTCAGGTGTCTGAATTTTGTACTCTACTTCTGAATCTGAATCTTCACCTGTTTTGAAAACCTCCGATGATTTCTTCAACTGATCGGCCAACTAATCAACCAACTGATCTTCCAAGTTCTGGGCGGGTGGAATACTGGTTACGGTTTCTAAATCTATTTTGACTGATGTGGATGGTTCCTGGTCATCTCTTGACACTAAGCGACGTCTGACTTTCCCTGGATTAGACAAAGGGCTAAGCAAAGGTCGGC
>CM067174.1:32946295-32973360 GCA_034093135.1 Erigeron breviscapus
TTTTTTTTTTTTTTTTTTTTTTTTTTTTTTTTTTTTTTTTTTTTTTTTTTTTTTTTTTTTTTTTTTTTTTTTTTTTTTTTTTTTTTTTTTTTTTTTTTTTTTTTTTTTTTTTTTTTTTTTTTTTTTTTTTTTTTTTTTTTTTTTTTTTTTTTTTTTTTTTTTTTTTTTTTTTTTTTTTTTTTTTTTTTTTTTTTTTTTTTTTTTTTTTTTTTTTTTTTTTTTTTTTTTTTTTTTTTTTTTTTTTTTTTTTTTTTTTTTTTTTTTTTTTTTTTTTTTTTTTTTTTTTTTTTTTTTTTTTTTTTTTTTTTTTTTTTTTTTTTTTTTTTTTTTTTTTTTTTTTTTTTTTTTTTTTTTTTTTTTTTTTTTTTTTTTTTTTTTTTTTTTTTTTTTTTTTTTTTTTTTTTTTTTTTTTTTTTTTTTTTTTTTTTTTTTTTTTTTTTTTTTTTTTTTTTTTTTTTTTTTTTTTTTTTTTTTTTTTTTTTTTTTTTTTTTTTTTTTTTTTTTTTTTTTTTTTTTTTTTTTTTTTTTTTTTTTTTTTTTTTTTTTTTTTTTTTTTTTTTTTTTTTTTTTTTTTTTTTTTTTTTTTTTTTTTTTTTTTTTTTTTTTTTTTTTTTTTTTTTTTTTTTTTTTTTTTTTTTTTTTTTTTTTTTTTTTTTTTTTTTTTTTTTTTTTTTTTTTTTTTTTTTTTTTTTTTTTTTTTTTTTTTTTTTTTTTTTTTTTTTTTTTTTTTTTTTTTTTTTTTTTTTTTTTTTTTTTTTTTTTTTTTTTTTTTTTTTTTTTTTTTTTTTTTTTTTTTTTTTTTTTTTTTTTTTTTTTTTTTTTTTTTTTTTTTTTTTTTTTTTTTTTTTTTTTTTTTTTTTTTTTTTTTTTTTTTTTTTTTTTTATTTTTTTTTTTTTTTTTTATGACTCTATCTATGTACGACTTAAACTACTAAGACTCGAAAAGAAAATTTAAGTTCTTTGAGAGAAACTACTCGGCATTCTTCATACCATTGAGTTGATATAACAACTCATGACGAGGTCTATCAAAAGCTTTAGTGTATAGATCAGCAAGGTTATCATCAGTAATAACCTTTTCTAAATGAATAAGCTTTTTCTCAAAACAATCACGTAAAAAGTGATGCTTTATATCTATGTGCTTGGTGACTTTAAAGTTTTCGGATTCTTAGTAATATCTATGGCAGACTTATTATCGATACAAATAGGAGAGTCTGAGATATCCATACCATAGTCGCGCAATTGTTGCTGTATCCAAAGTACCTGAGAACAGCATTGACCAGCAGCTATGTACTCTGCTTCACAGGTAGACTGTGCAACAGATGTCTGCTTCTTGCACTGCCACGATATAATTCTCCCCCCTAAAAGCTGACATCCACCTGACGTTGATTTCCTATCCGAACTGCAGCCACCATAATCCGAATCAGTATAAGCTTTGAATTCAAAGGAACCATGCATGGGATACCAAAGCCCTAGACGAGGCTTGGCCTTCACATAACGAAGAATCCTTTTCGCAGCTTTCAAATGTGACTCTTTCGGATTAGCCTGATATCTAGCACACATACAAACAACAAAGGTAATGTCTGGACGTGAAGCCGTCAGATACATCAAGGAACCAATGATAGCCCGATATTGAGTTGCATCGATGTCTGGATCATTAGTCTTATCAGGACACAGCCCATGATTAGTCTGAATGGGAGTAATAGCATCTTTAGCATCAGTCATTCGAAACCTAGTAAGAAGATCTTGAACATACTTGGTCTGATGAATAAAGAACCCATCCTTCAGTTGATCCACCTGTAGTCCAAGGAAGAAAGTTAATTCCCCCATAGCACTCATTTCGAACTTAGCCTTCATGCTATGCTCAAATTCCTTGCACATATTCTCATCAGATGAACCAAAAATAATATCATCGACGTAAACCTGTACAAGCAAGTAGTCCTTCCCTTTCCATTTGATAAACAACGTGCTGTCAATAGAACCTCTAGTAAAACCATTTTCATTCAGATGAGTAGACAGTTTTTCATACCATGATCGAGGAGCCTGATGTAAACCATATAGAGCCTTATCAAGACGATATACTCTATTAGGAAGTCTGGATCCTCAAACCCGGAGGTTGATCTACATACACTTCTTCTCTTATTTCCCCATACAAAAAGGCACTCTTTACGTCAAGTTGATACACCTTTATACCTTTATAACTAGCATATGCCAGAAATAATCGAATAGCTTCAAGTCTAGCTACTGGTGCAAATGTCTCATCGTAATCGAAGCCTTCTTGTTGCTCAAAACCTCTAACCACCAACCGAGCCTTATTGCGAGTGACTACACCTTTGTCATCCTTTTTACAACGAAAAACCCATCGCGTTGATAAAGGAGATTCACCCTGAGGTAAGTCAACTAACTTCCATACATCAAGCTTCCTAAACTGAGCCAATTCTTCTTGCATCGCCTCAACCCATGACGGATCTTTAAGAGCCATTCCAACATTTTTAGGCTCAACCTGAGAGATGAAGCAAAAGTACAAGTACCAAGTAATTGCCCCAGTATCCTTAATTTCAGCAAACATACTTGACAAATTTTTCCTATTCTGATTTCTCGTGCAAACAGAGGCAGAAGCATCACCAATGATTTGCTCTACTGGATGATCCTTGTTGACTCTTGTTTGAGGAACCGTATCGACTGTAAGATCATTTCCCAAGTTAGTCTGCACATGTTGCTCTGGAGTTTTAGGCTCCTCCTGATTTTCACCTTCCGTGTCGTCAGTATCATAGAAGGGAGTGTCAGGTAGAGGTATATGTAAAGGATCATTAGGATCTTTAGGAGCAGTCTCTAAGGTAGAATCTGCTTCTTTGGTCCCACTTGATTCTCCAGATTTGGAAGCAGGCTCAATGAATGGTGAGGAAACCGGAGAAGAAACAGGAACCGGCCCACCATCAAGTGGATCATGAAGAGTAACTACATCCTCCACAGTCGGAACACCTGTAAAAGAAACAGGACCACGAAAAGAGGTGAAGACACCATCATAATCGAAGTCATTAGCAGGACCAATGTGTACAGCAGGTTTATGACTGACAATTACCACATTTGTACCAAAATTAACTTTGCCAGTTTTCTGATTGTACACACGCCGAATTGGTGTACTAGGTATATAACCTAAAAAGAAACCCTCCTCAGATTTAGGATCAAATTTTCCCTGAGGAAGAACTTTAAGAAAAGTACAAGTACCAAGTAATTGCCCCAGTATCCTTAATTTCAGCAAACATACTTGACAAATTTTTCCTATTCTGATTTCTCGTGCGAACAGAGGCAGAAGCATCACCAATGATTTGCTCTACTGGATGATCCTTGTTGACTCTTGTTTGAGGAACCGTATCGACTGTAAGATCATTTCCCAAGTTAGTCTGCACATGTTGCTCTGGAGTTTTAGGCTCCTCCTGATTTTCACCTTCCGTGTCGTCAGTATCATAGAAGGGAGTGTCAGGTAGAGGTATATGTAAAGGATCATTAGGATCTTTAGGAGCAGTCTCTAAGGTAGAATCTGCTTCTTTGGTCCCACTTGATTCTCCAGATTTGGAAGCAGGCTCAATGAATGGTGAGGAAACCGGAGAAGAAACAGGAACCGGCCCACCATCAAGTGGATCATGAAGAGTAACTACATCCTCCACAGTCGGAACACCTGTAAAAGAAACAGGACCACGAAAAGAGGTGAAGACACCATCATAATCGAAGTCATTAGCAGGACCAATGTGTACAGCAGGTTTATGACTGACAATTACCACATTTGTACCAAAATTAACTTTGCCAGTTTTCTGATTGTACACACGCCGAATTGGTGTACTAGGTATATAACCTAAAAAGAAACCCTCCTCAGATTTAGGATCAAATTTTCCCTGAGGAAGAACTTTAAGAAAAGTACAAGGAACACCAAACGGCTCAACATTTTGCAAATTGGGCTTTGTGTTGTGCAAAAGTTCATAACAAGTTTTCTTAAACCGTTTAACTGTTAAAACCCGATTTAAAATGTGACAAGCTGTATTCACTGCCTCCCCCCAGAAAGTAACAGGAAGCCCTGAATCAGCAAGCATCGTCCTAGCTGTTTCTATCAATGTCCTGTTTTTCCTTTCAGCTACTCCATTCTGCTGTGGCTCATGCGGTGCACTGAATTGATGTTGAATACCCTTGGTCAAGCAGAAAACAGTAATAGTATTATTCTTGAACTCAGTGCCATTGTCACTCCTGATTCTCTTAACTTTAACTTCATGGACATTCTCAACTTGTCTAACAAAATCCATAAACCGGTTTGCGGTCTCGTCCTTTGTCTTCAAGAAAAATACCCATGAGTACCTTGAGTAATCATCAGTGATCACCAAACAGTAGGACATCCCCCCAATACTTCTTACGTTCACAGGACCAAAGAGATCCATATGAAGTAATTCGAATGGTTTGAATATAGTGTTGTGCACCTTTGGTTTATGAGGATTCTTATGTTGCTTTCCTTTCAAACACGGTACACATTTATCTTCCATCCCAAACTTCTTAACTGGAACACCTTCAACTAATCCAAGACTAACAAGTTCATTCATCTTCCGAAAGTTGATATGTCCCATTCTACGATGCCAGAGGAGAGATTCAGACTCATTTGCTTTGCTCAACAAACAGAGGGGCTCCGTTGGATTATCAACACCTAAAACTAAGCCATAGATGTCTCTCTTCCTAGGAGCTCTGAGCATTATCCATTCTGCTGGAATAACGAAACCCGGCTTCAAGATGAATGCCTCCTTTTCTGTGAAATGAACATTGTTGCCCTTGTCACAGATCTGTGAGACACTCATTAGATTATGAGTAAGTTGTTCCACATAGTTTACTCTTTCTAGAGTAAGTTGTCCATTGACGACATCTCCTTGACCGGTGATGTTGCCGCCCTTGGATCCAGCAAAACTAACGTACGACCCATTTATACCAGTATAATTGGACAAGAGCTTCCTGTCCCCTGTCATGTGCCTGGAGCATCCACTGTCAAGGTACCATAAATGAATTGGTTTCCTAGGAACTCCCTGCACATAAAATGAGAAAAATTAGTTTTCATTGGGGACCCAAACCTTCTTAGGTTTGGGTCGACCCTTCTCATCCCTGAGAATCAGTTCAGTCCAATATCCATTGCTCGAAGCCGTGGGTAGGACATGATTCTCGTCTCGTCTTCTCACTGGAGGAGACTTCTGACCTCTCGTCGGAGAAGGTCTAGGAGAATGAGGGCCATAAGAAGGTCGAACACTTGAATGAATTTGGTCATAATATGAATTTTGATTTCTAGGAGCAGAACGAGCAGGTCGTGGAGGTGTTTGAAAACGATTTGAATTCTCATGAACATTTCCTGATGAACCTTTCAGTGGAGATTCACGTCGTTGAGGTATAGTAAACGGTTTTGGAGAAGATTGAACTTTAGCCTCATCAACCTGTTTATCATTACCCAACCCCCTTTTTCCTTCCGAGGTGGAAACCTTTGAAGGAGAACCTGATCTTCGAGGTCTATTTGGACATACACTATAAACATGACCCTTTTCATGACAAGCAAAGCAGGAGAGGACCTTGAACTTTTTGTTTGTATCTACCTTTTTATTGGTACCTACAGATTCATTGTTAGCACTAGTGTCCACTGACTTACTTGTTTTTCTTTGATCTTCTTTTTCAGGGTCTCGTTTAGTTGGTGATATTTTAGACTTTCTAGCACCATCTTTCTCATGTTTACCTTTACTTGGAGATTTCTTAAGTGCAGGCATTAAGATGTGCTTTAAAGCCTTAGTTGCTTCTTCATTAATGGCTAATTCGTCTTCAGATTTTCTAATCCTAGACTGCTTAGGTAACAGAGTGAGACGCAGCTGACTTAATTTCTTCATATCCTCAATAGCTACATCCCAGACTTTATCAATCCTCTTAGGGTCAATAGATTCTAATGGGAATTCTAACTCAGTATAGACCCTATTACTCTTATGAAGTGTAAAGTGTACAATACTGTCTTTCTGACCATTAGGAGTAGACTGGTTTAGGACAACACCTTTCAATTTCTCTTCCTTGTTAGGTTGAGAAGAAACTCCTTTAGACTCTTTTGATCCCTCAGGCATCTTTGCCTCAGGAATTGAGTCTTTTGGATTACCATCTACAACACTAGGTTGAAGTAGGATTTCAGGAATATTAGGTTCAACAGAAGTATAGTTATTATTGAAAGGAGGAGGCACGTCTTTATAAGAGATCTTAGCAGTGTCAAGACTCTTAGAGGAAGAATCCTCAAACTTTGTCATATGCATTAAAAGCTCAGCATGTCTAGCAGAATCAGATTTAGCATTTAATTCCAAGATTTCTATCCTAGCATCAGCAAGTTCCTTTTCAATGGTAGCACACTTTCTAGCTAACAAGGAGTAAGCTTCACTACCTACTCTTTCTACGGCCACAGACTGATTGACTTTATCTTTCATAGCTCTAATGTCAGACTCTAAAGATCTAATCTTTTCCTTGAAGAATTTTTCTTTATCATTTACAGTTAGACCCTTTTTAATTAACTTATCTCTTTCATCATGAGCAGCATTGACAGCAGATTCTAATTTCTTAATTTGTTCATTCTTTTGTTCAATTTCATCAAACATTCGATTAACAATTTTGCAAACATGAACAATAGTATGTAGAGAATAAGATACCTGTTGGTCTGCCTCTTTGCAATCTGCCATGTAAGCAACAAAGTCATCCACAGTCATGCCAGCCGGAATCTCAAACTCTTGCATCTGCTCTTCAATTGTCTTTTTACCCTTTTCTGTAGCAGAATCTTCTTTAACCTCAGCAGCTTTCACTTCTTCAGTAGCTTTCACTTCATCAAGGTTCTTGACATTTTCTAACTCAACGTTAGATTCGGAATCAGAATCATGTACACCAGTAGCAACAGATTCCAATTTCGAACTTTTAGTATTTTCATACAATTGCTCTTCACTGTGGTAAACTGTGGTGTCCAAGAAGTCATCAGGAGAATCAACTATTTGAGCCATATCATCAAGGATTTCAGCCAAATAAGCGTTATTGGTCTCATCATGTGGAAGATTCCAAACATAAGAACCATCGGGTTGAACAGCTACTATAGCCTTGTCATTGCCGTTGACATTTGCAGTAGGATCATCAGTCAACAAAAGAGCTCTAGTTGAATTTTGATTGAACGGACGATTACCACCTCTATCTTGACGTGTAGAGGTAACATTGGCCTCTCTCTTAGGCCGTTGACACTCTCTGGCAAAATGTCCAAAACCTTCGCAGTTATAGCACTTCACCTTTGACTTGTCAAAGCCCTGAGTACCTCCAGTAAGCTGTCTGCCTGTTCTTTGCATAAACTTTTGCACTCTCCTGGTGATCATGGCCAGTTGCCATTTCAGATCCATTTCTTCAACATCATCTGGATCTATCTGGTCGTAATCTTCATCAATGAGTGCTGGATCTGTGATTCTACCCGCAACAAAAGCTTCATGTGCAACACACATGGCAGCAAATACATTCATCCTACCCTCAGCTGATTTCATATTCATTGGCATGGACTTGTAACCAGCAGAAGAGGATGTAATGTTACCGAACTTCATATTTCCAGTCTTTGCACCTTCATTAGCCTTTTTACCCCTGTTACCAGCATCAGTAGCCATGAATCCGGAAGAATCATCTTCATCCATCAGTGGACCACGATTGTCTGTCTCACCAGTATTACCAACTCCAGAAAAGAAGGCATTAACATCAGCTGTTGGATTTTTCATAGTGGCATGATAGAGAGATGGATCTTGTGTGAAGTTGTCTTGAAGATCCTTTGCCTTATCCTTCATTTCTCTGTTTCTTAGAGTGGATATTACTCCATCTATACGAAGAGATGCATAATCAGCTCTTTCTTGCAATCCATGACGAAACTCTTTGTAAGCTTTCGGCAAACCATCCAGGAATTTATCCACTATCTCAGTAGGAGTATATTTAAGGTCAAAGTAAGCTAATTCAGCAAGAAGATGTTGATATCTCAGTATAAGATCCTCAACTTGTTCATTCTTTGTAGCATTGAAGCAGTCAAATTGTTTCTTGAGCATTTTAATTCTATTTTGCTTCAATAGTGGATCACCTTACAGTGAGCTTCAATAGCACCAACTCTTGAGGAATGCACATACGAAGAGTGGAAAGAGTCTTTACTTCAATAGCATAGTTAGCCTTTTCTTCACCTGTTAATTCTCCCACCTTGTATGTAGAAGTAACTCCATTCACAGTAAGAGTGGGCCACTCATAACCTTCAGTGATCATGAGCCACATGTTTAAGTCTTCTCGTTGAATAAAATCTTCAAATCGACCTCTCCACGCCCAGAAGTCAGCCAATGAAACTAACTTTGGTGGAGAATTAGTACGTCCTACAAGATGATCATGATAAACGAGAGAATTGAGGTATTGGGCAACAGCATTGTTGGTTGAAGATGAGGAAGCCATAAGTGAACAAAGATATTGAAAGTTAATGTTTAAACGAAAATGAGGGTTGAAACGAAGATAGCTTAAGTTCGTAAAGTGAGGTTCTGAACGAAGATAGCTTAAGTTCGTAAGCTATATTCGTTTGATGAAGATTCAAAACAAAAATGAGATAAATTCGTTTTCTATCTTCGTTTTGCTAAGTTCGTAAGGAAAACGAACTTAGCGACTGTTAGGGTTTTCGGGAGGTTTTTGGGAGGAAAACAATCAAACAAACGATCTCCAACCTTCGATAAGATATCGACTGGCTCTGATACCACTTGTGAGTCCCTCGATAGCTACAGATCGCTCTCGAGATCGTCTATTGTTATGTCGTGAGTGCGGAATCCTCACGAGATAACTAGTTTGATTAGTTATCGAATATATTGCTAATTATAAGTATATAATCAGCCGTATGTAACCTATCTTCGTTTTCTAAATGTTAGAAACGAACTTAGTCGCTGGAGATGTATGTGAGTTGAACGGATTCCCTCAATTTAGGGTTTCCATTCATATATATATGTTTCTGATCGATATTGGGCCTGCTGGGCTTTGTTCTTACGAACTTAGCAGCCCAGCCCATATAACGAAGATTATCTTTGTTTGTTCCTAACGAAGATTATCTTCGTTAGTACTTATTTCCATCAGCATCTATGCCTAGTTATTTTCCAAGTATTTCATGTACAAGGAACCTAACATATATTATGTTTGTACTTGTATAACACACATAACAAACATCATATATAAACAACATATATATAACACCAAAACATGTAATCGATCATTACCAAAACATGAAGTCCATAATCTATCAATTACACATATATAAATAAGACATAAAGTAACATAATGTCTTAATCTAAAAGACTAATCAAATCTAAGTTGCTGTTGTCACATCAACATGCATCAACAGTTTCTACTGCTGTGAATACGCAGAAACAACATTGTCTATATTACCTATTGGAAGTATTGATTAAGTTAATGTTTCTCCTGCTTTTAATACGCAGAAACACAATTAACTTAACTTCCATTTGGAAGTACATTAAGTTAATATTTCAACTGCTGTTAAACGCAGAAACAATATTAACTTAATGACTCTTTACATGTAATGTCTAGAAACTGTAAAACACAAATAATAAACAAACATATAAACATAAATGGATCACAATATGATCAACAATATATGCCAAGGTAATATTATTGACAAACGGTAATTACAAGATAAATTACCAGACTTGAATATATATAAATATACACCACACATCTAGAATGCTTTTGTCACCGAGAAACATGCACCAACACAGAGCGACATAACTCAACTAATGGTTAGAGTTTATACCTTACATCAAGACAGCGGTGACAGGTCGGTGGTTCCCCACGCGCAAAGTGACATAACTTGATGCGTATAGATTTTACTCGTTATTAGTTCTTTGAACTCCTTTTTTATTTAATCTACTGATTGCCTTTCTTAAGATACTACATTATTCATGCAATAGACATTATCAGAGACCCCAGATGACTCATACACTTACTCCGCATGCAACTAGTTCACATTAAATAGTGTAAGAATTAAGGTGAACCATACGTCTAAACTAGTTCCTACACAAGCACATATATAATTACGTCCAATTAATACACCTATACTAATGACTAGAAAGCTCTAATTGCTAGGCATATTAAAGTCCGGTTAAATGTGCTATGGCAAACATAATCGCATACAGTTTCAGTCTAAGCTCTAATCCAGTTGGAAGAATGAACAGCCACAAATCTATAGTTAAACTAACAGTCCTAACTAACCGTTCATCTACCAAAGCTAATATTGCTTAGTTATCGTCATCTTTTGTCTACTTGCAAAGCTTATATTCTCAAAATGGTTTTCCGACACAAGAAAAACTTAAAATTTGCATGAATTAAGTAGTAGAAAACTTATGATAAATCAAGCAATTAAACCAAGGGTTTTTCCTATTCCATCCCCCCACACTTAAATTGTACAATGTCCTCGTTGTACTAGACATAACATAACAGGGTATTAGGAAAAACACGAAAAGTAAATGTGAGTCCCTTAATTAACGAGATGGTTAACCAATAGAAAGTGTAAAATACAACAAGTCTAATAATCACTAGATTGGACTAGTATTACTTGTAATAAAGATGCAAGATATATAAACAAAGTAATACAAGACTTAAAGCAATAAACAAATAAAGTGGACCATTATGTATGTTCATGGGTATTTCATTTATTGATGTTTAAATAAAATACAAGGTTGTTGCGGAATCAAGATAACACAATTAAGTGAGTATCCTAACAACCTATGAGTTACAATATGATCTATATTTGTCAAATAACTCTTTAGGATCGAGATACTTAAAGTTGTGAAGTATCCCTGTTTAAGATCGAGAGTATTTGGACAAATTCACTTAAATGCAAAAGGAATGCTTAAAAGTATTTTTGTCAAGGAATGACTTAGTATTTATAGGCAACAAATTCACCAGTGAATTTGTGCCGTACAAATATGGTTGGCATACATTTAATGATCCGACAAGAACATTAAATGTATTGGATAAGGAATAAGGATAAAGTCACATCAAGTGCAAGTGTATCCTTTTATCCAACCACTTTAACACACGTATACTTTGTTAAAGAACAAGTGGATTGTTCTTTGGAAAGTGTGTTAAAGGCAAAAGTCAATCCTCGATATTAGTGTTCAGACTTGCAGGATCTAGAACACTAACAATCCTCCAGTGTGCAGATCTGGTAAGACTTTCCAGTGGACTTCGCCATTTGTTAAGTCTTCTTCCTTCAGACTTCAGTCTTTGACTTCAGTCAGAATGTCTTCAGTAGAGTAGATCTGGACTGGGGTGAAGTCTTCAGTGAGCTAATCTGGAAAATGCTCCAGATTACCTATACAAGTAAATGCTCACTAGTCTTCAATTATTTCTGGACAAATCTTCAGAGGGACTCCAGATTCCAAGTCTGGAGTAGGTCCAGTAGAAACGTTTTCTGGTCAGATCTTCAGTGAGGCTCCAGTAGTCGGGTCTGGAGCGAGACCAGCAAAACAAGTTTCTTAACAAACCTAAATAAGGTTCCAGTAGTCCAGTCTGGAGCCAGTCCAGTAAGTCTGGACTAAATCTGGACCTAACAAATTCCCCTTATTTGTTTAGAAATAATGCAAGTATTTTTCAGACTTATAGATATACAAATTTGTATGTTTGGAAAACACTTGGTCGATTTAAGTCTAATCTAAGTTACTGGAAAACACTTTATAGATCATGAGTGTTTTCAGTTTCATCTTTTAAGTTCTAACTTAGACTAAATCTGGTCATTTACTTATGGAAATAAAAAATTGCAACTATTATTACTTTCACCAAAAAGGAAAATAATTACAACCTTCATAACACATTTAATTACAATAAGTACAATGATAAAAAGGTTCAGGCCCTTCTTCTTGATGTCCTTTCTGGTGCATCTTCAGTAGCCTTCCTTTTAGGAGATGGAGATGATGGAACAGACACTGGTGGTCTCAGACCCAACACAGCTTCCATTTGTTGAATTCTCTTCCAGACCTTCTCAATCCTCTTCATAAAGGCCTTCACATCTGGAGAGAGATCAGTCTTGCCTTTGAAAGTCATTCCAATCTCCTTTAGTTCAGTCCATCCAAATGCTTGGACTGAAGTATCTTTTCTTTCATCAGTAAAGTTACCTTCTCTGGTCAACTTTACATTAAACCTGGTCATACCTTGATGATGTTCAGCCAGTGTGATTTCAGCATTAATTATTCTTCTTGCATTGTCCCTGAACGTCATCATTTCTTCAAACTTAGCCTTTTGCTTAGCCAACTGAACCATATCTTCAGTTTCCCTGGATACACCACTCTGTTGTCCTTCAGTGGACTGGTGTTCTTGTCTATTGATCTTCAGAGTTGTATCCAGAGGAATAAAGGTGCTAACATCACCATCTTTAATTGCCTTCAGTTGCTTGGCAGTAAGCTTGGGTAGACCAGTCATTCTCTTCCCTGTATTCCAGTTCCAGAGCACCAGCATTTCTTCTTATTTTCTTCTGGAGGCTTACCAGCTCCTCCTTTCTTTGTCTGATAAGCTCTGGAATGGTTACCCCATAAATCAAGGAATCATATACCTGTTCTTCCTCTGCATAGAACGAGCGTATATGTACATCATTCAGTGCATCAAGACATTGTTGAATTCTGGGATCCTCCTTCATCCTTTTAAACACTTCAATATTTATGCCAAGTCTTCCAGCATTGTAGGAATCCAGAGTACCCATTGTAGCCATATCCCTATGATGGGCCAGCAGTTCATTTTTCTGGTTTGTCTTGAAAATTTCTATCATGATACACTGTTGTTCCATTTTCTTTGATGCTTCACTGTCAACATCTTCAAACTGTTCTTCCTCTTCACCAGACACCATCTTTTCTTTCCCTTTAACTGCCTTCAGTGTGGTAGGGATGTCTGGGAAGGATTCAAACTGGGGCTCGGCTTCAGTACCAGCAGCCTCTTCTTCAGTCTGCACATTGGCTTCAGTGCCAAGTGCTCTCTGGGCAATACGTGCACTGGCATCAGTACCAGTCACTTGTTTACTTTGAATAACGCTTTCAGTAGCGACGCCCTTACAACCTCTTTCTTTTTCCTTATCAAACTTTCTTGGATACCAGATGATGGAATAGACAATTTTTCCCCTTTGGAATGATCTCTAGTCCTGGACTTTAGATCATTCCACAATTCTTCCATCATTAGCCTATCCAGTGAGCCAAATGTTCTGCCTTGTTCTGGCAAGGAAGCAGTCATACCTTTCTTTAATTCCAGCACTTCCTTCTTCATATTTTCAATTTGTTCAGGCAAGTGCTTAGGCAGCTTCTCATCCAGTAGCTTCTCAAATTGTGGTAAAACCCCATCATAAATACTACGAAGGACAGTCCCAGAAACCTCTTCACATAATTCTTTCAACATGTGGTTTCTGAACTTCCTTGTACATTCATCACTTAAAACACTTACAACTTCTCCTTGATCCAGTACGGGCCTACTCTCCAGAGAGCTTACCCTAAACACTAAGTTCTTAACCTCTTCTTTCAGCCCTGCCAGTTCGCCAGTGACTGCAGTCTGAACAGAAGACCATTTTGGATTCCAACCCCTGGACTGCCACTTTAATGTTTTCAGAATTTTGATTGGTGGCCAGTACCAGTTCATCCAACTTCTCGAACACTAACTTCTCATTCCCAGCGAACAAGTTCATTTCTGAAGAAAGATTATTTGATAACAAAGACTTGAAGTTAGAAATAACCTGGGAAGATGAGTGCAGTGATCTCTCCAGGTCCGCCACCTTACTAAGAAGGCCTTGGACCTCGGTTGAGGAAGAAGTGGAGAGACCAGTGGGTGGTTCCAGATGAGAAGTCAATCTGGTCATCATAGGTACTTGTGTCCAGTCCTCTTCAGTTTCAACATTTGAGACTGGCACACTTTGGTTGGTTGGGTTTACTGGGGTTTCAACTGGTGGTGTGAAGTATGGAGTTGATTGAGGAATTGAAGGTGGTGGAGGTGGTGGCATTGATTCTGGTGGGGGTTGAGTTGATTCTGGTGTAGGGGTAGGTATTTCTGGTGAAGGTGTTGGTATTTCAGGTAGAGTTTCTTCTTCTTGTACATCTTCACCCAGAAAGTTTAAACTTGCATCAAATCCCTCAGACATGGGGAGTCAACATCATCCCATTCTGGAATATTCCCAACAAATTGTTCACCAGACTGTTCACCAGTCTCTACTTGTTCACCAACCTCAACATTCAAATCTAGTGGAGCCTCTTGCTCACCAGATGCTTCAACCTGCTCAACAATTTCAGCAATATCTTCTTGTACCACAGCCTGGACTTCAGTGTCCACTCTCTGTTCAGTTTGTACAAGAGATTCAATATTTTCTTCAAAGATAGGAGATCCATCAATATTAATTGTATCACCAGGATGGGTTGATGGATTTACCTGGACTCCTCTCCTCATCAGACGCCTATGTGATCTTGGTCGTCTGGAAAGCTCAACAGTGGGTTGCAAGCCTTCTTCAGGAGCCACTTGACTTATTGGTTGTATAAGTTCTACAACCTGGACATCTTGGTCACCAGAATGCTCTTCAACAACTTGAACACTTCCTGGTGCCACAATCTCTTCTGCCCTTTGGAATGAGAGCATGGACTGAGGAATATCTACCTCACCATCTCTTGACTGTAGGTTGTTCAGATCCCTTAAAAACTCACTCATAGAAAAATGAGTAGTATTATTATCATATTGGTCTCCTAGACCATTTCTGAACATCAGGGAAAGAAAATGTATAAATGGAACGTGTGGTTTTCTCCCTTTTGCCTTCAATCGATCCACCAAATCATTAAACAGGATCTGAGCAAAATCCACCCTTATCCCAAACCACAAACAATAGGCAATCTGGAGTTGCGTTTGATTTATTTGATCTAGACCTCCAGAACTACCTCCTAGACACTCTACCAAATGAGTGAAGAAAAATCTCCACGAATCTGTCAGCCTACTCATATAAATGGTTCCTTTTCTCAACAACTGGCCTTGATCATCTACAATTTCTGTGTGCCCCATCAACCTGCACACTTCCCTGAAATTTATGCCAGTAGGGAGTTCGATTGGCAGCTCATTCTGGTCATGATAGTTCAATTGTAAAACAGACCTGAGCAAATTCACCGAAAAACTCAAAGATCTGGTACCTCCATTGAGAGTATAAGAAATTGATGAAGTTTCTTCATTGTAGAAAGCGGAGTACCAGAACTCACATAAGTAGTCATGGTACATTTTCCCTGGATTTAGGGTTAATGCACCATACAGAGGGCATGAGAGAAAGAACGTATTCAATCTCCCAATGATAGAACGAGCAGGATGAACACTGGAAAATTTGGCCATCCAGTTATTCATATTGATGCGTATGGATTTCGCCTCAAGAGAAATATGTCTCGGTTTAACTACATCACCAACCGGAGCATATTCAGCAGATAAGAGATTTTTAGGTGCCATTTTTGATAGATAGATGAAGATGAAATTGAAAATATAAGGTTATGAAGAATTTAATGAATTGCAGTTAAGAGTTATATGATTGGAAAATGAATGAAGAATTTAAGGAATTGAATGAAGGAATTTTAGATTTGGGAGTAAATGTTCGAAGTAAATGAAATTGAAAGTGAAAGTGGGTATATATAGGATTGAGAATGTGGAACTCAAACGATTAATTTGAAATTATCAAATACAATTTTTGATTGTGTTCTGAGATCCGCATTAATTACATCACATCACACATAAATGCATGACGGTTTACAGCCCACAAAACAGTAACAACTTGTACTTTTTGTTTTCCCAAAGTAAAAAGACCATCATAGTTTTGAAAAACTTACATGCCACGTAGGATTTATAAGATAAATATCTTTGAAAAAGTTTGCTTACGTGGCACAAACAAAGATCAAGTATTTTGAAAATATTATGACATATTTCAGTGCATCTGGAGGTTGACAGGACCGTCCAGTATCACTGGTGGATTAGTCCAGTGAACATGCACTGATGGTACACTGGAGGGACACTCCAGTAAAGTACCAGTGAAAACCATTTTGAAAGACTGGAAACCTTAAACTTGCACGTCAACTAATACAGACAAATGAGAGGGACACATTTACAAGGAGACATAAGTCAACTCAAACACGCACTTCAACTTGTCCAGTACCAGTGAGAGGGACATATTTACAAAGCACCAGTAATATTTTCTGAAGAATTTGTCCAGTGAGAAAATAAATTCCCCTTGAACTTAAACATTTTTTAAGAGAAAATATTTTTCAAGTCTTCCCTGGAATGTTGATCCAGAAATAAATTTTGAATCTTTAAATCAAAGATCCTTAGTAGTACACAATGGCGTTCAATACCAAGGTTCCAGATTTAAGGGTTTAACATTCCCAACTCACCAACAAGATATTCGAAAGTTTTTACATCCAGTGGTTTAGTAAAAATGTCAGCGAGTTGTTTGTCAGTGGGAATAAAATGGAGTTCAATGTTGTTTTTCATAATATGATCGCGAATGAAATGGTACCTTAGATCAATGTGTTTGGTTTTGGAGTGCATGACTGGATTGTTGGAGATAGCGATGGCACTGGTATTATCACAAAAGATTGGAGTTTTTGAATATTTAATACCATAATCAAGCAACTGGTTCTTCATCCAGAGTATCTGAGCACAACAACTGGCTGCAGACACGTATTCAGCTTCAGCAGTGGATAATGAAACTGAAGTTTGCTTCTTACTGTCCAGCTGACCAGTTTGCCACCTAGGAAATGACATCCACCAGTTGTGGATTTCCTATCTATCTTACAACCTGCATGATCTGAATCTGAATAACCCATTAGATCCTGCCTGAGCCTTTGGGGTACCAAAGACCTAGACTGGGGACACCTTTAAGGTACTTCAGTATGCGCTTACAGCAAGCATATGAGATTCCTTTGGATTAGACTGATATCTGGCACATAAACATGTTGAAAACATAATATCTGGTCTACTGGCCGTTAAATACATCAGTGAACCAACCATGCCTCTATAGACAGTGGTGTTCACTTGTTTGCCATCTGGATCCGAGTCCAGTGTCAGTGGTGCAGAAATTGGAGTTGGTTTAGATGGTGAAGAATTCATATCGAATTTCTTTAAAAGATCTCTAACATATTTTTCCTGATTAATAAAAATTCCATCTTTGTTTTTGTTTAATCTGGAGTCCAAGAAAATATGTTAATTCACCCATCAAACTCATTTCATATTCAGTGGACATGATTTTAGAAAATTTCTTGCACATGTTTTCATCAGTAGACCCAAAAATTATATCATCAACATAAATTTGTACCATTAACAGATTACCTTTCTCATGAAGAATGAACAAGGTATTTTCAATTGCACCTCGTTTAAAACCATTTTTCAACAAATGTTTAGTCAGAGTATCATACCAGGCACGTGGGGCTTGTCTGAGGCCATATAGCGCTTTGTCCAGACGATATACCCAATGTGGATGCTTGTCATCAACGAAACCTGGAGGTTGTCTGACGTAAACTTCTTCTTCAAGCTTCCCATTCAAGAAAGCACTCTTTACGTCCATCTGGTAGACCTTGAACTGATGATTAGCAGCGAATGCTAAGAAAATTCTGATCGCTTCAAGTCTAGCCACTGGAGCAAAAGATTCATCAAAGTCGACATCTGACTGGCAGTAGCCTTGTGCTACCAGTCTGGCCTTGTTTCTTATTACGTGGCCATCTTCATCTACTTTGTTTTTGAAGACCCATCTTGTTCCAATTGGTTCTTTCTTTCCAACTGGGAAAGGAACCTGATACCATACTTTGTTCCTTTCAAACTGGTGAAGCTCTTCTTGCATAGCAGTCACCCAGTTTGGATCTTCCAGAGCCTCGTCAATCTTCTTAGGTTCTATCAAAGATAAAAAACTGACGTATAAGCATTGATTACTGGAGGCTCTTCTGGTCTGAACACCACGACTGGAGTCACCTATGATCTGATCAATAGGGTGAGCTTTTGTCCATCTGGAGTACTGACCAGGATTGTTACTGACAACAATATCAGTGCAAGAATTCAGTTGAGTCTCCTCTGGAGTTGCTTCAGGAGGAGGTTCTTCATAGACTACTTCAACATCTTCATCTGATTCATTTAAATCACGATTTGCATCATGAAATTCTTCATATGAAGGTATTTCTTGTAGTACTGGTTCAGTTTGGTCACCAGAAGATTTCTGGTTCATTCTCAACTGATACTGATACTGGAGGAGTAGTACGCACATCTGAACCAATATTAATTTCAGAGGGTAGTTTGAAAATAATAGAGGGATAGAATGGAGTACTACTGGAGTGTTTCTTTTTCTGAACAGGTTCCAGATCAGGATGACTGGAAGCTGAGTCTGGTGAATCTTCAAATTTGTCGTTTATAGGATCAGATTCACAAAAGACAATTGGTGTTACTGGGGGAGTGTCAGGGACTGGCTTCTTGTTGATTGAGTCATTTGATTCATCAAATGTTACATGAATTGACTCATGGACCTTCTCCAGTCTCTTGTTATAGACTCTGAAGGCCTTGCGAATAGCTGAATAGCCTAAGAAATACCCTTCATCAGCTTTGGCATCAAATTTGCCTAGCTGACTGGAGTCGTTCAGGATGTAAACTGGACATCCAAAAACGTGAAAATAACCAATTTTTGGTTTTCTATTTCTTAAGACTTCATAGGCTGTCTTTTTGTGTCTTTTGATGTACACTGATCGGATTCTGGGTGTGGCAAGCAGTTGCAATTGCTTCCGCCCAGAAACTGGTAGACAGTCCAGATTCAGCAAGCATACTCCTGGCAGCTTCTATCAGCGTTCGATTTTTCCTTTCCACAACTCCATTTTGCTCTGGGGAGCGGGCTGAAGAGAAGTTCTGGGAGATGCCAGTGTCAGTACAGAATGACTCCAGAGTTGCATTCTGGAATTCTGTTCCATTGTCACTTCTTAACTGACACACTTTTCGACTGTACTTGAGCTCAATTTGCTTGATAAGACTGATGATTTCAGCAGCAGCTTCACTTTTAGACCTCAGAAAGATCACCCAACAATATCTGGAGAACTCATCTACGATCACCAGGGTGTATCTTTTACCAGCATGAGTCTGAACGTTCACTGGACCAAAAAGGTCCATATGAAGCATGTGAAGAGGTTCAGTAATGCTGAAATTCTGTCTGGTCTTGAAACTGGTACGCTTTTGCTTACTCATCTCACATCCTGGACATGGTCTTTCCTTTTTGAAGGAGACTGAAGGTATCCCATCTGCAAGTTGTTTTCTGGACAACTTGTTAATGTTTTTGAAGTTTAAATGGGATAACCTTTATGCCATAACCAGTTTGTGTCTTCATCAGCTTGAGTATGGAAACACTGCTCTGAAGGAGAGCTTTCCATATCCATCACGTACACATTCCCTTTTCTGGGAGCAATCAACACTACCTTCCAGTCCTTGTTGAATACGATGCCCTGAGCACATTGAATAAGACTTGATAGCCATCGTCACACAGTTGACTTACACTGATCAAGTTATATTTCAAACCATCACAAATGCAACTCGTCTGAACTTGACTTGTCCATTGTTCAGAACACCATATCCCCTCAGTCTTCCCACAACCATCATTTCCAAACGTGATGGAGGGTCCATCAGAAATGGTGAACTCCTCCAGTAGGGTCTTACATCCGGTCATCGTCCTGCCAGCTGCACTGTCAAGATACCAGATAAGCTTCTTTCGATCGCCCTACACATACACCAGATATTTATCAGTTAGATTTGGGAACCCATCGACTGATGGGTTCACTGGACCCTCCCTTATAGGTCCCTGGGGCAATCTGGTCTAGTTCACTTTGTTCAATAGTGGTCTTAGAAGAAAAGATCACTGGGGTTGATGGTTTTAAAACCTTTTCATTTTTCTCAACTGGAGAAATAAATTTGTCTTTCTTTGAAAAAGGTTTTGTATTTTGTCTAGGGCCAGATGAAGTACCCTCAAGAAAGTTTAATCTTGCATTAAAACTTTGTGATTGATGAGTCAGAATTTGAATCTGGCTCTCTATCCTGGACAAAATATTTTCTTCAGATGATACCTTAGCCTTTCCAGTCAAAGGCTTTGGTAAGGGATTGGTATGAGGTAAAGGTCTATTCTGCTTCACCTTTTTAACTGGAGCAGTCATCTGGACAGCTCCAGTCTTAACCTCTGGGGATTGAACTGGGTCTAAATTGGTCTTGGGTGTTACAAGCATATCATAAACAGTTGTGGGCCTTAACACCTCTGGTAATCGATCGATTACTGGTATTAATGATGCAACATTAGTATTTCCATCTAAATATGCACGTTTTTGAGCAGGAAATTGTTTAATTGAAGCATCATATGGCTTTTTGGTTTCTAGCCATGACTTTATTACCAGTTTTTCTTTCTCTAAAATGATCTCAAGATCTTGCTTTTCTTGAATCAATTGTTCAGTTACCAGCTTGAAATGCCAGTTCAATGTCTTGAAGCTCTTTTAATTTTGATTTTAAAGCATTTATTTCAGAAGAATCTGTTTCTAGACCATTTACACAATCAGATCTAACAGTTTCTACAAAAATCAAATCAGAATTTAAAGCTTCAGCAATGTCCATTTTTAGTTCTTGGTCAGTTGCATTATCATAATCACTAACCTTTTTAATAACAATGTCCACCCATCGTCCAGATGTGACATCTTCCTTCACCAGGTGCTCATCAACTTCCAGAGCCATGTAACAGCAATCTCTTTCTTCTTCTTCATCAACAGATGAGTCATCAGAAGGAACCCACTTCTCCTTCAGTTGTAGCAATCATGCACTTATTATTTGTTTCCATTTGTTGTGCCATGATAGCAATTTGGGCCTTAAGCTTTTTATATTTCAATTTATAGCTATCATCAGGCTTATTATTAGAAGATAATGGACCAGGCTTGGATGCAAACTGGTTGGACCTGCACTCTTTCATGAAATGACCCTTTTTGCCACACTTAAGCATGTCAAATTGGTCTTGTCAGTGGAAGAACTGGATGCAAATTGTCCAGATGGCTTATTTGCTCTTTGCTTTGAAACGGTTAAACGTTTTAGCAATCATTGCAATAAGGTCATCATCTTCAGTTTCATCACAATAGTCTGGAGAGATTTGACTGGACTCTCCAGAATCCATAAGTTCAGACACCATCTTCTTCATAGAAAATACATTCTCAGAAGATATCAGTGCTGTACTTTGTGGTTCAGAATAACTAACCACTTTAGGAGTACTGGAGGCATGGTTAAAAGCATCTTGTTCTGCAACCACTCTCTGAGCTTGATTTTCTTCAGTGTACCTGAAGGCTCCATATAGAGTTGAGAGAGTGTGTATGTGCAGAGTTTTACCTTGTCGTAAAACAAGTATCATGTGAGACCATTTGGTGGGTAGAATGTCACAAAATTTCTCCAGAAGTATATCCTTGTCCTTCTAAACCCCAAGACCTCTCAATTGGTTTATGATACTCATAAATCTGGTGTAAGTACCAGTGAGAGACTCGTTAGGTTGAGCAAAAAATGACTCATACCTCTTGTTTAAGGAGACCTTTCTGGTGACTATGGTGTCATCTCCTCCTTCATGTTGGTTAAGAAGCTCATCCCACATGGTTTTGGCACTAGGAAAAAGAACTAGTGTGGGAATTAGGGTTTCTGGAACGGCCCCGAGGATCATGTTTTTAAGGAGGGTGTCAAGATTCACCAATCTCCTCTCCTCTTCTGACCAATGTTCCTCCCTCTTTTCCCTTCCCCTTCTAGATCCAGAAGGATCAAGAAGTGGATTGAGAGGTGATGTAGGAACATAAGGACCTTCGTTTAAAATCTTCATCATGTTCCTCTCAATACCAGTGACATGCAAAACCATCCTAGCCTTCCACGTACCAAATTCATCACTGTTCCCACTGAATTTAGGAACAGGATTATTCGAGTAGTGCACATGCACGTGTGGAGAAGCAGGAGTAGGAGGTGGAGGATTAGTGTTATTAACATTTTGTGGTTCATTTTGATCATGAATATTTACATTAGGATCGGGACCAAGACTAAAACCTTGTGTATTTTCTTGGTTAGCCATCAAGAATAGATCTAGGCAATGATTAGCCTTCTGCTCTGATACCAAATGTGAGTCCCTTAATTAACGAGATGGTTAACCAATAGAAAGTGTAAAATACAACAAGTCTAATAATCACTAGATTGGACTAGTATTACTTGTAATAAAGATGCAAGATATATAAACAAAGTAATACAAGACTTAAAGCAATAAACAAATAAAGTGGACCATTATGTATGTTTCATGGGTATTTCATTTATTGATGTTTAAATAAAATACAAGGTTGTTGCGGAATCAAGATAACACAATTAAGTGAGTATCCTAACAACCTATGAGTTACAATATGATCTATATTTGTCAAATAACTCTTTAGGATCGAGATACTTAAAGTTGTGAAGTATCCCTGTTTAAGATCGAGAGTATTTGGACAAATTCACTTAAATGCAAAAGGAATGCTTAAAAGTATTTTTGTCAAGGAATGACTTAGTATTTATAGGCAACAAATTCACCAGTGAATTTGTGCCGTACAAATATGGTTGGCATACATTTAATGATCCGACAAGAACATTAAATGTATTGGATAAGGAATAAGGATAAAGTCACATCAAGTGCAAGTGTATCCTTTTATCCAACCACCTTAACACACGTATACTTTGTTAAAGAACAAGTGGATTGTTCTTTGGAAAGTGTGTTAAAGGCAAAAGTCAATCCTCGATATTAGTGTTCAGACTTGCAGGATCTAGAACACTAACAATCCTCCAGTGTGCAGATCTGGTAAGACTTTCCAGTGGACTCCGCCATTTGTTAAGTCTTCTTCCTTCAGACTTCAGTCTTTGACTTCAGTCAGAATGTCTTCAGTAGAGTAGATCTGGACTGGGGTGAAGTCTTCAGTGAGCTAATCTGGAGAATGCTCCAGATTACCTATACAAGTAAATGCTCACTAGTCTTCAATTATTTCTGGACAAATCTTCAGAGGGACTCCAGATTCCAAGTCTGGAGTAGGTCCAGTAGAAACGTTTTCTGGTCAGATCTTCAGTGAGGCTCCAGTAGTCGGGTCTGGAGCGAGACCAGCAAAACAAGTTTCTTAACAAACCTAAATAAGGTTCCAGTAGTCCAGTCTGGAGCCAGTCCAGTAAGTCTGGACTAAATCTGGACCTAACAGTAAAAGGATTAACGAAACTTCCTGGGCTTATGTTGCATGATTGTTGTTGAAGATGGCATTTGCGGAGCGACTTGAATGATTGTTGAACTTCAAAAACTTGAGTCGTCTCCATTTGATGGCGATCCATTGATGTGTCTCCACCTTCTTTTCTTTTTGGTATTTTCTGATTTTTCGATTTTTTTGGATTTTTGGGTTTTTCTGATTTTTTTTTTTTGGATTTTTCGTGATCTGGTGTGCAGAACGGAGCTGTGAGCGGCGCTGGCAAGCTGGTGAGCGGCGCTGGCTTGTGGGTAGCGGCGCTGGCAAGCTGTTGAGCGGCGCTGGACTTGCACAGGTGCAGGTCCAGCGGCACTGGGAGGTGGTGAGCGGCGCTGGGAAAGCCAACGCTGGATGTCTCCTAGCGGCGCTTTTGACTCCTGTACGTGTTTTGACGTCTGATTTCTTCAACGATTTGATGCTTGAACTCCCTCACGCTTAGCTTTTGACCAAGTGCATGGTTTCCTTCAGACTACAAAGCAATATACTCCTGCACACTTCAATCATAATATCAAAATGGAAAATAACAAGCTAAAACATAAAAATAAAAATAAAAATAAAAACAAAATATGATTGCAATAAGTTACTTGTTTCCTTGATCCATTGAAAGCTTGCATCTGTGATTCTAAAGACATACTCATAAAATAGATCACAAATGATAAAATTTAAAACAATCACTCAATTGCAATTAGTCACATATTCCTAAAAATTAAAAATAAAAATAAAAATAAAAATAAAATAAAAATAAAAATACAGTTTGGGTTGCCTCCCAAGAAGCGCTAAGTTTAACGAGTCTTCAGCTAGTCTCGACCTAGAAACTAGGTCGAGGAAGAATACGGGGTAGGCCGGGGGCCGATACCCGTTGGGTAACTTTCGAAGTGACTTATGGCTTCCTTGACGTTGGTTCCTTTCCTCTCCTCCAAGTTTTCTGAGTTCCTTCGTGCTTCAGTGGCTTCAACCATCTCCACGTCGATCGGTGTTTGATTTCCAGGGCTGGTTCGGGTGGTGACGGATTTGATTTTGCTAAAGTCGGGGCTGCATGTGGTGCCAGCGGTGCTGGGCATCCCTGAGCGGTGCTGGGCTTCCCCAGCGGCGCTGGGTTGAGTTCCCAGCGGCGCTGGTGGGTCCATGGCAGTATTCGACTTTGCGATTTTGCTTCCATACTCCTCTAGGAACTTCATTATCCTCTCGGGTTCTGTTAGTATGATGCTTTTCACCAACCCTTCGTTGAATGCCTTCCTTGTTCCTATGTTCAACCCATTGTAGAATGCTTTCATTTGTTCCTTTATGTTCCTATCCTTGGTTTCTAATTCTTTCGCCAATGTTTTCATTCGTTGCCAAGATTTTCCCCAAGGCTCATTCTTTGCTTGTTTAAAGTTCTTTACGGCTATTAACGCCTTCTCCTTTGGAGACTCTGCTAATACATTGTTTTCTCGTTGCCTCTTTTTTTTCCTCCTTCCTGTTCGGAAGTGGCCTCAACTCAGGATGTTTGTTCGTGTTTGATGGCTTATTTGGATGGTCAACCTTCTCAACATCTCTTTTCAAGTGATTCAGAGTCCGGAAGTCTCCCCTAGCGGCGCTAGGTGTCCTTCCCAGCGGCGCTGGCTTCTCCGTTCTCGCGATGGGTTCTTCAAATCTAACTTTTCGGCTCGAGATCCTAGCTTCAATCCTTGCAACCATCTCTGTTCGTTCCGCCTGCATCTTCTTTTGGTCCCTAATTTTCTTCATTATGTCTTGTCTTTGTCCTTCCAAGATACCACAAGCTTCCTTAATCCTATATTCTAGCAGCAAACAATAGTTACTTATCCTTTTTGTGTGATCATCCATCTCTTTGTATTTCCAAACCAAAAGCACGTGTTGCCCTAGTTCATCTGCCAGATTCGTCACTCCTCTTAAAGCTTCCCCGTGAGTACCATAGTTTTCTTGTCGGAAGTTACCCACCTTATTCATTATTATACAATGGCTAAACGAAACTGTGAGCTGGTATTCTCCTTCAGTCAGATGTAGATCCATTCCATATTTGTTACTGAGCAGCCTACGAACAGTGAGACTTTGCAAATTAAGTTATGTTTGCTGAGCAGACCTCCCCAGCGGCACTGGGTTCTTCCCAGGAGCGCTGGTCCTTGCTGTGCAGATCTCGGGATTGATTTTTGCCTTGTAGACGCTTTTTTCCATCTCCGAAACGGGTATCTTAAATCGATTTCGATGCATTGCACCTATCTTAAGCTGAAACACACTAAACAAAAATGAAAGCAAAAGAAAACAAGAACGAAAACAAACACGAAAACGATTAGTAACTTCAAGAACAAATTAAAATTAACCTAAATGCAAACAATCTAACCTTAACAACTAAAAACGATAAAATAGAAATATTTTTGGATTTTTGAAATTTTAAGAAAATGAAAGTACTGGCTAGTTTAAACTAAACCCTAATTTTGACCTAAAAAACCTAATTTGACTACTAAACCTAAAATGACTTAATCCTAAGTAATGAAAAGTAACTTTCTCGTGCCGAAACACAAGAAAGGATCGAACTACACTACTAAACTAAGAATGTGTCGCGTCCCCGGCAGCGGCGCCAAAAAGCTATGATGGTGGTTTTATTTTTGCTTTAAAATTTTTAAATTGTTGTACAAGTAATTATCCCAAAACACACACCTACGGGCAGAGAACCCGATCGGATGTAGTATAGTTTAGTGATAAGTTACAGGATCGTTCGCAGGGACGCGTTGCTTTACCTAATCTAGTAATATGTGTAATTCTAGCGGTTGTGGGGTTGTCACGATTTCCTATTAAACTAATTAAAAATACTGAAAAGTAAATAGAAGCCACAACCGCTTATTCAGCGAGAGGCTCAGCCTGAAAATAGTTTGAAAAAGCAAATAACAGTAATTAAATTAAAATACTTGTTTGGCATCTCCGATCTCATGGTACGACCAAATACTATCCTACCTATTGCTAGACTGTTGGAAACTTAATCACGGCTCAGATTCTCGTTAGATTCACTTTGCCTAATTAACTATTGCTGTCGCTAGACTCACACTACCCTATAAACAAATTCTCGTTAGATTCATTGTTTAATGACCTAAAGTTCGTGTTACTAGTTCATCTTTTAGTTACCCGGCTCTTAAGCCATGACCAGATAGTAATTATCTTTGGTGATCACAGTGCTCGTTTCCAAGTCAAAGGATCGCGTCTGACATTGTTAAGCTTCATGTTCTATTCATCCTAATTACTATGGTTCTGGATCCCTCGGTTACAAGTGAATCACCTTTTACAGCTAGTTAAAGACCGACTAGTGTTTTCCATCCGTATGTATTAATCCTAGTGTATGATTATAGACCGATCATCAGAATTAAACTAATACATGCAGATATAGAACCGATAATAATATGAAGAATTAGTAAAACATGGATCTACGATAAACAGTAAAACACACTCCAACAGATTCTAACAAATAAAGTAAAACAATAAACGTCTACATGATCACATTGATCCAAACAAAGTCTGAAAAGATGAAAGACATTGTTTACCAACTGAAAGTAAAATAAAAGAGTTGATCTAGACTGAGGATGAAGATCGGAAGGTGTTAGAAGCTCCAAAACCTCCTTGGAATGTGCAAAGTCGACCTAGGGTTGAATACGGGAGGCTAGGGCTGCTGAATCGGCTCTCTCTTAGGGTTTTGAGGGTTAGTTCGACTTAAATAGGTGTTTAAGTCGGTTGCTGAAC